>OX155970.1:21182755-21352755 GCA_944548615.1 Micropterix aruncella | reverse complement strand
GTTACATACACATTCAAACGCAATAGCACAGAAGAAAGTAAGGCGAGCTCACTTCCTGAGTCTTATTGGAGTGCCACGTTTTGTGTCAGTAAAAATAACAAATTCAATTAAATATATATTACCTAATAATTTTAACCGCAGATCATATCAAACATAATGCGATACCGCCATTTTGTCGTTCCGACGGCTGCCGTGCGCATTTCTACCAACTTCGTTTTTATTATTGTAAGCCCAGCATAATGAAGGTAGGCAAATAATTACGTATCCGACCAGAAGTTTTTTGATAAGTTAATATTCCAAAAACTTCTCTTCTTCAATGGCCCAACATGTTTTATTCCTGGTGGCCGTGAAGCAGAAGAACGAAAAAAATAAACTGTCAGTGATGACTGTCATGTCACAACGAACGTGTAACATAGCGAATTATAACGACGAAGCTGCTTTCTCTTCATATTGGAGAAATTAGTCATCGCACGTACCTTATGACACCCGGAATGACATAGAGATTCTAAAATAACCACACACTTCTAATGGTTCAAGCAGTTAGAATTTATGGTGGAATAAATAAAACGGAAAACATACAAACCTGAAGCCTAAACACATTACACTTCTTTTCTTGTGGGCAGTCGTGTTAAAAGGAAAACGATTATTCATTCATTTGTTCAATTTCAGGCTAAACTAGTCTCCTTCATGGAAGTCATAGCTTACTCCAAGGATTGTAGCTGCGCGGAACGTAACCAGGCTCTTGTTAATGCTGAAAAAGCGTTCTCCAAGGCTATCGATTTGGAAGTCGCATTATGGAAAAAAACTATTGTATGAGATGACCCATTATGGAAATAAAAACAACACAAGATAGAAACAAAAGGTGAATGTCATATTTTTATGTTTGAATTAAAAACAAAATAAAAAAAAAATAAACAGTTGAATTTATTATTTGTTGGTTTTTCGTTTCTGGGATTCTATTTTAAGGGAAAGTCCCCTAACGCCGGACGGCACCTAGCGTCGGACACTTATAGCATCTCGACAAGTCACGGCGCGATCGATACAAAGACGTAAGAAAAGGAAAAGCGTACGTTTCCCCGCACCCTTTTCATTCGTCTTTGTATCGATTGGGCCGCTACTTGTCGATTGGGCCGCTACATTTCCAGATTGAAGCTACCTCTGTGTGTATGTGTGTCTGTGCGTGTGTGTGTGTGTGCGTGTGTGTCTATATGTTTGTGTATATGTATGCCTTTGTTACCAAGGAAAAATACTGAATATCAGAAATATAAATATAAAAGATGCTTTCCTCGGAAGTTCCAAATAAAAAAACTTTGGGAACAATTTTGACTCTGATTTTGTGAAGAATAATATTCTTTAGTAAAAAATCCCTATACCAATACGTAAAAAAACACTCACTGGACCACAGTGATAACCGAATAGAGAACGGGAGTGCGAAGGCGGGCTGTGAGTGAATGCGTTAACCGAATGAAAAGAGATAGTGATGACCTAAAGGGCGTTTATCGCGTTAGCAAAGCCCAATTAAAAACACTACCATTTTGCACGACTTACCGTTGTGGGAGCGGATTTTCAGCAATAACAAATATAAAACCCAAACATCGTCATTAATTTCAGCTCGAATATGACTAAAAAGCAACGTAATTAAAAAGAGATTTGCACATTTGTCTTTTTAAACAGCATAACAAATTAAATTAATTGGCTTAATATGTGAATTTTATTATTATTAGATTTATTATTAAATAATAATAAATATTAAAAAAATATATATTTTATTCATTGAGATTAGGTTTTTAAAGTTAGTAAATAACGAGAAACTATTTTTTTATTTATCATTTTGACTGCAAGGGGTACGTGTGTTTGGGTTCTTTTTCAAATGGGTAATCGGGAAAAACTAATTATGAACCACTGCCCTAGGGGATATCCGGTAATTAGCTATATTTAATAGAATATAAATCAGAAACGGCTCATAATTGATATCAGTCGTTCTGTAATAAATGTTCTACATAAAGAGATCTTTCCATTAGTACATAAATGATTTACAGCTATTGGGAAAGTCGGCCCAAAATGCCCATCCTCTCTTACATGGTTATTTCACCTATCATGTCAAGTATCTAAAGTTTACGTGTTAACCTTAGAAGGCTAGGCAATCAATGTTAGAATATTGGCCATAGATACACATATATTATTAACATATTGTTATGTTTCCATTGTATATATAGACTGAATTATATAAATCGTCGAGCAATTTTATTTCTGAAGGCCATTTTTTTTGTTGTGATTTCAATACGTTTGCCTGTTGCCTAGTTTCGCTGCGCTTTTTACTGCATAATATGTAAATTAATATCCTCACTCAAAAACTGAACAATGTATTTTTTTTATTTGCATTGCTCGAGCCGAATAAAAAAGTATTATTAATAAAGGTTACATGTGTGCTATGAAAAACTGCATGCATTTCAAAACTCATTACGTAATAAATCTATTTAAAAACTATAGTAGGTAGTGCTGTCCTTGTTATGTGCATGTGCCTAAAATAAAATCAATGCCATTAGTAGTCTGGGAGTCTGGCAAGGATTATCCGATGGGTGCCCAGTAGATGCAATCGTACTCATTTTTCCACTTATAAATATTTTTCATTCACTAGTCATTAAAGGGGGAGTCTGGTTTGGAAGGTTAAAAAAACTGGTTTTCATGTATTTTTTTAAAACCCATTCATTCATAAAGTTGAAATCCTTTCAGGAATCGTTTACTCTGAAATAGCTGATAGTCTCAAATTGCTGTAAGTTGCTGTAAAAAAGTTACAACTTTTTTTAAAAGAAAATTTTAAACGCTTTTTTTTTTAACCATATTTTTAGTTTCGCGCCGCCGCCGGTGATAGAAAAGCAACTTGACGGATCGAGTTGTTCGAAAAAATAATAAAAAAAAATGAAATTCCCTTCTTTTTGAACTAAAAAAAAACATTTTTTAAAAAATATATTTTTGTTACTAGTTAAACACATTTTTTTTGGCGAAAATTTATTTATTACTTTAAAACCTTTAAAAATTATAAAAGTGATACCTTTCAGTATCATCTACAAAACACATATCAATTATATATAATATCTTAGTTTTTTTTTGTTTCAGACAAAATTACGTTTGATACCGTCATTTCTGCAGCGGATGGCTACATTTTCGATTCAATATCCTAAAAATAGTTTATTTACTAAAACAAAAAATATTCTTACCTTTCAAATGTCAATCAAACTGATATAAAAGATTAATGAATAGATTTCAAATTTAAGTTTAAAAAAAAACATTATAACCATGTTTTTTAGCCTTTCAAATCAGGCTCCCCCTAATTTTTATTTTATTTTCTTTTATTCAGGAAAATAACAGTGTATAAAAGTAAGTAGCCAAACAAGATAGATATAAAAATCACACCAGAGACAATTTTCCACTAAATGAACATCAAGATTATTTAAGTGATAACAGAAAGAAAAAAACGAGAAAAGAAAGAGGATAGGAAGGGAGGGACCAGGAAGGGAAGGAGGAACATAGTAAAAATAAATACATTATGTTGATGGGTGTCCACGTAATGAACAAATTTACCAGTACGATATTTGAAGTTGAGACAGGTACGTTGGTATGAATAAGTACAAGTGCAAACAGTAGATAATAAGTAATAAATTTTAAATATTAAGTGTTAAATATCGCCCTCTTTAACAAATTTCTGAATCCAATGTTCGATTCAGCGAAGATATCTATTGATGCGTATCGATTATCGTAAACCCTACACACACGGTTTAAGAAAGAGTTTTTCCGGTAGTTGTTATTGCAACGGCTAATGTGAAATAAAGAGGACTGTCTTGTCGTTCTTGATGGGGTCCGGAAAAGTATTAGCTGGACCAAGTCCATGCAGTTTAATCTGTTGTTTATGATTTTAAGTAGGAAGACTAGATCATGGTACATCCTTCGATCAGCCAAAGAAGTAAAGTTGTACGAGTGGTGAACGTTGATGCCGTAAGAATTGTCAAGTGTGAAGTAAAATCTAGAGTTTAAATATTTCAAAAATTTAGTCTGGATGCGCTCGATTCTGTTATTATGGATGGCATATGAGGGGTTCCACACTTGCGAGCAGTATTCAAGATGCGGGCGGACGTAGGCATAGTAAAGCGTTTTAATAGTGTGTAAATTAAAAAGTGATTTAGAGGTCTAAAATGCACAAAACAGCAATCTTGATTATTACAATTGAACGAAGCTAGTCTGGCGGAAATATTTCAACAATTACAAAAACTAAAAAATTAGATGACTTTTTCGGGGACGTGGCATTTACATGTTTCAAAACATATTATACAAAAATAATATTATCAAACATTATTATTTAAAAGAAGTCTGGATACTTCTTCTCAGAATGCGTCTGAATCTCGAATGCGTCTGGCGGGATTTAGACACTAGACAAAAAAAATCGTTGCTCTCATTTTCGCTGCATTAAATTTTTTGTACATGATAATTGATCCTATAATTACATGAAAAAATATGTTGTGTCACCCCAAGACTTTCCCGGCAATTAGCCATAGACGTCTAAAAGTCTAAAAATCGAATTGCAAACGCGCGTCGCCTTGAAATTCGCCGTCAAACATTCGAATTTTGAGCAAGCAAAACAACGCAATGAAAATCTAAATTCCGATCGTGCGCCTCCATACATTTTTATGGAGGACTTTAAATGTAATTTGTGTCGCTTGTATATGAGATATTCCGACCAAAATTTCACAATATGATTTCGGTCCAACAAGGCACAGCATTTCAAATCTCTAAGTCCAATATTTCAAGATTGAAGTATGACTAGTGCGCCCTCTGGTGGACCGATTTCAACCACAAGTTTTCAACTCTTGCTATGACCAAATGATGCCTGTATACCAAATTTCATCGATCGGATTAAGCTTTTGGGCGCTATCACGGAGGAGGGCGCTATCACACAGACAGACAGACACACAGATAAACAGACAGACTTTAGTCTGAAAATGGTCTTAATCGTCTTGGAGGGGGTCGAAATGTATACCTATATCTGTCTTCATGTCGATTTTTATTGCGCTTACACAATGGTTTACCTTCTCGTCGGTTGGTAGGACGGTAACATAAAAAACACATCTGCATGACTCTCCTAAAGCTTGTGGCAGTGCTCACTGTTTTATGCGGGTTACTCGTTTAATGCTCGTCAGTGCCCTTGTTTAGTGCCCACTGTGATGCGCGTTCAACGAGCCTGGCAAGGCTTTGGTGATCGCACATCACTGCTATAGTATTATCCTAAGCTATGGTTATAATTTTAAATTCTAAGTGTCAACATATATTTTGAAATTTTCTCAACAATAAATAATAATTAAATAATAAATTTAGTAAAAATAGTGTAATTCGGCGGTTAAGTAGCCCGACCAGGTTGCCACAAGCCTAGGAAATGGAAATATTTTCCTGAAAGTGTGGAGCTCGCCAAGACGTGTGGCCGACGTGGCGGGTTTCGGGCTAAATACCTCCAATCATGATGGAGGTACAACCTTTCGGATGGAGAGGATTGGAGGGGCGTATGCCCAACGGTGGGTTGATGATGAAGAAGAAGAAGATGGTTATAATGGAATTATTACCAATTTTTAAGTCTGCAACAAAAATGGCCTCTATTTTGTCCGGTTTTTCAGGTGCCAGTCACCTTTGCCATACCTATATATCAGCCAGTTTCTATTCCTAATCAATGCTTCATGCGACTTGACAGTAAAAGGATTTTCATCGGCGCTAAAAAAAAGTGGAACACATTTGTATTTTCAAAAGCATTTTCCACTTAACCCACTGGCAAAGGGCGTTTGCCAGTGGGTTAAGTGTTACACAATACATATCGGTACTTCTAAATTAATTCTGTAATTCTAAAATTACTCACTGAATAATCTGCTCTTTTTGATTGGAATGTCCCTTACTGTGGCAATGGTTGATGCCAAAATTCAACTTTCCATTAGAGAGGCACTTGAAAATTCGTACAGGAAACAAAATGGCGGTCGTTAAAGATGTCCGCTACTAGCCGTAATATTTTTTTTGTATCTCAGCTCCTTATAGTCTGTTTTTTTAATTGTTTGAAATCTCTTGTAAAAAGGCTTTTTTTTCCTACACATTTACTTATAAAACTTCTGTACTGTGCGCAATGTTCAAAAACTAAAAATTTCACTTTTTTCACGAATTTCATTGATACATAATCTATTAATTTTGATCATTATCTCTTTCTATTCCATAAAAATGTTTATGTCTATGGAGTTTCGTATATGTCAAGAAAGACTTATTTTTTTTTAATAAGCAGCAGTGATTGTAATTATTTTGTTAACATTATTAAATTAATAAACTACTTATTTAGTACAAAAAACGACCAAATCACAAGAAAAATGTATGTAAATAACTGCTTCTATACAGCTTTTATGACTTTTATCTTCATAATCATCTAATTCATCCCTGGAACAAAATAATTATATAATATTACTATATTAGGGCTTTGGCTCAACAAAGCAATATTATGATATAAAAATTGTGAAACGAATAACAAAAAAATCAAGTAACTTTATAGTTTATTTATTGCTGCATTTTCGACCCCCAGTGCAGTTGATACAAAACAGCGTGCATGGAACCTTGGCCTTTGAACAGGAGCAACGTATCCGGCATCCAGAGAAGCTCTTTTCAACCAATTCTCCACAGGCTGATACATTAAAAGTCAGCGAAGACCAGACCGGCGACCACTCTTCAACATCCATGGTCCATCCCCACCCTGCTGGCTCTGGAACGTTGTCCATTAGTGAGCAAGCACGACCCCAAACTTGTCCTGCCTGGTATGCTGAATGAAGACAGTGCTGCCTTGATGCCTCTTCTGTTGAGGGCAGATTATGTAGACTGGGACTTTTGAAGTAAAGAGAAGCTTTCTAACAAGATTGATTGAAAAGTCTTGTGCGTCGAAAAATAGTAAATTTTTTTAGAACTTGAAAAGTCACATCACGTACTCTTGTGGTAGAGAGATAGCTTGGAAGGCTTGAAGAAGCTTCAGGAAACGATTTTCTCACTTTCCAGGAACTCTGTTTCACTTACATTGCAAATGATGACATTACATCAGATCCAGTGAATGCATGGAATTCTCTTAATGCAACAACTGGAGCTGTCAACTACAACGGGCAAGCCAGCCACCTCAGAAAGTTTAAACGATATTAGATCGTTCTGTCTCCCGTGAGGTGAGCGTAGAGGAGTTAAACAGTCCACTGTCTAGTAAGGCCACTCGCCTGTAATGACGGTCCCACACATTCGCACGAATACGCGAACCTCCAAGTGTAGGCCGATATTCGCAAATGAATATGCAAAGTTTTAGCTGCATTCGCCATATTCCGAACCGCGTCGGTTTTTCGACGTACATCAAGCGCGCGAACCTCGAGCATTCGAGTAGTCTACCACACATTCGCGCGTGAGTTGCGCATACGATTGCGAACGTAACTCACGTTTCGGCAGTCGCGCTTGCTGTGCACGTTAAAACAATCTACGGGAAAGAACAACTGGATTTTAGGCATAGGATTATATATAGGATAGGATTTTACTTACTGCAAGATAACCAAGGGGCCGACACTCGCTCCCTTACTTCCAGTTGCAACCAGATAACTCCGGTCTCCCGACTGGTTACAGGTTCGAGGTCGCTTGCGCGGTCCTGTACCTTACGTAGCGGTGATACGGTGTTCACCAAATCTATGGAGGACCACGGCATCTTTGCTAGGCTGTTCACCCGGTATCAGGTAGCCGATTGGTCGTTTCAAGAGCAGTTGCTGTAAGGTTAGTAACTTCCCCCGCTCTATAGGAAACAATACTGTTTGCAGTCTGAAAACTCCCCCGGCTGTCAGTCGGAATGCGCAATCGATTGGCTGACGCCGCACGGTGCGCCAACCGTCCAGGAGCGCCCGAAGGTTGACTCCTAGGGGAAACTGACCCGCAGGCCAAAGTCCTACCCAGGCTCGCAATTCTGCATGGAGGCCGCCGGATGGGTGCTGACCCGTGAGTTTGGCAGACCCTAAACACATGGGTCTTAGTGGCCTAACTGCAACAGAACCCATTAGCTCTGGATGCAACAGCTTTACGTCAACCCATACTATCAACCATGGCATCAGTGCTTATATATCTTTGAGCCTTCCCAGCACCAAAGAAAATCCACATCTTCTGAAGTCCCACAGTTTAAGAAATTTCCAAAAGAACTGCATCAGTATGTACTGTCCAAAATGGTTTTTTTTGCTTTAGTACCAAAGAAATCACTAGCTCCCCGACTATAGTTGTTAAGTCGTTTTTTAGTTCTCTTAGATATTCGTTCATATTTTTTATCGTTCATTATATTTAATTGTATAAATACGACCAGCAATCGAGTACATCGATTAGACGGAATCTATATTGGCGATAGACGACATTCACCGGAATGGGCGATCTTGTAAAAGCTATTGTGATGGTTTCGGCTGTGTGTTATATGGTGAGTTAATATTTCATTTCTTTTTGAAAGTGACGTATTAATAAAGAAGATAATGATATTTAGTTTGTTTTGCTTGAAGTGTGTCCGACTAACTTTGGCCAATTTAGCAAGTTATTTGATGACACTGATTGTAATTCATATGTCGACTCTACATCAGTGGCGTACGTTAAGTTTAGAGTCAAGGTAGGCATCCATTTGAATGGCCGCAAATTTCAAGCTACGGATTGAAGGAGACTGTGGGACCCTCCTAAGCGCTTGAAGACCGTAATTACCTCATAGATTTGTATGGCGGACTTGGACCATAAGATCCATTTTGTTCTCGGATTGGCTCAACTCACGATTTAGCCCCTTTTCAAGAGCCTCCACGTGTGGAAGGCTACCCCAGGTAAGACTCTCGCGTCTCAGGCCTCAAAGCTGGTGAACCGGTTTCTCCTGGCGGGATTGCATCCCGGCGCGACTGGACGGTTTGCGCACCGTTTAGCGACGCCAATTGGTTGTGCACTCTGACTAATTGCTGAAGGAGTCTAGAGGTTATGGAAATATCTTGTTTTGAAATCGTTGAAATTGTGTATATCTCCAAAGCAGCGGGGCTGGATGTTGACCTGTTGCCATGACACTCTTGAAATGACCTTGGGCCACTTGATCTCGTATGGCACTACGGGTAAAGGACCCCCAGGTCCGCGATAAATTCAAATTGAATTACCGCTGTAATACAACAGGTAGAAGCCGCGCGAGCTACTCCGTTCCCGTAACCAGTCGGGAGGACAGAGGTATCCTGAAGGTTAACTCTGGACGGAGAGATCTTACCAAAACTGGTAGTTAGGGGGCGAGGCTACCGCTGGGTACCTTTCATGGTGCCTCGTCGTAAGGCGTTGGCCTCTAACTAGCTTATTGGCGGAGCTAGACATTAGATTGCCCTTTCTCTAATTGGTAGTTAGGGCGCGAGTGCCGCCCGCCAGGTAACATACCTGGCTACTCGCGGTAAGGCGTTGGACTCTAACGGGTTGTGGCGTAGCTAGACGGCGGATTTGTTATGTCCAAAGTCTTCTACGCTCACTGCACGGTCGATAGAACGATGAATCGTTAAAACGTCCTGCGGTGACGGGTTCGCCCGTTGTGGTTGACATCTCCATATATATATGCCCTTTCTCTAAGTCTTATACGTTCATCCCACGGCTGAAAGAACGATCACATATCGCTATACCAGCCTGGGGTGACGGGTTCGCCTATTGTAGTAGACAACGCCCTACTGTCGCTTGTATATGAGATATTTCAACCAAATTCACATTTGAAGATCAAGTAAGAAGGATAGGAAATTACATGTTTAGTTTATTCCTTTTATTTCTTAGACGAGGGGCCTTACTATATCTTAGGCTTTAGTGAAAAGCTTGGGAAAAAACGTCTCGCCGTAGAAGTAGTAATATCATCAACTTGTATGTCCGAGTCATTTACAACTAGAGCTGCCGACTACAATGGGCGAACCCGACACCTTAATTTTTTTAACGCTAATGACCGTTCTGTCTCCCGTGAGGTGATCTTAGAAGACTTTGGGACAATACAAATCTACCGTCCAGCAAAGCCACGAACACGCCAAAGGACAACACCTGACGGCGAGACACTGGAAAGGTAACCCAGTGGGGCCACCTCCACCCTGGCTACCAGTTTTAGCAGGATATCTCCGTCTGTCATTAACCTTCAGGATACCTCCGTCCTCCTGACTGGTTACGGGAACGAAGTCGCTAGCGCCTCGTCTACCTGTTGTATTACACCGGTAATTCAATATGAATTTATTGCGGACCTGGGTGTCTATTGCCCGTGCTGTCACTCGGGATCGGAAGGCTCATATATCATTTCGAGAATGGCGTGACAACAGGTCAACATCCACGCCGCCGCACAGTGCGAAATCCGACCAGCATCGCCGGATGGCAATCCCCCAGGGGAAACCAATCCACCAGCCGCGAGGCCTGAGATGCGAGAGTCCTTCCCGTGAGTCCTCACACGGGGAGGCTCCTGAATAGGAGCTGAATCGTGAGTTGGGCCGAGTTGAGAACAGATTGGATCTAATGGCCCAAACTGAACAAAACCATTCACTAAAGTACGGGCCAATGAAACGTTTCGATAAACCGAGCTATCAACAAGGATGCGGCTAACGTCGATATTGCTTATCGATGAATTACGCTTGCTCGATGAAACAGTATTATACATCTGCATTTATTATAGTACCGATTGCTATATTTATTAATATTTTCGGTTTAAGTATTATTTTAGAATTAGAGTAATTAAATAATGACCTAATTATGTGATGTGAGTTATTAAATGAGTACTTAATAGAAAACCGCTTATCATAGCATGGCATATCATAGGTCATTATTAATTTCTAAATAGTCATTAGTAAAATGGTATCGTGGCATTTTGTAATAAATAATGAGTCCCACATATGTATATTATAAAATGTGGCGCGGATAAAACATCATTACTTGCCTATCAGTTGAGCAATGGAGACCATATTTTCTAACCTGGAGCTATTGAAGTTGAAGGGTGATATTAACATGCAGACTCGCTGAATTTGACTCATTTGTTGACTAACTGAAAAGTGGCCCGACAAAAGTTTCGCTGCTCCATCTCAATAATATAATAATCTGATAAATAATCTGCGAAGGTTACGACACACATCCTTACAAGCAAGTAGTAAAAGGGGCGGGGCCGGCCTAATGATTTATTGCCTCACCGGAACGTTCCTTTGGCCCGTACTATACCCAATTACAAATTCATAATGTTACCAAATTTCAAATCTTTTACTGCAATATTTCGAGATTGAAGTATGACCAGCGCGCTCTCTGGTGGACCGATTTTAACTACAACCATGACCGAATGATGTCTGCATGCCGAATATCAGCTCAATCGGATGAATAGTTTGTTCGCTATCGTCGAGGAATACACACAGACACAGAAGTGTGTTTAATATTAGATTGTATCACAAGGGAGCAAAATAATGATACACTCTACCAGAGTGATACACTCTACTTTTCATCACCCTCTATGAGAAAATAAAAGGCGCCTCATATTTTATTGTAATATTATTATTTAATAAAACATAGAGTATCAACTAAATTGATATTAAATACTATCTAGCCGTTTTGAATTATTAGGCGACGGAATAAATGTGTCTTGCCTGCCGGCGATATTATTCGTGTTATGCATAAAAATGTCCTATCCTAATTTAGGACATTTTATGTAAAGCGCAGTCTTTACAACACTCATATTTACATTTGAGACATTTTCGCAGTTATGAATATTTATTGTTACAGTTTTATTAGGAATTGAGATTGTTGTAGATTTCATATTCTGCGTGTTTGAAATAATGTCCGAATCTGGCTCATTTTGATTTTGCAGGTAATAGATAATCAATCACATTTTTTGCCTCAGTTCTAATGCTTTCAGGAGTTAAATCTATACTTTCACTGTCACTTGAAGAACTCATTTTTCTCTCTCTCACTCAATCCGTGAAAATTGTCGAAAACGCGGGCGACAAAAACATTTGACGTTCGCGCGTTTTTAATTTCATTTGTTGTTTTTTATTCAGCCGGCGCGACTAGGGGCCGTCGTACCAGCCAGTCTTTATTCAAACAATATTTCCGTTCGATTTCTTCGGCGCTGAAGACTAAGATGTTCCAAATTCAAAAAATGTGCCGTAAAGATAAATTGCGGCGCACTTATTCAAAAAGTGAGCCGCAAAGATAATTGCGGCGCACTTATAAAGTTTCTTATAGAAAACGCCACTTTTGGGCGCACTTAAAGGAGAACCAAGTCGTCCTTTTCGAATAGATGGGATGAAAAATAATTTCCTCGGTCTGGAAGGTAGAAGAAGGGGATAAATCAATTGAATAGCCCAGAATACTATAAATATTTTTTTCCCTAATAGGCTTATGCTGACAACGTTTGTTCTACGAAAGATAGCAGTGGCGAAACTGATCCATTGAAGGTTATAGGGCCGTACTTCAAAAGTCCGTAAGTAATTTATTTCCTTTATAAATATTCGTAAAACTCTTGATAGTACAGACACTTAAGAGTTGTCTACTGCCACAGGCGAACTTGCCACCCAGGAAGTTATAACGATATATAATCATTCTTTCAACCGTCGAGTGAACGCTTATGGACAACACAGTCCACCGTCTAATTACACCAAAACGCCCGTGACCGTCCAACGCCTTACCACGAGGTACTGGGCAGTGAACTCAGCTGGCTGACCTCACGACTTAGCCGGATTTATCCGTCCTCTAATCTGGTCACAGATTCGAAGTCGCTTGCCGAATTCGAATTTATCGTGGACCGTGGAGTTCTCTGCCCGTCTGTGCAGTCGGGACCGTATAGCTAACGGGTCTTTTGAAGAGTGGGTGACATCAGCCCTTTGGTTCTGAAGCGACGATACGATATACAATTGTGTTACTCGACGATATTTGCGATTCTGGAGACGATTTGACAGTCCTTCAATAGTCAGAAGTAAGATTATGACAGATGACAGCGAGTGGCGAAGCGTGCCTTGGCGGGGCCCCGTATAAAAATTTGTAAAAAGAAAAAAAAATGTTTGCATAAAATTAAAAGAAATATTTATTCATCATAATTATCTATCTGTCACTTTTTCCAAAATTTTTACAAACAATTCAAATTAAATATACACTCTCCTTGCCTTTTTTTCGGCAAACTGAGTTATTAAATAATTTATAGCTGATGATGACTTCTATGGACAATAGTGACAGGTCTGACAGGCGTTCATGTCCCATCGAAGTTTTTAGGTAATTTTTTATCAGTTTTAATTTTGAAAAACTTCTTTCAGCAGTTGCAGTTGTAACTGGAAGGGTCAAGAATAAAAAGCATGCTGTTATTACCTCCGGAAAACTGGATGCAAGACTATTGAATTGTATCAGAAATAATTCAATGAGTTCCTTAATGGAATGAATTTTTCGAATTTCAGATTTTAAGCATGTTTTTAGAGCCTTTAATTAGTCATAAAGAATAACTGAGATGTCTTTACTGTATTTAGCCGACAGTTTTCCGGAAGCGTTTAATATCTCTTGATAACAGATGGTTTTTGCCATGATTAAAAAAATATAAAGATGAAAAAATATTTCTGCTTTCTCACATTAGAAACTTCTACAAAACGTACCTGTCCAAATTCAAGACGATACCTTCATTGGATGCGTATTTGAAGATAGGTGAAAAGGCTTCCTCTGATGCCCGTCCAACTGCCAATTTGTTGGGTTGGGAGACGGCAATTTTCGCTTCCCGATCCATGGGCAAGACTCACGACGAATTATGTGAGGTTCCATCGGTAAGTACCTATTCAAATGTTACGTTTATCGCTTATGCCGCTAGACCGGAGAGCCAGGGTATTTATGTATAGTACATTCGTGTTGAGATGCCTAATGTATGTGGTAAGTAGATGCCTAATGATAATACGCGTAATCCTTGAAGAGTGGGTTAATCAGTACGAGCAAATAAGCAACGTTTGTTAAAACTTGTGGGATAAACACATTTTTTTGTTGTAAATAAAACGATATGACAATTAAATAAAAGTTTGACAAGTGTTTAGCGCACTGCGTCATCTAGCAGTAGAAAAATATCGCGAATATTGTTAACTAGCTGACCCGTGCCCACTTCGTTGGGCGGTAAAACTTTTTACTTGTGATGAAATTATGAGTGTGGTTTGGTTAGTACTGAGTGCTATGATTTATTTCCTGACTGCCAAAAGAAGGGTTATATTTTTACTGCATATGTATGTATGTATGTATTTGCATGCCAATTTGACTATATTACCGTTATTTGTGAGTGTCTTCTTGTGAGTGTCTTATTTGTGAGTGTCTTATCTCTTTAACCATGTATGCAGTAAAAGGGAAATTATATGTAGTAAAAGGGAAAAGTCTTTTGTTTTAAATACCTGAGACGATAAATTTACTTATTTTGATAAGAATTCATAATTGTTGATAATATGAATAATACGCGTGACCTAACGATTTAAATTATTTTTTTAATATAAAATACTACTTTTTGTGACTTAAATATAAAAGTTAGACATATGCTGTTGCTGACTTTTTTGTAGGCATTATCAAGCGCTACAACTTTTCTCTAGAACTTAATCATTTCTCATGGTTAAGGCAGCGTTAGTTAGAAACATTTCCGTTTGGCCGTTTTTTCTCCGACTTACTTTGCAAATTCGACTACCACGAAACAGTCTTTTCATTGTTCGTATTAATATAGCCTATGACACTCACAAATAACGTGGCTTTCAATTGGTAAAAGAATTTTTAAATTGGTTCAGTAGATCCAGAGATTACTTCCTTCCTATAACCTTACAAACTTTACCTCTTTATAATATTAGTATAGATAAGCGATATTTTACCTACCGCTAGATGGCGCAGCGCGTTCAACACTTTTTACACTTATCACGGTCTGCTTCGTCGTAATAAAACTAGTGATTACGTTTATTAAAATAGTTCTTGTTTAATCAAAGTTCGGTACAAAACTGAACATATGCTTTTTATTTTCTTGTTTTATTTACGATGATATCCCTAATGAAATGGCATTGCACGAAGGCATGTACTATACTTTTCGTTACTGTGTAGGACCCTACTTTGATTTTATATCGCTTATCGTATATTCGTATTACACATATTATGTCGATTACCGTACATTTATCATAGCGTGATTATCGTACATTCGTATTAGTGTGATTATCGTACATTTCTATTCGGGTGATTATCGTACATCTGCATCGTACTGATTTTTTTTTTGTGAAAGTTGCTTAGTTGCTCGTACTGATTCACCTACTTTGAGGATGCCCGGTAAATTTAAACTCACCATATACATATATTACGCATATAACTATTACGTATTACTTATAAGTATTACGAATAAGTATTGCGTATAAGTATTACGCGATAACAATGGAATATTTAAATCAGAATGAAAAAAAATAATAAAATAATTCATAATATATTTTTTGCAGCTTATTAGACAATCTGTCGCATACGAGAAATCCGGTGATAAAAAGGAACTACTTTGTGTTATAACGTTTATGGCTGAGAACTCTAGAAGAGCAGTCAGCGATATAATAGAAACTGCTATGGACAATGTCGGATGTTCAGGAGTTTATAAAAAACCTGTAAGTATTATATATAATGTAATACGATATTTTATCCGTAAGATCGATCTAGTGGAAGAATAGGAAGAAATGAACCCACACGTTGAATCTTTAGGTAGCAGCAAAATTTGGTTTTAGTTTCGGTACGTATTTATACGACGAGCTTTCAATTCCGCGAAATAATTTTTTATATAACAAATCAACTAATAGTTATATTGACACGTTTTAAAGACTAGCTATTAACAGGATGGCGGTGTCGACTACAACCGGCGAGCCCGTCACCCCAGGCTGGTATAACGATATAAATCATTCTTTCAGCCGTGGGATGAGCGTAGAAGATTTGGGGGACAAAACAATCAACTGTCTAGTTAACCAGCAACCCGTTAGAGTCAAACACATTACGGCGAGGCACCGGGAAAAGTACCCAGCGGGCAGCCTCACCCCCTAACTACCAGTTTTTCCAGGATATCTCCGTCTGGATACCTCCGTCCTCCCGACTGGTCACAGGTCCGGAGTCGCTTAGCAACCTCTACCTGTTGTATTACAGCGGTAATTCAGTTTGAATTTATCTTGGACCTGGGCGTTCTTTGCCCGTAATGCCACACAGGATCGAGGGGCCCAACGCCATTTCAAGAGCGGCACGACATCAGGTGAAACATCCACCCCCGCTGCTTAGGAAACAGTGTATTTCCATAGTCTCCAGACCCCTTCAGCAATTAGTCAGAATGCACAACCGATTGGCTTCGCCGACCGGTGCGCAAACCGTCCAGTGGTGCCGGGATGAAAAACCGGCTCTGAGGCCTGAGACACGAGAATCTTACCCGGAGTAGCCTTCCACTCGAGGAGGCTTCTGAATAGGAGCTGAAACGTGAGTTGAGCCGTTCACTACTAGTTGTTAACAATAAAACCCAACGTGAATTAATCGCACATCTAATCGGCCACATACATAAATACTGATTTTTAAGTTTATTCGGCTCTGCTGCTGTCGCTCCGTCATGAATACCGATCGTCGCTTGACGTGCGGCTGTTCGGCTTAATTCGGCTCCGATCGTGTAGCCCCGTCCATATTCTGTCTGTATTCTCCTGGCTGAGACATCACTAACGCTGCGCATGCGATTAAAAATCAATTAATGATACTTTCCAAAACGAAATGGACAATCGATAGTACAAGTTTTTTCAAACTAAATTGCCGCCCGGGGCAAGTAACCCGATTTGCCCCTTCTAAGATTCGGAGATGTATATAATCCTATTGGATACATCTGACATTAGGTATTCCTCTTTTCAGTTTCTAATCTCCACCCTCCTTTTTTCAGTTTCTAATCTCCACCCTCCTTTTTTCAGTTTTTTTTGGGTTGTGTAGTAACAACACAATAATTGCTATGATCATGTTAACCCTAAAGCCTGTCACAGACAGCGGCGCACGACGATATACGTCAATGTTTGACACGAAAGCTACGTGGCTCGATGTAGCTATGTGGCCAAACGCTGCTAGCTGAACCACCCCACGGAAATGTCGGTTTCATCTCGATTGCCTCAGAGAGTACACGTGTTTAAGTGCACGTTGTAAGGCGCTTGCAACGCTTTGGGCATGATTTGGGAGAGAGAAAAGGGTGGAAGCGGGTGAGCGGGGAGGAATCATGATTGCCGTGGCAGCCGTGGCCACGAAACGTGTGCACAGTTTCGCTTGCTCAACGTCGACGTCAATGTCCGCGTCAACCCGAGCATGTGCTTCTGACGTCACATAGCCACGCGGGCGTGGCCCGCTATGTGCTTATTAGTATGACAGCTGTAGCGGGCCTAATTCCTAACTAGGACTAGAAAATCTACAAATTAATCTACTTATTTTCCTGATTCACTTGATCGGGAGCTACTGGGCCCTGTTGTACTTTGGCATCTAAGACCCATGTGTTCAGGGTCGGTCAAACTCACGGATCAACACCTCTAGACAATCGACTGTGCATTCTCACCGACAGCCGGGGAAGTCTGTAAAGTACTGTCTCCTATAGAGCGGGGGTAGTTGTTCACCTTACGGCAACTGCTTTTGAAACGACCAATCGGCTATTCGATACAGGGTGAATAGCCGGGCAGAAGATTCCGTGGTCTGCGGTAGATTCGGTAGACACCGTATCATCGCTACGTAAGGGAGAGGACCGCGCATGCGACCTCGAACCCGTCCCTAGTCGGGTTGCTGGAGAAATGTATTTGCAACTGGAGTAAGGCCGCGAGTGTCGGCCCGCAAGGAGATCAACCGGTAGTAAGGCGTTAGCTTTTTACGGGCGACAGCCATAACCAGACAGTGGACTGTTTTTGTTTCAAGTCTTCTATTCTCACCTCACGGGAGACAGAACGATCTAACATCGTTAAAACTTCATGAGGTGACGTGTTAACCCGGTGATGGTAGATGACTTAGAGCCAGGCCAGGTGAGTGTGACCAACCCTGAACAGAATGGGTCTTCGTGGCCAATTCAGCAAGGGCCCATTAACTCCAACCTCGACAGTCCGAAGTCGGTTACGTGGCCTCTACATGTGGTATTTTAGAGGTAATTCATTAAGAAGTTATGGCTGACCTAGGGGTCTTTTTCCTGTAATACCACTCGGGATCGGTAGGCCGATAGGTTGTTTCAAGAATAGCATGACAACAGATCAGCATCCACCCCCGCTGCTTAGGAGTCAGTATATTTCCTTGGTACCCAGACTCCTTCAGCAATTTGCCAGAGTGCACAACTGACTGGCGTCGCCGAACGGTGCGCAAACCATTCGGTAGAACCGGGAGGCAATCCCCCAGGGGAAGCCGGCACCAGCCGTTAGGCCTGAGACTCGAGAGCCTTACCCGGGGTAGCTACTACATCCACACAAGGAGGCTACTAAATAGGAGTTGAATTGTGAGTTGGACCGATCTGAGAACACAATGGTTCTTACGGCCCAAGCTGCACGAAACCCAAGTCAAAAGACTAGAGCAGTGATTCCCAAAGTGGTCTATATGGACCCCCAGGGGTCGATTTCGATTCGCAGGGGGTCCATGTCAGCGAAAAAAAAATCGGGGTGCACAAGATGTAAATGGGGGTCCACGTTAGTGGACTCCATCTAGGCAGGTCACCATAAGCATCCAGGCGATCCGATAATGTCGTATCACTTCTTAAAAACAGATTTTTTAAACGCGCGCGTCACAAGTATCACGGAATGAAATCAACACTCAACTCAAATTGCATCACTAGTCGATTGAAGAGGCCAGCGCACATGACTAACGAGGGAAGGTGCGAATGAGATATGTGAAAAAATTTCGCTTCAATGGGTATCCGTGCGAACGAGTAGGATAAACGCGCCACATGAATGAGCAAGCGAGATAGTGCTACATGTGCACTTATGTGCGGCTTTCCCAAATGGTTCGTACTTCAAGGTCGTGGACGCTTAGAAATGAACAAATAAAAATTGTACATATTTTTAATTTTTGCAACCGTCCACGTTACCAAAAACCCTATATGTAGGCGATCAGTACTGTTCTAGGTGTTAAAAAACTTTTACTGTTAGTAAGTTAAGGAAAATTCAGTTAGGGGGTCTACGGAAAACATCAAGGGGTCTATGGGTCAGGAAAGTATGGGTACCTCTGGACTAGAGGATCTCTAGGTTAATCTACTTGTTTCTTTGATTCTCTTGATCGAGGATGATGATTTCAGTTCCAATCATTATTAATAATACTGACTACTTCTAGATACGACCGGCTCCCAGCTGTTACTATGAGACCTGTGAAGCATCAGACAGCACCCTGTGGAGGGAGCTGTACCCGATCGTCGACGAGACCTTCAAGAAATCTGGACTTTCTTTATTCCCCGAAACGTACGACGTTTTGGATATATTGTTCAAATCCAAAGAAATCAACGAACAGAGGGTTGCTGGGATATGGTACTCTATTAGCTACCACTTCGCTCTATTGCAGAAATTCGGAATTGCTGATGATCCAAAAGTGTACAATCTAGTTGTGAGTATTTTTGTTTGCAGTTTTTGCTTTCTGTAATTTAATGCATATAGGGTGTTTGGCAGAAAAACCGTCACAATTTTTTGAGGGATTGGGGAGGTGATTTGCTACCATTCCCATACAGACCCTATGCCCTAACTGTCACCGTTTTTTTAATAAAACATATATATTTATTTTTTTTACTATCCGAAATTTTGCGGTTAACCTTTCGAGTAGCGGCATAATTTCATGGCAGACCGCGGCAATTTATTGGAATTTCTTGCAATATCGCCGCGCTCAACAAAAAGTACTATAACAATGGAACTGCTATAGCAATCATAAAAAGAATAACTGTACAATGATCGCATTGAAATTTCGTATATAGATTATAGATATATTATATTGCTAGATAATTCCAATTAGATAATTCCATAAATATGAGAAAGCCGAAAAAGTGGAAAAAACTCGGCATTTCTAACTTGTATTTGTCTTACGGAAAAATACGGGACCCTATTTAGAAATTGTAAATACTATCGTGATCTTTATTAGATGCTATATCAAAGGTAATACTTCTCATTAAAACCAATAAAAAATTTGATGATTCTCGAAAAAAAAAAATGATGTTTGACAATGGAATTTTACCAGAAATATCCTCGAAATGACGCGCGAAATTATTCTAGCGGCCGTCTATATATGTATCTATATAAATAATGAGGTATTTGGTATGGATTTTAGGATGCGTTCGAATAGAAAATAATATTACTGTGAACTCCGGGAGCAAGTCGCCAATATTGGTCGTTACGTAGTCAACGGTGTTCTGATGTGCAACGAAATTTGGTCGTTACGTAGCCGAAGGGCTAATTAGTCGTCATAACTGTTTTGGTTATGGTAGCAATAGCACGAAATAAATTGTGTTGTATTTTGCATTGTATTGTTAATTCAAATAAATTAATACTTTATGTAAACAGTTTCAAGGAAACGACTTATGAGCTTCCAAACTTTTAAAAATGTGTAAATGTTTAAAAATAGTCAAGTTTTAGATTTATTATAAAAAAAAAAGTAAAAGCTATTTTGCACTTAGCTTTATTTTAAAAAGTTCTGTAATTTATAGCCGTTTCAATGATAGGCTACATGTAATAGAAAACATTCAGTATTTTATCAAAATAAGGGATAATTCTTTGTCAGGGCTGAACACCACCTGTAATAATGAAACCGATTTGCAAAAATGCACTCAACAAATGCGGTATTCTTTCTCCGGTATTCTTCTGAGAGCTTGTTCAATGAATCTAAAAAGTCCTTAACGTTCGTCAAATATACGCTAAGGTAGTCCTACTCTACTATTTTAATCATGACAATTATCATCTATATTCAACACACCATAAAGGAACACGAGTAACAACAACCAGACAGCACTTAATTCAAAAAAAGAGAACAAGTTTTGCGCAAAAACATTTTTCTTATATTGCTCCTCGACTGTTCAACAAAATGAATAGTGTTTTTCCTGCAGGACTGAAATCTAGGAATAGTCACGGCGTAAAGAAAAACCTAACTAAGTCACTTTTGACTATGGGTCGACAAGAAACGGAGACATTAATAACATATATATTAAAATAGAACACGATTTGTGAAATATATGTATATATATTATATAGAGTAATATTTTATATTTATCTATAAAGTATATATTTATTTATGTATGTAAGTGTATATTTATATGTATATACCTAAATTTAATATTATTACGTTTTCCTATTTTGGAGACATATCTAACTTATCAAATGTAACATAATAATACAAAGATTATACAGCAAGTTACGAAAACCACTATACCTTCTTTTATATTAAGCCTACCTTAGTACAGGCGAGGCCTAGTTAGGATGGCTTTGAATTTTAAAAATACATGTAATATTATAGATAAATAAAGAATTTTGAATTTGAATTTGAATTTGAATTTGAATTTGAATTAACAATGCATTGCATAATATAATAAAAGTTATTTTGTGCTATTACTGCCATAAACAAAAAAGTTACAAAGACGATTTAAACGCAACATTTTGGGTAATAAATATAAAAAAGTAGCTTTTAGGACATGTGTGAGGGACCACCCCTCACTAGACTCCAAATTGTGCGGTGTGAGGTGGTGGTGTCAACTTGCGGGTTATCTCCGTATTAAAAGTCGATTTTAAGTATATCAGAAGGTGTTTATTGAAAGTTAGATATTGCCAGTTTGTAACGCTTCCCGAATAGGTTATATCAACGCGAGGGTGCTGGTGCGCGACTGAAGTTACGAGGGTGTATGGATAAGGATTGTACTTGTGCTCCGTATCTGGTACTGGGCACTGCTCAAGTCTGTGGGATTGCAGACTGATGCTTCTCGCCTCGATAAGGAAAGGAAGGAAAAGGTAACCAAGAAGCCGGGGTACCGAAGTATGCTGTCGCTATCTTGGGGACGTGATCACTCGAGGAATGATACTTTGGTTGCTTTTTCGCCGGTTTATATAGGCCGATAAATGATGCAATCCAAAATATTCCGAGTAAAAGTATGAAGCTGAATTGGCTGAAGTAGCTGAATTGTGTCAGTGTATTTCACTGGAAATCATTGCATTTGTTGATTGCATGTGACGGTACTTAAGGGCCGTTACACATGTATACACTTTTAGCTGTATGCACATATATGGTATGCTATCAAATGAATATGTATATGTAAGTATATGATGACATACTGCACTGAGACGTGGTTGCTAACTATTGGCCCCATAAACATAATAATTCGGAATTCGATGTGACAGCAGCATTAATTTCGATTTTTTACTATTAAAATCGTACTCTATACTAATATTATAAAGAAGTAATGTTTGTAAGTTTGTATGTATGTAAGTTTGTATGTATGTAAGTTTGTATGTAAGGGGTAATCTCCGAAACTACTCATCTGATTTAAAAAATTCTGTCACTAATGGAAGACTCCATAATATATGAGTGAAATAGGCTATGTTTTATTGTAATAAATATTGGTTTTCAATAAAAAATCATGATATTTGTAAATCAAGTCGGTCAAAAATGAGGCGGTGAGTTGCTTTATTGGCGTGCACTGACGATACGGTTTTGTATATGTGAAAACAATATATGAGCCTTAGAGAGATCTATAAAAAAGTCAGCGAGAAAATATATCCTACTTTTATATTTAAACTACAACAACTGCTTTTATGTCTCAAAAAAATAAAAGAAATGAGTAAGCAGTGTTTATTGAAGATACTAGCAACAAAATAACAATCTTAAAAAAAATAATTATTCCATTATCGCGGGTGTTAAAAAGAGATAAAAATAGCAATTTACTGTAAGTGTTTAGGTGGCATAGTTATAAAGATATCATGAAATTAGTAACGCAAGCAAGCACCTCGATATTAGCGGGCGGCGGCGGCTGTTGGCCCAGAAAGGCCAGCGTTCAGCAGAAGGCGGCGCGGGTGGCTAGGAACAAGACGCGTAAGTCTACTAGATAGGTAGCGTGCATCTGAGGGGAGACGTCTTGCACTATATATCTAAAGGTATAATCTAAAAAGGCAAATGAACGACACCCTACCGAAATTAACATCTTACGGTGTCGACTACAACGGGCGAGCCCGTCACCACAGGACGTTTTAACGATTAGTCGTTCTGTCGCCCTGCAGTGAACGTAGAAGACTTTGGACAGTACTGAAATTAACAAATCGATTCGAAATTTTACGCGAAGCAAAGCCGCGGGCAAGAGCTAGTCTATACTAATATTGTAAAGAGGTAAAGGTCGCCTAACGCCGGACGGCACCTAGCGTCGGACACTAATAGTATAACGACAAGTCGCGACGTGATCGATACAAAGACGGGTGAAAAAAGTGCGGGGAAGCGTACGTTATTCCTTTTCCTACGTCTTTGTATCAATCGCGCCGCGACTTATCGAGATACTTTTAGTGTCCGACGCTAGGTACCGTCCGGCGTTAGGGGACTTTTCCCTAAAAAATATGTTTTATAAACAAAACTGTCCCCAACTGCAGTAAAAATCTGTGGCAATAAAAATGACTTTACAAAACTGGTACATGTTCATGGCCCAGTGCTATAGTGATTAGGTCGCCTGATCGCCTGGTTCCGAGTTTGATTCCCGGATCGGTCACCATTTTCCGTTGGGATAAAATTAAAGGAATTGCATTTCAATTCTGTTGATCAAATGCAATAATAACAAGACACACACTTACACACATATTACATGCACACATACTTATATAAACACTTCATAGTAGGGTTGGTTGTAAAAGATTGTATAATGACAATAAACATTGTGAAATTTCACATTAAAGATTAGAAACCAACAAACAAACATGTTTGTTGGTTTCTGCACGTAATGGGATCCCAATTACGTTCATTTACGCAATTGGGATAGAAATCTGTTTTCCTCCTTTGGATCAATGACGTATTGAGTTTGGCGATGGCAAATGAAATATTTCGCCAATATTTTGTCCGCCCGAACTTTTTACCTATATACAGATAACTATATATTTTCGGAATGTACTTAATCAGACCTTTTATTCTATACTCAATATGGTGTATATATCTATTTTTTTTTATATGGTATTTGGATTTTGATACCGGTTATTTGACAGTTTAGGTCACCCGGTCATCCGGGATGTCACGTTGAAAATATTACCCTTCTTTTTTGAGGCAGTCGTGTAAAAAGAGCTACAAAATGTTTCTTGATAATTTACTTGTTTTTTTTGGCTGTTATTTTAAATGTGTTTAGAAAAATTGCGATTTTTTATTTAAAAAAATATGATTAACCGTCTTGAATCATTCCTAAAATTTGAATTTATTAGATACCTATCGACCATTACATTTACAATCTGAGGTTAATAAAACGATTATGATTATCCGTTAATTCATTTTCAGGCGAAGATGGTCAGCTTTATGGAGCAAATAGCTTTCTCCAAAGATTGCAGCTGCGCAGAGAGAAACCAAGTTCTCTCAAAAGCAGAAAAGGACCTTAGCAGTGCTATCGATACTGAGGCGGAACTATGGAGAAAGACCATTTCACTTTAAACGCAACTAAGAATCTGATCAATAAATGAATAACTATACCATTGTAATGTTTTTAACGAAATACAATTATAATCTGGCTTAATTTTTCTTTCGACAAATGTTATCTATATTGGATTTAGAAGCTCCCCTATGAATATTAGTCACAACAAGATCTCGAAGAATGCAACGTTCAGGAAGTCATGCATTATCCAAGTCGGAGAGTCTAGCCTATATCGGCGGCCCAGCGGTCTACAACAAACTCAGCGAGCACATTAGGCAGGTGCAATCTCGTATTGTGTTTAAGAGCCGTCTTAAGAAGTACTTCACAGATAAGGCCTTTTACTCACTGGGGGAATATTACTGGAGTGAAGACTAAAATGCTTGGTGGCTAAAGTGTTAATGATTTATCCTTGTAATTGTGTAAAATCTGTTTGCATTTCTTTTGTATTTTCTCTTTAACCATATTCTTGTGTTTTCTTTCATTTTCTCTGTTATTTTTGTTTCCTTGTGTATTTTAATATTTTCTAACGTTTCCATTACGATAGAAAAAATGTTTGTTTGCCTAACTGTATGTATGACTTGTATACCAGGAATCTGAATCTGAATCTGAATCTATGATCGGTTGGAAGTAACAGGTTTTATTCCTTGTGTCATACTGATGTATTTCATCGTGGAATATTGCCGACCTGCTACGAGGGGGTAAAACAAAAGTAATGGGACTGTTATTGCAGCTCTGCCTCCGAGTTGGAGTACACCGCCATTCCTACTTAGTATATATAGGTCTATAGTGACTCGTAACGAAGAGCAATGTAACATTAAAATCAACAAACATTTCTAATAACAGGCAAAACTATCGAATCTCTTGATGACTGATAGTTTTTAAATAAATAATAATTTCATTTTTTAACCGACTTCAAAAAAAGGAGGAGGTTATCAATTCGGTTTCATCTTTTTTTAAATGTTTGTTACCTCAGAACTCTGCTATTTATGAACCGATTTGGAAAATTCTTTTTTTATTTGAATTATACTTACAGATTGGTCCCATTTTTATCAAAATTATATTCCGATGATGGGATCCATGAGAAATTGAGAGAACTCCTAAAATATTATCATATGAAATTAAAAATTTACATGTTGGCTCAATTCCGATGGCAATTAATTTATTTTTATGGTAAGCATGACCTGATTCTACACCCTGGATTGGCTCCCGACGAGGGAACTCATCAACGGCTAACAGCACAGACCCCAAATTTTGTTTACTCATTCAGTTATGATATCCCGTTCTAAGTTTTAACATGACATTGCCGCTGCACCCAGGGTTGGCTACCGACGAGGGAACCCCTCAACTCTCAACAGCATAGACACAAAATTTTGTATTTATATTTAATTACGACAGCCCATTCTAAGTTTCACAGCGGACTGCGGCACCCAGGGTTGGCTTCCAACGAAGGAACTCCTCAACGGTCAACAACATAAAATTTTGTATACCTACGCATTCAATTATGATAGCCCGTCGGTTTGACGTCGGTAGAGTCGGTTTTTCTTTCTGTTAAAATTTAGTCTATTATTAAACGAGTCTTTCACACGTTGCAATTTATCAATGTATGGAAAACTGTGTCTTTCACAGCTGCAAATATAATTTCATAAGAAAAATACCCTACTTAATATCAGATCTACCGATATATAAGCGCGTACAATTAGCTTATTAAATCACACTCTCGGTTGACGTTATCAATTGTAAGCCATCTCTTCTTTTAGTTTCTTTTTGGATAATTAAATTGTCTAAATATTAAACAATGTGTTTATCCTACCGCATGTACTACGCCAAGGAAACAAGACTTCACAAAGTTGGGCTCTGATCATATCGACGACTCACGACATCGAAGAAAACCCTACAGGTCCATGGGAGTCAGTGCGTCCAGCCCCATAGCTTCGAATTCACTAGGAGTGGCGAAGTGTTTTTTTTAAGCCTTATTTTTTAACCTAATCGTGCCAAAAGAATAACGAGCTTATTAGGTTTTGCTTCCTGTTGAAGAAAACCAGTTGAGGTATATGAAATGCTTAGAGAAGCCTATAAGGATGATTCAATTCAATTAGTTGCACAAGGGTTTATGAGTGGTAATAACCGCTTCAAAAGGTGTCAAATGGGCGTGGAAGACGAACCTCGAGCAGGTCGTCCTTCAACGAGCCACATCTCTGAAACATTGAAAAAATGTAGGATTAAATGAATGAATACTGCAGAATCACTATTGCGGAACTTAAGAAGCAACAGGTGTGTCTTGGTAACCTGTCAACGGATTTTGAGTAACTATTTGGTGATGAGAAGCGTTGCAGCAAAATTTGTTCCAAGAGTTCCACACAGCTTTGAGTGTTCGTCGATATTTGGCTTCTAAGAGATAGACTGTCTTTCCCCACAAACCCTACTCACCCGACTTGGCTTCCTCTCACTTCTTTCTGTTCCTTAGAATAAAAATGTACCTCAAAGGGAAGAGATATAAAGATGTCGAGGAGGTAAAAGCAACTTCGCAGGCAGCACTAAAGGAGTTCTCAATCGAGAAGTTCCAGAGATGTTTTGACTGAAGGAAACACACATTCGATAAGTTTCTTGCTTCAAATGTAGAGTACTTTGAAGGAAACTAACTTGTTTTTTCATATTATGGTAATATTTATTTATTTATTAATTAATTAATTTATTTATAATGTACAAGAAAAAAATACAAGGACATGCATACTGTTGTACATGAGGAATAATTAAAAACAAACATTATAATAGCGAAAAACATAGCTCTATGCTATAGCTAGCATATCCGATATGAGGCGAAATCGCACAACCAACTAGACCTAGAAGGTCTGTCTTTGGCTGTGCTGTATTATATGAACTGTATGTTTGTTAACTCGCGAACTGACGAATTTGATCAAAAATACCCTTTACTTTTGGGTACCCCCATCGTATTGAAATAGAATTCGCAAAGAGCTTCTCGAGCAAATATTGTATAAACGATCAACATCCATAGTTTTTGAAAGTGTTCAAAATATGACAGCCGTAGACCAGTACGGACTATCGCCACATGGAATGTCTGCTGCCTTAAATCATAACAAAAAACTGGTTGTTGCGCAATTGAAAATTTACATCAAAATCGCCTTTTCGTATATTTGTACAGGTGTCATAAAAATGCCATTCTGGTCTGTTTCGGCAGTGATTAATTAATATTCGTTTATATAAATACAACCAGAAATTGAGTCCGTCGATTAGACGAGTTCTATATTGTTGATAGACATCATTAGCTGGATAAAAAATCTAACCATGCGCGATCTTGTGAAGGCGATTGTGATGGTTTCGGCTGTATGTTACATGGTGAGTTTATATTTCATTATTTATCGACAGTTACATTCTAATAAACAAGATAATGATATTTAATAAGTTTCGCTTAGGTGAAAATGAAATGAAAAATTTATTTATCTATACTAATATTATCAAGAGGTAAAGTTTGTGCCGTTGTAGGAAGTAATCTCTGGATCTGCTGAACCGATTTTGAAAATTCTTTTACCAATAGAAAGCTACGTTATTTGTGAGTGTCATAGGCTATATATTAATGTGAAAAATAAAAAGACTCTTTCGTGGTAGTCGGATTTGCAAAGTAAGTCGGAGAATAAGCGGTCGAACGAAAACGTTTCTAACTAACGCTGCCTTAACGATGAAAGATATATGATTAAGTTCTAGAGAAAAGTTGTAGAGCTTAAAAATGCCTACAAAAAAGTTAGCGACAGTATCCGTTTAACTATTATATTTAAGTCACAAAAAGTAGTATTTTATATTTAAAAAATAATTAAAATCGTTAGGTCATGTTTATTGGTCATATTATCAACAATTTTGAATTCTTATCAAAATAAGTAAATTTATCGTCTCGAGCGTTTAAAATAAAAGACTTTTCCCTTTTACTGCATTTAATTTCCCTTTTACTGCATAAATAGTTAAAGAGATAATACGCTCACAAATACTCACAAGAAGACAATCACAAATAACGGTATTATAGTCAAATTGGCATGCAAATGCATACATAGATATGCAGTAAAAATATAACCCTTCTTTTGGCAGTCAGGAAATAAATCATAGCACTCAGTACTAACCGAACCACACTCATAATTTCATCACAGGTAAAAAGTTTTACCGCCCAACGAAGTGGGCACGGGTCAGCTAGTTTCACAATATAAACATTTCACGTACAATGGTGGATGTATTAATTGTTAAACAATATCTTCCAGTGGACCTACATGTTAATGTGACAAGAGCAGAATGCAAAATTGGCATACAAAGACTATAAGTCGATAGTATTTACAACGAAATTTTAAATTTCAAGGAATGGCAGGGCATATCAATATAATATTTTTTTAAAATCAATATATTATGATAGTTTGTAGTTTGTACTTTTATTTACCAGTTTTTTTTCAATCACACCGGCTATCACAATCAAACTCAAACTTTCAATCACAATCAACATTTTATCAATCACACCGCTTGTTGTGGGAAGAAAGATGAAATATCGGGCAGGCATGATGATGATAAACATCACAACAATATTGTGTCGTCATGCCTAAAATTCCGAGCGCATCAAAATCCCCAACCAAAAAATATTATTTATGGCAGTAAGTGCACTATGCACACAATATCGGTATACCCGGATTAGCTCCACTAAAAGCGGGGGCTAATGGATGTCAAACTAAAAGTGGAATATTTACAAGCGAACGCTAAAATTTCGAAATTACACGTCAACCCGAAAAACAACCCTCGCTCGCGAACAAAGGAAAACGTCGGAAATATCCCAGCACGTGCATTTAAAAAGGGTAATAAAACTCACCGAAATGCACCGCCGACCAAAAGGGATTAGGCCACCCCATCGCTGATCGTAAAATCGACCCACCCCGCAAGCCAGGTAGGTACAAACGAATGACTCGTATATTGAAAGCGCCAGCTTAAATATTGGATCACTAGAAATCCACAAAATTGCTGCCATAAAAATGTCTAAATGTTTAGAATAATTTAATTTAATTTTTAGACTAAGTCCGAGCCAAATCGGCCAATAACTGGTGAAAATATTTAAATTCAACCTAAAATAGGACATAGCTATAATATATGATTATTAAAATATATATGTAAAATAATCATAAGTTAATATAAGTTAGAGTTTAAGGTCGTATGTACACTCTTAACTTTAGTAAAATAGTAGGCAAAATTATAGTATATTAGCTTCACGAAAACTACATACAACAGTGCGTCGGCCGACAACCGCGTGCGAGGCGGGGTGCAAACCGCCCCACCACTCGGCCGGCAGCGGCGGGCATACCTATATAATGGAGGTCACCCGCCGATATCGGGGCAGATCGCGTCAGATCATACCACAGATCATATTTGAGCGTGCCTTGCCGCAGATCATATTTGAGCGTGCCTTGCCGTAGACTTATTTTGAGCGTGCTTTGCGGTAGAACTATTTGTACGTGCTTTGAAGCAGAAACGAACTTGCTGTAAATTCGTAAATAGTGCAATAGACTACATTTTCAAGGAAATAAAAAACTCTAATGGCTTAGAAGCTTTAAAAAAACATCAAAATTATTATTTTTTATTAACAAAACAAACCTCGAGTGCATATCCTGGAGATACTACCTACAGCGGATTAGACACGACCCGAGCGACGTTAAAGACGAGGATTTCGACAACGCCGCCCGACGTCACCTTTGGCCTTACAACCCGAAGGGTTGAGTCTGTATGTAGGCCACGCGTGGGAAAGCCCCCACACCTTGGAAAGCCACCACACCGCTTACTTGATGACCCTCGGGGGCCTATGTTTCGAATTCCTACTTTGAATCGATACTGAGCTACGCCATTACGATCTGGGGAAACTGTTACGCTTGTCACAGGGAACCCTTATTTATCCTACAGAAAAGAGCATTGCGGATTATCGCCAACGCTAAACATATAGAAACATGTAGACCTATTTTTAAAAGATTGAAAATCATGACTCTCACATCACTTTACTTATATAGGCTATTATTAGATTTTTACACCGAAAAGGAAAGTCAAGTAAAATTAAAGATATACATAACAAAAACACCAGATACAAGAATAATTTCATTCTACCATGCGTGGTTTTAAACGCTGCTAGGCAAAGTAGGTACCCAATTCTCAGGGCCTTATTATTTTAACCGCCTACCATTAAACATAAAAGACACTAGCAACCTCAGAACGATCCAAAAACTTTTAAAGGATTTTTTTACAACAAATACGTTTTACTCTATTCAGGAATTTATAAATTTAACAAAATGATTTTTTACAGACCCTTTATTTTAATGTAATGCGTATACCTACTGATTATTTCATTTGTTGATTGTTTTAGCTTGAATAATTTATTTTTTGATTGTTTTAGTTATATGGTAACTTATATTTAAATATAATTACAATGTATTTAGATTCTTCTTGGAAAAAACATTATAAAAATTAGTTTGATTGATTATCTGATTATTGATGATTATTGCTTTTGTTTGATCATTTGTGATATTGATTATTTTAATTGTTGATGGTTTTAGTTTTACTGCTTGTTGATTGCGCCTTATATAGCTTCTACTTTATGAGATTTCTTCTAAAATAAAATGTTGTATGCTCTCTGGGCAGTTTGTTACTTAAACATTTTATGTTTTTTTAATAATTCACACAATAAAGAACTTGAACTTGAACTTTCAAGTGGTAGCCGCAGGGCACATTTTTATACTTTAGAACATTTTTTCAAATTATTTAAACTTTTTATAAATTACTTCGCTTACTGCAGAGCACATTATGGAACAGTTAAGCATTTGAACATTTTTGAATATTTTTGAAATTACGGTTTTTATAAATTTTATAAATTAACCGCTTACTTGACCCCTCGAGATTCAATGTTTCAACTTTCAAGGCTTAGCCCATGCCCGCATGGCACATTTTTGAACTGTTGAACATTTGAACATTTTTCAGTATTTTGAAAGTATTTTTTAAAAACTTTTTAATAATTACACCTATTACTTGACAATTGATTAAGCCGTTTAACCTGCAGGTTGGTGAATATAAAGATATAGAAATTTAAATCTATTATAATGTTATAAACTCCCCTTATCTTCTTACCTTTTTTCATCCCCTACTGTAGGTACTGTGAGTAGGTATTGGAGAAAATTCAATAAATTTATTGTTTAAAATCGAAGACTATCGCGGTTGTTTGACATTGTAAATAGGATAGAAAACGAATTTACCGCGTGAAATTTGTAGGACCCGACGTTTCGGTGACGTTGCAGCCGCCGTTGTCTAGGGTAGACTGACAACGGCGGCTGCAACGTCACCGAAACGTCGAGTCCTACAAATTTCACTCGGTAAATTCGTTTTCTATCCTATTTATAAATTTATTGTTGCCTGAAATGCATTTATTTAATACTAGCTGCGCCCAGCGGTTTCACCCGCGTGGTGATAGAAAATTGTGATAATGATGATAGAAAACTATATATCTTTATAAATTATAGCCTATATGTTATTCTGGTGTGTAAGCTATATTATTTTAAAGTTTCATCAAAATTCCATTCGGTAGTTTTTGCGTGAAAGAGTAACAAACATCCATACATACCTTCTTACAAACTTTCGTGTTTACAATAGTAGTAGGATAATTCCATTATTCTTGTGCCGCCGTATAAAAAACAAGCAAATAAATAAATTAAGAAAATGAAAGAAATAAATAAATAAAAAGGGAGATAAATATTTTTTCTTTTTTTTAATAATTAAATATATAAATAAATAGGTAACAAAATAAATAAATATATAAATATGTAAATAACTAAATAGATAAGTAAACGAATAAACATATAAATAAATAAAAAATAAATTATAAAATAAATACATAAATATGTAAATAAATAAACAAATAACAAGATATTTAAATAAAATAATGAATAATGAAATAATTAAATAAACAAATAAATAAATAAATGTATATATAAATAAATAAATAGGAAGAAAAAAATAATAAATAAATATGAAATTAGAGACTATCGTGATTCTTTCGCATAAATAAGGTAAAAAAAATTAATTTACCGCGTGAACTTTGTAACACCAGACGTTTCGGCGACGTTGCAACCGCCGTTGTCTAAAAACGTTTTTTATCTTATTTTTAATAAATAGGTAAAATAAATAAATAAATAATAATAATAATAATAAACTACTATTATAAACGCGAAAGTTTGTAAGAAAGTATGTATGGATGTTTTTTACTCTTTCACGCAAAAACTACTGAATGGATTTTGATGAAACTTTACAATAATATAGCATACGCATCAGAATAACACATAGGCTATAATTTATAAAGATATATAGTTTTCTATCATCATTATCACAATTTTCCATCACCACGCGGGTGAAACCGCGGGGCGCAGCTAGTATTAAATAAATTAAAAATAATAATAAATAAATAAATTATAAATCTTCCTTAATAAATAAATTTTATCTTTATAGGCTTATGCTGAAAATGCTTGCTCTACAAAAGATAGCAGCAACGTAAATAATCCTTTGGAGGTCATAGGACCGTACTTCCAGAGTTCGTAAGTATTTTGATTCCTAAATAAATATGCGGAAAAACTTTGATAATAACTACAGATTACGGTTGAAGTGATAAAACAATTTGACTTTCAAATATTTTTCTTATATTTATAAAAAATATTTCCTGCTTTCCTATTAGAGATCTCATTGAACCGTACCTGTCTAAATTCAACACGGTGCCTTCTTTGGTAGAGTATTTCAAGATAGCTAAAAAGGGTTCAACTGATGCCCATCCAATTGCCAATCTGTTGGGTTGGCAGATCGCAATGTTCTCTTCTATATTCTTGGACAAGACTTACGAAGATTTATGCGAGGTTCCATCGGTAAGTACAAAATTGATACAGTTTACTTTCCCGGCCCACCAACCGACTAGGAAGGTAAGTTTTGTAAAAGCGCTCTTATTATCGAGATGAAGAGAGAAATATCAATTTTTAGCATCGATATACGTTACCGTAGATGGGCCTTTCGCGTTTGAAAATGACCCCATTAAAACCACTACTGAAAATCGGCCGTAGTTTGGTCGCAGTCCGCTGGCAGACAGCCGACCGTTTACGATGTAAGAGCTGCCACGAAGAATATTGGCGAGCTATTCTCTCGCATACTGTCCAATTTATTCCTCTCTGTCACATGATTTAGGGAGCTAATGGGCCCATGATGAGGTGGCCACGATGACCCATGTGTTCAGGGTTGGTCACACTCACGGGTCAACACCCATCCGATGGCCTCCACGCATGGGGTGCGAGCCTGGGTAGGACACTGGGTCAACCAGTCTCCCCTGGTAATCAAACCTCTGGCGCTCCTGGACGGTCTGCGCACCGAGCGGCGCAAGCCAATCGACTGTGCTCTCCGACTAACAGTCGGGGGAGTCTGGAAACTGTATTGTTTCCTATAGAGCGGGGGTGGTTGTCTACCTTACGGCGACTGCTCTTGAAATGACCATTGGCCATCCGATCCCGGTTCAGAGTCGGGCAAAGGACGCCTTGGTCCGCGATAGTTTCGGTGCACACCGTTTCACCGCTTCGTAAGGGAGAGGACCGCGCAAGCGACCTCGAACTCGGAACCAATCGAGAGACCGGAGAAATCTGGTCACAATTGGAAGTGAGGGCGCGAGTATCTCGAGCCCGCCGGGTTTATTCCTGGCTCACTCGCGGTAAGGCGGTCATTCCTGGTCAAAATTGGAAGCAAGGGCGCGAGGGTCGGCCCGCCAGGTAACACTGGCTATCTCGCGGTAAGGCGTTGGCTTCTTGCGGGTTGTGACGTAGCTGGACGTTGGATTTGTTTCGTCCAAAGTCTTCTACGTTCACTGCAGGGCGACAGAACGAGAAAATCGTTAAAACGTCCTGTGGTGACGGGCTCGCCCGTTGTAGTTGACACCGCAAGTTGTCACATGATTTACGAGCAAAGGGTATGTGGAGACAACTTATTTGTATCTGAGGGTATATCTAGCTAATAATATATCAATGATTTTTAACTCCCTTAGGACTATGAGGACCATTTCCAGATTAAGGACGTTCTTATTTTTGAAGTTTTAAATCGATTGAGCTAAAATTTGGCATATAGGCATCATTTCGTCATGGCAAGATGACGGTTTATATCTGTCTACCAGGGGGCGCGTTTTTATTTTTTTTTATTTGTTGAGTGGGGCTTTTCTAAGGTCTTTATGAGCCTTGTAACACTGCGACCATTGCTGATCTATTGTGCTCGCCACCTACTATAGTTCTGCGCTAAGCCTCGTGTCATTTAAGAACCGCAGCAGGCTTTTGGCGCCAGATTGTTTTACCTCCTCAGGTTGGAGGTAGTGACCACCCAGGTGGTTGTATCTTTTATGCATCAGCGGCCCACACTCGCACATGAGGTGCTGGGGAGTTTCCTCTGCCCCTTGGCAGAACCTGCACATTTTTGTGTCTTTGAGCTTGAGGTTGAACATGTGTTTGTTCAGGCCACAATGCCCCGTGAGCGCCCTTACCAGTATGCGTAGATTGTTCCTATTTAGCTATAGGGCCTCACGGGCCGTCTTACGGTCGTAAGGCTTAATAAGCGCTTTGGAATGATTAAACCCTGGCGTGTTGTTCCAGTGGTTGACGGATTGTTCTAAACACATTTGTTTGAGCATTAGGTTTGCAAGGCTTTTTGGTACGCCACAGCAAGGTTCAGGGCCGTATAACGTTCCCTTTGCTCCCGTCCTAGCAAGTTCGTCGGCTTTTTCATTTCCCTCGATTCCTGCATGGCCGGGAGGGGGGCGCGTTAGTCATATTTCAGTCTCGAAATAGTGAACCTTTTTGGGCCAAAACCAAACTGAAATTTTGGTTGAAATATCTCATATACCAGTTACACTAACAATAATTAAAATACGCCATATATTTTGATTAAATATATTAACTCCATCGGTTGGTGCTTGACCCAACCCCTACCTTACCCGAAAACGAACCGCTCCGCCCGAGCCGTCGCATTGAAAACCAACCGGGCTCTTTAGCCGGCCGAGAGAGAGCGCTCATCGTTTTTTTAAAAACGAAATTAGGGTTCAGATGAAATCAGTCCTTGCCTAATTGCCGGAGGAGTCTAGAGGTGATACAACTGATTTTTTACGGCTAATGCCGCAAGACTGGAGCAAGGATATTATGTATAGCAGGCTCCGGGGAATGAATCCGGGACATCAACATAAACCTTGATGGTTTGTCTTTGAACTAAAATCGGAAATTAGAAACGAAACAGAGCAGTACGTCAGAGCGGAAGGTGAAATGAACGGTTGTCACTTTTCCGCATTAAAACTACCCACCGAAGATTAAGCAGCTAAATCTAACACAGCATGAAATGTGTACAAACTTATTCGGGCGTCTATAAGTTTAACAGGTAGTTCTGGTGCTGGAAAATCAACGATAGTTCACTTCATATTCCGTTCTAACGTATTGCTCTGTCTCGTTCGGTTGAATTAAGTTCCTATTTTAGTTCACGAAGAAACGCTATCGGGTCCAATATCTCGGAAACTAAGAATGGGTGCACATAACATAAATATACAATAAAGAATATTGAATACGGGGAACGCTTCCTATATTATTTTCTTGTGACTAATCTAAAACAAAAGCAAAAACAAATGCAGGTAATTTGTAGTTCAGTTTTCAAAAAAAATTTTATTTGCTTTTAGCCTTTTTGATGGCGTTACTTAACAGCAACCAAGAAGTTTTTGCAATAGTCTATTAAATAGTTTTCATTTGAATAATCTAGCATTCTAAGTTTCCGAGATATTAAGGTATATACTATAAATAGGATAGAAACGAATTTACCGCGTGAAATTTGTAGCACCCGACGTTGGACAAACGAAACGGCCCATAGCCACGCGACTGACAGAACAAATCAAAGCTGTTAAAAACGTTCAGCGAGAAAAAACGGCGATCTGCGAACATATATTGGATAGCGGAAGTAACCACTGGATGCAGTTTCAAAATCCCATTGTGCTATCCAAGGAACAACCCTAATTTCCTCGCATGATCCGGGAAGCCATTGAAATAAGAAGAACCCCGAACTTCAATAGAGACGACGGTTACAAACTCTCTTTTACGTGGAACCCTCTTATTAAAATGTTCCCGCCGCCGAATGCCGAACGCAAGGACGTAAGACAGGATACAGTGATTGTTGTGTGCAAGACGAATTTTCAAAATTCGCGCGCTCCGGGCTCGGTCCCCCATCGCCGTTATACCTTACGCAGTGGCGGCAGCGGTATGCGGCCTACTCGCAGAATAACGGATTGACAGCTCTTTTTAGTCTACCCTGGACAACGGCGGCTGCAACGTCACCGAAACGTCGGGTGCTACAAATTTCACGCGATAAATTCGTTTCTATCCTATTTATATTGTTAAACAACTGCGATAGTCTTCGAAGGTTTATACTGTTGGTATATACCTACACATTGCTCCCGATTGTATATTTTTATTAAAATGACTTTCGAATAAATCACGCGAAAACGTCGCAATCTATAAATCAGAAATAAAAATTATAAGTAATTTAATAACAATAATAAAAATAACAAAAATTAAATATTAATAATATGTTTCAGCTTACTAGACAGGCGGTCGCCTACGAGCAATCTGGCGATAAAAACGCACTGCGCTGTGTTATAACATTTTTGGCCGAGAATACTAGAAGAACAGTCAGCGATGTAGTAGAAATTACAATGGAAGATGCCGGATGTTCAGGAGTTTATAGAAAACCTGTAAGTATCATGCATCAGGAAATGTTTGTTTTGTTTGTTTCTACTCTTTATTGTGAAATTTCATTTCAAGACAATGTCTTACAACCCAACCCTACTATGAATGCATGTGTGTGTGTAACATGTATGTAAGTGTGTGTTTTGTTATTGCATTCAATCGACAGAGTTTACATGCAATTCCGTTAATTTTATCCCAACGGAAAATGGTAACCCAGCCGGGAATCAAACCCGGGACCTTACAAAGTGATATCAGGCGAACTAACCACTATGACACCGGGCCGTGGCCGGAAATCCAACAATTTACCTAGAAATTCGATCCAGGGGAAGATTGGCAGGAATTGCAGAAGACAGCAATAAACTTTTTCTAGGAAGATAGTTACTGGAATGGCTAAAGTGGAAGAGGGTGGACTAGAAAAGGGACTAGAAAAATGATAATATACCAAATTTTTAGAAAATAAAAACCGATTCCATTTTTTTAACAAGGGCAGCAGCTTTGTCATTGTGAAACTTAGAACGGGCTATCATAATTGAATGTCATTACTATACAACATTTCGTGTCTGTACTGTTGACCGTTGAGCAGTTTCCTGTTTGGATGCTAACCCTGGGTGCCGCAGTCCTGTCCTGCAGTCCGGTCTCAAACGCTCACAAGGGGGCGTTATCGCCCACGTTGAGAACCTATGTTTTAGAGGATCTCAATGAAAACCTTTATCTTTCCCTGATTCTCTTTATCATGGTTGACTGTTGTTGTTTAAATAAATATTATTAATATTGAATACTTCTAGGTGCGACCGGTTCCCAGCTGTTTCTATGAGACCTGTGAAGCATCAGACAACACACTGTGGAACGGGGTGTACCAGGCAATCGATAAAACCTTTAAAGAAGTAGGAATCCCTGTCTTCCCCGAAACGTACGACGTTTTGGACACATTGTTCAAATCAAATGTTGTCAATGACCAGAGGGCTGCTGGAATGTGGAACAATGTGGTCTACCACACCGCTCTGTTGGAGAAATATGGAATTGCTGAAGATCCAATAGTTTATAATCTAGTCGTAAGTATTTTTGTTTGCGATTTTTCTCTTTATATAGGACTGTAATGTGTTCAGGGTTCATCTATGTATGTTTCCGTTTCTTTGTGCCGCCATAACTTCTAAACGCGTGAACCGATTTAGAAGTGTGTGGTATGTTAGAATTGATATGTCACCTCGAGTGTCATGGAGTACCTTATCTGTCCAAATATCGAGTAAGTAGTTATTTATATGTCCAAATGTCAATAGATTACTATAAATATATACTGTTTAGTGTCAAATGAAAGGTCTGATTGAGTACATTCCGGAAACATATTTCTATCTATATAAATAAATACATTAACCACAAATATTTAATAAATAAACCGTAATAAAAATAATTTAAATATAAAATATTTCACATTTTGTAACGGCAGTCGTGTTTTTTTTAAAAATATATTTTCTTGTTTGTAGTCGTTATCATCAGCATCATTAGTCATTTATTATAATCTTGTGAGAGTGGCCACCCTTCACTAGACTCCAATTTCTCGTGAGTGAAGGGTGGTTCTCATCAATGTGTTTTCTCCGTATTGAAAGTCGATGTTGTTGAAGTTGAAGTATTTATTCAGAAGGTACGTGATCGGTTGCCAATTTGCAACGCCTTGTTTGATATTTCGCCGGTGTGTAGGTATTGTGGGCTTGAGGTGATGTCGTGGTCGTGTAGCCGAAGTGTGAAGCGTCGCGGATAATATATGACTGATCGATGTATGAGCGTGTACTTGAAGCGGGCGACGGCCGCTGAGAGGATGATCGATGAGCGAGGTATAAACGCGATGACTGCTGTGTAGAGGATGATGAAATATGTGTCGAATGTACTGCTTTTTATATGATATGTATGATGCAATAATCACTGAGTGGGGGAGAATAACTGTGTCAATTCGTATCGATCAGAAGAAATGACATTAGTCATCAGCTGTGTGTGCGATAAATGCCAAATTTAGTTGGAATTCAATTGCAGTTAGCTCGTGTATATTTGAGCGTATTTGCGGTTTCGATTCTATAGAAATTACTTCTTTTGTTGTGGGTATGTTGGACGAAGTCTCCAACAATCTCATATCATATAATTATCTTAACGTTATATATTAACTGATTATTATCATATCATATAATTATCTTAAAATAGAACAACAATTTTAACTACTTTGAGATACGTCATAATAGTTATGTTTACTAATCAGAGTTTATTAATGCTATAATACCTACTCTCGACATGTAATTATTAAACAGCCAATTATGCATTTAGGCTTTGGGGGCCCTACATACTTGCTTTTACTTTCCCGGCCCACCAACCGACGAGGAGGGAAAATATTGTGAACGCGATTTATTTTTTCGAGATGAAGACGAATCCATTTTTAGCTCTCCCCCCCCCCCCCCCTGATACAATTAAGACGATTTTCAGATTGAAGTCTGTCAGTGTGTCTGTCTATCTGTCGGTCTCTCTCTGCGTGTGTGTGGGCGTGTGTGTGTGCGTGTGTGTGTGTGTGTGTTTGTGTGTGTGTATTCCTCCGCGATAGCTCCCAAACGCTAAATCCGATTTAGCTGAAACTTGGCATGCAGGCATAATTTGATCATGGCAAGCAATTTGATACACAATATGCCTTGTTGGTCCAAAATTACATTGTGAAATTTAGTTGGAATATCTCATATACAAACACTCTAATAATATTTAATTTTCGCTATACATTTTAAATAAATAATAACGTCATCTGGCGCTTGGCCCAACACCCCATTTAGTTAAGAAACGAACTACACCGTCCGAACCTAACAGAATTCGTCCGCCGGCCGAGAGAGGGCGCTTATCGATTTTATTTATAAAATTAATATTCAGATCAAATCAGTCCTTCGCTAAATGTGGAGAAATTCTTTGGGTCACTCAATCGTTTTTTTAGTGGTATACACATTGATTAAAGATATTATGTACATAGGTGCCTAGGCAAGACATACAATTTAGTTTCCTATATATAGTTAACAAATCATAATGAAGAAAGTTGAAGTAATAGGAAAAGATTTATAATGTCAAGCAACCGCGATAGTCTTCGATTTCGTATTATTATTAATGTTATTATAAGGATTATTCATAATTTATTTTCAGGCGAAATTTGTCAGCTTTATGGAACAAATAGCTTTCTCCAAAGAATGCAGCTGCGCGGACAGAAACGAAGTGCTCTCAAAAGCAGAAGAGGAGATTTCCGTAGGTATTGATTCTGAGGTGGAACTATGGGAAAAGACTATTTCTGAATAAATACAAAGAAGATTGTGATCAATCTATGAATATGAATATCATCATATTCATAGATTGATCAATCTATGAATAAAATTGTGACATTTGGAAAGAAATAAAGAATATAAATACCATCTGAGTGAAAAAAATCTTTACTTGGAAAAAATGGTTTGTCACTCTCGTATACAATTGAAATGTCATCATACTAGTAATTTTTTATTTCACTTTATTTTCTTAATCTTTCTTAATATCTTAACCAAATATCTCCAATCCTTAAGTGTGTCTTGCCTTCCTTTTCATTACAACCTTTTAAGGGTATATTTTTTTATTTTTTTTACAAATTTTAATTTTTTTTTTACATTTTTTTTACATTTTTTTAGAAATTTTAACATGGGTGTTTTTGGGGTTGAGAGTAGAGGGGGTTTTTAAATGGACGCATTCATGAATTCAGGCATTCAGTATATACGGTATTAGATTTCTCAATGCCGTAGTGCGTTTTGGCAGCCCTTCTGCGCCGGGAATATGAAGGTGATACTGATATCATTGTCCGGAAAAACTAACAACAAGGACTGATTAATTATTAAAGCTGATTATTTAACAGATGATAAAAAGAATGACACTAAATTATTAGTGTCGTCTATTGCATTTTAATATAGGCTGATTAAATCACAGAAATAATATAGAGAGGTTCGAAAGCCAGGCTTTATTTCATCATTAAAGCACCTAATTATTATATAATAAAATCTGTATACCAAAATAAAATAAAAATAATTATAGAAAGAATATTTATTTATTTATATCGCACAAGAAAAAAATACAAGGATATGCATACTGTTGTATATGAAGAATAATTAAAAACAAACATTAATATAGCGAAAAACATAGCTCTATGCATATAAATATGCTAGCATATCCGATATGATGCGAAATCGCACAACCAACTAGACCTAGAAGGACTGTCGCTGGCTGTACTGTGTTATACCAACTGTATGTTTGTTAACTCGTGAACTGACGAATTTAATTAATTTTCAAAGATTTATAAAACTAACAAATGTGTTTTTTTACACAAATTAAATTAAAATTTAAAGTAGAAGAAAAATATGTATGCAATTAAGGACTAAAAAAACGTAAACTTTACATTATATTCAATAAATTTAAGTGGAAAACAAGTTATAATAACGGGTGTTTTTTATAGAGGTATAGAATTTAAGTTGGCAACACTTTTTTAACTGGCGGCCATTTTGTCAGCTTTCAAGTGACTTATGAGCAACGCTTCCAAATTGTGCAAATTTATTTTGAAAATCATGTTTCTGTTCGAAATACGTATCACGCACTACGTCCATTTTACGGTCAACATAATCGTCTATGAGAGCAATGAATTCGATTAACTATGGAACGTTTTCGCACCGCGTTTATTCTAAATGATAATACGCATCCACAGAGATGTCGTACACTGCGTACAGAAGAAGTCATTGCTGCTGTAGAGCGTAGCGTAGAGGAAGACCCGCATCAGTCTATCAGCCATCGTGCATAGGAATTGGGTATGTGTTCATCCACTTTATGGAAGATTTTACGGAAAGATCTTGGTTTGCGTGCTTATAAAATCGAACTCGTGCAAGAATTGAAGCCACGCGATCACCTAGCAAGGCGCAGATTTGGTGAATGGTCCCAAAACAAGATTGCCGTTGATCCCGATTTTCTTAAGCGAATTTTGTTTAGCGATGAATCTCACTTTTGGTTGAATGGATACGTCAATAAACAAAACTGCCGTAATTGGAGTGACGATAATATTCAAGTGTATGTTGAGACACCGTTACATCCAGAAAAACTGACTGTTTGGTGTGCTTTATGGGCTGGTGGAATTATTGGTCCGTACTTCTTTAAAAACGATGTTGGTCAGAACGTTACAGTCAATGGTAACGGATATAGAGCCATGATTACTGACTTTTTCGTTCATCAATTGAACAACCATGATGTGCAGGAGCTGTGGTTTCAACAAGACGGCGCAACATGTTACACAACTCATGCCACAATTGATTTATTGAAGGAAAGTTTGGTAACCGCATAGTTTCACGTTTCGGACCCGTGAATTGGCCTCCAAGATGGTGCGATTTAACGCCGCTAGACTATTTTCTGTGCGGATATGTGAAGTCGCTAGTCTACGCCGCGCCGATAAGCCCGAAACGATTGAACACTTGGAGGACAACATTCGCCGCGTTATTGCCGATATACGCCCACAAATGTTGGAAAAAGTCATCGAAAATTGGACCACCAGATTAGACTACGTCCGAGCCAGCCGTGGCGGTCATATGCCAGAAGTCATAATTAAATTATAAAGCCAGAAGTTTATCTTTCGAATAAAGTAAATTTCATGTCAATTTTAATAATTCATCTTTGTTTTATTCCATATCAAAATTCTATACCTCTCTAAAAAACACCCTATATATACAAATATATGAATAAACACTACATTGTTATATATATGTATGGTAAAATAATATGTAATATTGCACAATTTTACAAATATATATTTTTAAATATTCACCCTACAGTAGTAATAAGATCTTCAGTTTTTGAACGCCCAATATCTAGAAGCCAGTTTCTTACTTTACCTTTAAAAGTTACATGGTTTTTCACATTATTCGTGGTTTCACATAGTGAGTTGTAAACTTTCGGGGCGACAAAAAAACATTAAAATAATAAAAGATATTTTTTTCAAATTACTGTATTATTATATTACTTTTTTATTTTGATATAGGATACCGTATAAGCGTGTCTAGAGCATTAGAGAAAATTAATCAATTTTTGGAACTGAAAGTGCCATCTACACCTAGCGTTTTATAGTAAAATCCTAGCTGCCAAAACGTAGTAGGGCATTGGGCAATATTATACAATTTGTAATAAATGATTCCGTAAAGATCACTTTAAATACATTATTTGAATTGAATTTTCCTATTATTATATGTATTTCTGGTTGTGATAAATTTAGGTCTTCTTATGGGCATTCTAGATGATCAAGCATGCCTATCAAGCTTCGCGTCGCGGGCTGGGAGGGGATCGTAAACCGCAGGAAATATGCAAATATTTTTTTAAATATTTACCAATAATGCCAAATTTTGTAGTTTTATACCAGGGAGTCACGTCATTCATCAATCAATTACGTTTAATTACCGTGACTCTCTGGTATACACTACCAAATTAGGCATTTTTGGTAAATATAAAAAAAAGTATTTACATAATTCCTGCGGTTTACGATCCCCTCTCAGCCCGGGACGTGATGCTTGACAAGCATGCTTGATCGTCTCAAGCATGCTTGTCAAAAATTCAAATCAAAGTTAATCAGACAGGGTCGATAAAATGTCTAAATAGAGTTTTCAGTTCAATAGTAAAAACATCAAAATGAAAAAAATAATCCAAGAGGTACATAATAAATTGAAAACATCGACATTCAGAAGAAAGCCATAACACAACAATGCACAACGAGTAAACATGACGTCTGACGTTTCGAAGTAATACTCAAGTATAGATGGGCCGATACTCAGCACCGAACCATTACTTAAGTACCACTCCCCATCTGGGACTCTTTCGGCGTTAATGCCGCAATAGAAAAGCTTATACCTTAGCATTAAATTCTACAATATACTCCTTACCACTATTGAACAGCTGGAGGACGTTAAACAAAAAATACATATAAAGGATATGCTTAAAAGCCTCCCTTTCTGAGATCTGACCGAATTCGAGGGAAATAAGTTTTAAAATATTATACCCATTTAAATGTCAGTTTTATATAAATATTCATGGATTCATTGTACGTTTATATTGCTTTCCTATTGTTGTTACTTAAAAACAGCAACTATTAAAAAAACTACCTATTTAATACATTGGTTTTTAAAATTATTTTCGAAATTTTTTGATGCTGTATTATGGATTTTTTCTTAGTATTTTAATTAGTGATTTATTTTATTATATTGGCTGTTTATATGATTTAAAACATTTTTAACAAATTCACTCACGTTCACATAACAAACAATTCAAGATTATTTTTAATTATTTTATTCAGTTGTCTGTCTTAAGAGGCCTATTACAAAATAGCGTAGGTATTCTTTTAAAATGAGTTTAAAAAATGAACGCATTTTTTTTTGGATGTAACTATAAAAGATAGGATAAATAAATAAAAAAATAAATAAATAACTATTCAACCCTGGGAGAAAACCGCGGCACTGAGCGCTCTTCTCTTGCGCAAGCAAATATATACACAATTTCTAATTGTTTTTTGCAGTGTTTTCTCCTTTCTAATGACAATAATTTATATTATGTCGTATTGCTAAAAGAGTGAACTTTAATATAGTATAAGTATTATATAAGAATCTTATTTTATTTCTGAGAAAATTAGAATGATACAGGAAGTTTTTTTTTAAATTTTGTGTAATTGTAAGTAATGTATACCTTGGATATGTGGTCAAAAAACGAAAAAATAAGGCCGCTATGGTCAACAAGAATACATGACGGACATAAAAAAAAATAGTATACGGTTTTCGTTGTAGTGATATTACTGTATTAAGGAGCTCAAAGTTTGCCTTCCGAGCGTTTTACGAATAACGACTTTCGGAAAATGGGCTGAATAAGTAAATAATATTCGTTATATCTAAAATTAAAGGCCGCTATGGTCAACATCAAGAAATGGTCCAGGTAATTCAGTAATTAAAGTTTGTAGAAATCTCTTCATTTCTTGGAATTAGAACGCCAAAAATCCACTTTTCTTGCCTTTCTGGAAAAAATATGTGATAGGGCTCTTAAAGATCGGTCAAAGTTATATTATCTAGAGTATAATATTTAATACTCAATATTATGCGAAAAGCTTGTAATAACTACATGTTACTTACAGTAGGTTGCATATATAGGTTGTATTGTACGTATTATTATTATTACTCATTATTATTTATTATTTATTATTTATTAGTATCAAATATTATTCAAGAGCATTACAGACTATCGCGGTTGTTTGACATTATAAATAGGATAGAAAACGAATTTACCGCGTGAAATTTGTAGCACCCGACGTTTCGGTGACGTTGCAGCCGCCGTTGTCCAGGGTAGACTGAAGAGCTCTCAATCCGTTGTTTTGCGGGTAGGCCGCGTACCGCTTCCGCCACTGCGTAGATTATAACGGTGGTGGTTTAAATTAATGCTAACACTGAACAAGAAAAAAACATAAAAATATAAAACTAATAGTAAAAACTAAACTAAAAACTAAACTAAATATATTGTAACACGTCCAGGAGAGGTAGATTCGCCAATTAGATACGAATGTAATGTAATGTAATCCGGTTTTCAGGATGATCGCCTCAATCATAATCAACCGATTGCCGATTGGTCATAGTTTGCTGAATTTCTAGTTTACTGATCTCTTCGTCCGCTGACCTTAATTTACTCTTTCGTTGTCGTTGTCATCCGCCATCTTTCTGGCCTGATAACGGATTTCATGGATTTTGATGAAGGGATAATACTTATTTTATTTATAAGTTTTATTTATAAGTACTTATTGCAATGGTTACGACTAATTATACCAAACAAGTTCAAGAATCAAACATAAACAGTTCAGAGAAACCGTCACATCGTGTTTGGCACCTGCCTAAAACTCATCTAACCAGGTCAACTAAGGCCTGTATCTAGATGAGCTAATTACAATACGTATAATGACAATGATAAGCACGTCATATCAGGTAACTACATATAACTAAACAAAATATTTACTAGCTATAATATCTATAAATATATATATTAGGTAAATATATAGAAACATACATAAATGTATAAACATACATATAATATAATATAATAACATAAGCATACATATGACACACACACACAGATACATATACACATACATATATATATATATATATACAAACATACATAAAAATACATACATAACCTTTCAAACAGCAATGTTCAGTAATTCGTCGTTTAATTTTGATGGGCCCAACTCTAATATCCAGGAATTGATTTTCTGTTTAAACGTACTTATTATCTTTATGTTTTTAATATTTTCATCAATACAATTATAAATTTTAGGTCCCAGAAAATAAATTTGTCGTTGAGCAAACGTCGTTTTAACATGTGGAATTAGATAGTTTTGTTTTTCTGCATTTCTTGTATTACGCGTTTGCTGGCTTCTAGGTTTTAGGTGTTTGTTTCTATGGAAATTAAGCAGTATATTCTTCACAAAAAGTTGTTGGATATTTAGGACTTTAGCTTCAGTAAACAGTAGCTCCGATTTGTATCGCCTGGGCTTCTTGTGAATAATGCGAAGCAGAAGCTTTTGAACCTTCTGTACTGTGTCAAGTAGTTTTTTGGTGCATGTTCCCCAGGCAGTTATGCCGTAAATCCACAAACTTTGGCATAGGGCCATATATACCATTCTAATAATTTTTTTTGGTAAAATATTTCGGAGATCACAAAAAACATAAACTAGTTTTCTGCTTCTGTCAGTAATAGACATTACTTGATTTGACCAATTTAGATTTGAATCAATAATGATTCCTAAATATTTCATGTCGTTCACTTTCTCAAGTTTAGGGCACAGACAAGGCACCAATGGGATTAAATGAACGAAATTGCATTTGGATTGGGTTAACTTGCTAAATAAGTGTTTCCCATAGGTCTAATCTAGTTTTCTATTTTCAAGACAGGAAGTAACAAGATTGCATTATCTCCTTTTGCTCTAAGACCAATTTTTTAAGTTGTAAAAAATCATTTTTACATGAGCGCCCAACAAAAAAGGAGTGTTATGTGTTCAGGATTCATCCATGTATGTTTTCCCTTTCTTTATTTCACCATAATTTGCAAACGCTGGATTTGATATAGAAGTATGTGGTATTATTAGAATCATTATGGCATCCCGAGTATCATTGGGTTAATTAACTATACAAATATCAAGTAAATAAGTGTCTAAATTTTTTAATATCCAAATGCAATTTCGTTCATTTAATCCCATTGGTAAATAGCGACTCAGCCGGGAATCGAACCCGGAACCTTGCAATGTAAGATCAGGCGATATAGCCACTATGCTATCGGCTACTTGATTGCATATAGGTAATATGACATTACTAAATCAAATCAAAATCAAAATCAAAATGTTCTTTATTCATATAGACACAATTAAATATTATTTTTAATTTATGTTCTTATGATGCGTCCAAGCCTTACTCCCAAGCCGTTTTGTCATTTACATAATCAGATATTGTATAGTATGCTTTTTTATACAATTTTGCTTTGATGGTAGCTTTAAACTTATATACAGATAGTTCTCTAATAGTATGAGGAAGTTTGTTATAGAAGCGTATACATTGTCCCAAAAAAGAATTGTTTATTTTGTGGAGACGAGTAGCACGTACAACAAGGTTATGCTTATGTCTAGTATTAAAATTATGAGTGTCGCTTTTTATTTTAAACTTGTCAATATTCTTGTGGACATACAACAGATTTTCGTATATATATATTGTGATGCAACAGTAAGAATATTAACCTCTTTGAATATTTCTCTAAGTGAAACCCGAGGACCAAGTTTATATATACATAGCTCTTACAGCACGTTTCTGTAGTATAAAGATGTTATTGATGTCCGCACAGCTTCCCCAGAGAAAAATCCCATAGGACATAATGCTATGAAAGTAACTAAAGTATACTATTCTTGCTGTATCTACATCAGTCAGCCGCCTTATTGTTTTAACTGCGTATGCCGCAGAGCTAAGTTTTCCTGACATTTTCTCAATTTGTGGGTCCCATTGTAATTTGGAGTCAATTGTTATCCCTAGAAACACAGTTGAAGCAACAGGCTCCAGTCTAGTTCCATTTATTTCTACATTGGTTTGTACCTGCTTAACATTAGGTGTAGAAAATTTAATCACTTTGGTTTTTCTTTAATTTAATAGTAGGTTATTTACATTAAACCAATGGACAACTTTTGAGAGTGCATTGTTAACTTCGTCATAATTGTACAATTTTCGACTAATTTTAAACGTCAAAGAAGTATCATCAGCAAACAATACAATGTCGTGATTACTCCTTATGTGAAAGGGTAAATCATTGATGTATATTAAGAAGAGAAATGGGCCAAGAATGGAGCCTTGTGGGACACCCATGGTGACCATTGATCCTGGTGATCTTTTACCGTTTACATCAACCTTCTGAATTCTATTTCCCAAGTATTCTATTTCCTTGTTCTTAATGCCATAGTGATGTAATTTCCTGACTAGTGTATCATGGTGTACACAATCAAATGCCTTAGACAAGTCACAGAAGATGCCGTTATCAACACTAGTTGATATATTTTTTTAAATAGGGGGGCGGGGGCGATTAAAATAATACTACTTATTTTATATTGAACCTATCTGTGGTATTTTATGTAAACCTAGCTGGTCCCCGCTGCTTCACCCGCCGTTTAATTTAAATGAAACCGGATTATGTAGAAATAATTTAGAGTACTTCGCTTTCGCCGCAGCCTGATAAGGCATGCATAGTTCGGATCTTCTCGGTTATGCTCGGTTCTCATCGGGCGGCTGCACTTGGTTAAAATTAAAATAATTATTTAGAATTGGAACTTTACAGTAACCCGGAGACATCTTCACTTTGGGTGCGGCCGAAGCTAGAGCGTGATGTCTTTTTTTTTCAATAGAGTGGATCTAAGCTATTACGTAACACAAAATGGCTTGTTTTTATATTTAAAAAAAAGGGTTGTTTAGAAAAATATCCACAAAGTTTTATTGTCATTATTTTCGTCATATACGTAGTATATATGCATCATTGCAACAATATAAATGTATTAAAAAAAATATATCCAATACAATATTTCACACGTCGACCGATCCCTCGTTACCATGTTCTTGACTATGACCACGAGCTCTGCCAGTTCTATGATGCAATCTGTGAGTACTTTTACTTCTGCGGTGGGTCTTTCTGCGCTTTCCAGTTGCGTTTTTCATGTGACCATGTTCTTGAACTTTGGCATGTAGATTTGACAACTCCTCTATAATGGGAGAGGCTCCGATCGATACGTCCTGAACTTTTTGGATGAGGCGTTGGGACATTTCATCGCAGGTGCAATCGTCATCGATGTCGTGAAGAGAGTTTTCCAAGACACTGATAGTTTTCAATTTCTTGATGACGTTTCTGGAATTTCGAAATACATTGATTTGTAAATTTCAACCACGTTTATGTATCACTTAACCTCTCATAATCTGACTTCTCTACAACATTTTGACTTCTCTAAAACATTCTGACTTCTCTACAACATTCTGACTTCTCTACAACATTCAGGAGTTGAATATGGTGTTATGAAATCGAATATTGTTGCGGTTTTTTTGACTTAATAAACAAGATTATAAACGAGAGAAAGGGCGGGGATTTTTGCGTCTGGTCGCAAGAAGGATCATTCAAGTGTGAATTCTAATTTACATTTAGTCAGTTACTGACATCAAATCCGAGACAAGTCAGCGCTGACCCGGTATTGCCACCGTGTAAAATGATTTTAAGTCAGTACAGCGCTTTCGCATCAGTGCTGGGCCGGAATTCTGAAGCGACGATACGATATACGATTGTCGTCACTCACGATATATAGAGTTATATAGAGTTGTCACCTACGACGGGCGAACCCGTCACCTCAGGAAGTTTTAACGATTAGTCGTTCTCTCTCCCGTGAAGTGAACGCAGAAGACTAGGACAAAACAATCTACCGTCAAGCTCCGCCACATGCCCGTAAGAGGCCAACGCCTTAACCGCGAGATAGCCAGGAGTGTTACCCAGCGGGCTTACACTCACGCCCTTACTTCCAATTGCGATTACGCCGGTCCCTCGATTGGTTACGAGTTCGAGGTCGCTTGCGCGGCCCTCTCCCTTACGAAGCGGTGAGACGGTGTAAACCGCGGATCGGTTTTGTTCAGTTTGGATCTGTTCACCCAGGATCGGGTAGCCGATGGTCGTTCCAAAAGCAGTCGCCGTAAGGTCCGCAACCACCCCCGCTCTATAGGAAACAGTACTGCTTCCAGACTCCCCCGACTGTTAGTCAGAGTGCGCAATCGATTGGCTTATGCCGCACGGTGCGCAGACCGCCCAGGAGCGCCAGAAGGTTGATTCCCAGGGGAAACTAGCCGTAAGGCCAGAGTCCTACCCAGGCTCGCGCTTCATGCGTGGAGGCCGTCGGATAGGTGTTGACCCGTGAGTGTGACTAACCCTGAACAGAATGGGCCTTCGTGGCCAACTCAGCAAGGGCCCATTAACCCCCACTAATGGGCCCTTGCTCAGTTGGCCACGAAGGCCCATTAACCCACTCACGATAATTGCGATTCTCTGGAAGCGATTCGACAGTTCTTTAATCGTCAGAAGTGAGGACAGGACAGACGACAGTACGTGATTGACGTCTGGCCGGTCACTATGAGGTCTTTTATTCTGGTTCATGAAAGATCCGCAGACGAAGTCAATGTGGTATCGCGTTAGCGTATCGTATCGCCACTAGAATTTCCCAGCAGACTTCAATGTTCCCTCTATCTATTTTGAAGTCAGTCGGCTCCTCCCTACTGCGGTACTGATCTTGTCTGAATGCCGAAGTCAGTAGTTAGTCAGTCGCTGGCACTGCGTTGTAGAGTGACGTCCCGTCGGGTTGCAAATTTTAACTATCGAGAATGAGGGTTTTTTTCGATGCATCTTGTTTTAACATTTCCGACAACTCTCTAACAGAAGATCTTAACAGTTAATCATTGGTATCAAAACTTGACGTTTTTAAGAACTCATTTTTACACGATTTTTATTCCACCATAAATTTTAAATAATTTACTTGTTCCCAATTGATTAAAATATCGTTTGAACTGCCGTTTTGGTATTTTGCGTTTTATGGGTTCTAACTGGAGAGTGCTTATGTGCAGGCTATTAGGCTATTAAATTGAGATTCTTTTTCGTATTCCGTTTCTAAAAGTGTCATGACGGATGGGTCTTGTTCGGGGTCTTAACTAAGAACGGTCTAAATCGATCAGTCTGCGTTGAGCAGTGTAGCTCTTGCACCGTCTAGCTCTTGTTTCATTAGTGATTTCTCAGTATTGTCTTATAAATCGAAGAAGGGACGATGAGCGCTGGTTATCGTTAGTTATCGTTAATTAGTATCTTTATTTTGCCCTAAAAAATCCTGTATAAATATTTTTTGTATATTATGATGAATAGCCTTGTATATTTGTTTATTTTAAAACAAACGAAAACGTGGCGAAGATCAGCGTGCGGTGACGAGACGACAGCGGGCGGGCGAGCGAGTGACCAAGCTGTCAAAATTAAGACCTCTCTTTGGAACGGCCGTAGACAAAAAGGAAAATTTTAAGATTTAGGAGCGATTCTTAATTTTAATGAAACGAAGTACCAACAAATTAACTAATGTGCCTAATTTTTATCACCAGCTTAGTTCGAATACGGCCATTTATACCGCGGAGCCCTGTATATTAGTGAAATGACTAAATCACTTACGGTGACTTCATATACTCCGACTTCCATAGCCAATTCGCGAAAACAGCGTTGACAGAGAATACCGCGGCGACATAGTTGTCAAAGAGGTTGTCGGAATTGTACAGGACTTTCAGCAGTGGATAAGTCTCGTTGCTGTTGTTATCATCTAATCGCTTAGCAACAAGATCTCTTTCGTTTTCGTTGAATTCATACCAGATATCTTCGAATGCATAGCGTCTGCCGCCGTCTTTACATTTTTCTGGGACGAGGCAGCGCGGTAGTGTAATTGGTGGTAGGTTATCTGTGGATAAAAATAGCCTAAATATTAATAAACTATGCTGATGTTTAAACGCTGACCTAGACGTATATGTTATATATTTAGCCATCGGTAGATCCCAGGGACACCCACAAAAACTGGAATACCTCTAATCATTTAGTTTTCACGATTACGGGTTTGCTTGTTTCTAGGTCATTAAATACGTTCATTTAATTCTTTATCCGCTGGAATGCTAATACAGCCGATCGGTGGTTTGCCGTTGCAACAACTCACGGGCGGCCGTTTTCCGTATGTATGCCATTAGGTCCAATTGCGTTTCTTCGGCGGTTTAAAAATATAGTAAAAAAATGCGTTAAATTTATTACAAAATTCGTAATAAAGATTCATCTGTCAGATGTTGGTGCTACCGTGTTTAATGCATTTCGTATTAAATATATTTCATTCTCGCAGAAACGCTATTCCGTTTCTCAAAATTTGACAGTTGTCCGATAAAAAATCGACTTGAACGTGACAATTTTAAAACGCGCGTTTTCGGTGCGACTTAGTGGGTGAGAAGCTACTGTCTGTATACTGTGCCCCCTTCCTATGTGAGCTAACCATTTTTGGTTAGACGCTTTCCGCGCTGTGCTAACTGTAATATTTATTCATTATTATCTTAATTGTTTTACGAGATAATGTTGTAGAGTTATAATAATTCAAATTTCAATGTGATCATTTTGCAGTTATTCTTTTTACGATCCGTGTAGTAGTTTAAAAGTTATGCGCAAAACTATCCCGGGCAGAAATTTTACCCCGCCATAGGAGGGGTTAACTCCAAACGCGACGCTCGCTACTGCGAGCTGCATACTAATACATATACATCGTTCGCGTTATAATGCTACGTTGCTGTGTGTTCTCTGTTCTGCAATGCAAATATCTAGAATTTGAAAATCCTTACAAACCTACCTATTGCACAATGCCGGTCCTCCAAAGTCTTTCTGATAAGCCTGTAATAAACCCTCATTGACAAATACAATGCCTCATCTAACATGCACCGGAAGACATGAGATTTTCCTTTGCCATTTTCGAACAGTATGGTTGTGTTCATAATCTGAAAGTTATCAGATTACATTATTCGATTATATAATACATTACATTACATTACATTTACGTCGTGTCCAATTGGCGGCTAAAAACAGCTCTTGGACGTGTCAAAAAACTTTGGAACCTGCTAAAAGTTATTCGTCGTAGAATCGTATTACAAAACAAATTAAAGGCTTATTTAATAAAATAGTCAATAATTCTAATGGCTACCTACTAATCACACAATAATTAAAATAGTCAGTTAAAAAAATTGAATAATCAAAGCAGAAGCCTAACGATTAATATAGTCAATAAATCGAATATATACGTACTAAAAACTGTACATAGTTACATCCAAAGTAGTAAGTAAATTGTTAAATAATCAAACTAAAGCTAAATCTTACATTTAAATACTAAAAGTACATATATAATTATCATTCAAATTGGTACAATATTTGCAAAGTCAGGGCCCTCGATGACGCAGCAAGCTGACACTCGCGCCCTTACTACCAGTTACGGCCAGATTTCTCCGGCCTCCCGACAGGTTACGAGTTCGAGGTCGCAGTGATACAATCTGCATCTTTGTACTAAACTGACTGATTTTACTTAACTTCGTAACATTGTTGTAACGCCCTTTGCGGTGCAGTGAGATGCGTCCTGCCAATGATTTTGACTGCCATGATGCCGTTCGCGATGCCATTAAAAACTTGTGAAAGCAGAGTGTAGCACCATTGCTATAACTCAATATTGCAAGGCAATTTTTTTGAGTTGCTGTACACGCTTCGATGCATGCAAGTATGTTGTGCCGGTACTGCCATACACAGTCACCGTGTGAACCGTGAAATGATCCTTCCATCACCAGCCCTACCGGGGCATTCATTGAACCAACCAGCCGACTAAGATGACCATCTTAAAATACTTTTTAAAGCGGCAATAAAATTACTGCATTGCTCATATTTAATCAACCGACATTACACTTTAAATCGACGACTGCGCCATCTATTAACGAGTGACCAATTAGACGCATACATAGAAGTTCCAATATTCTTTACTCGTTATGAGCACAGTATACCGAGAGAGCAGTAGACGCACTCTCGAGCGACAGGGTATTGCAGAGATGTGGTGCGAGGGAATCGAGCAGAGTGGTACGTCTCGACGAACGCCTTTAATTAGCGTTACGCGCGTGCCAAGGTTGGTGAGTTTCTCAAACATTTCAACGCTTGCGTTGGTGGGGTAGTAGACTTGTGGCTGCCATATTTGAGCTCTTAGACTCGTGACGTAGCTCACTTCGTTTTCAATTTTGCTGTTGTTTTGTCTGGAATTCTGTATGTATGAATTATGAGTAACCTTTTTTATGTTATGAGTAATATTACTGCCAGCTGACAGTTATTATCATGGGTCTCGAGAACGTAATAGTTGCATTTAATTTATTGGAAATATACACTGTATTAGAAATATACACACATAATACAACGTATTCTAAATATACACACATTATACAGTGTTCTTTCTGGACCACTGCCAAATAACTCATTATTATTTCACCTTCTCAGCGAATCCATTAATAATGGTGTTTTGATATTATGATAATGTATGAGATATAGTGCAATGGTATTACTGTCATATCATAAAGTAGAGTAGAATTGTGGTACGTATAATCAAAAAAATCTATTTATTTATTTAAGAATTAACTTACAAATTAACAGGAACCGAATGGCAAAATGGTAACGTCATGCCTTGATTGAATAAAATATGGTCCTCGAAAAAAACTCAATTCCATTATAAAATCGGAAAAGCCTTAAAACTAAAACTAAAAGGGAATATATAATATCAGAAAGAAAACAAATGAGAAAGAGAAAGAAAAGAAAGGAAATGTTATTGTAGGATGACGGATTTTCTCTGAATATACCTTCGTGGACTGTCACCGCATTATTGACTATGACTCCGTTTTATTGACTATGACTTCGAGAGTCGCCCGGCGAGACACTTCGAGAGCGTCTCGTTACAAAGACTGTGGCGGGCCAACTGAACTTACAATAGCCGACGCCCGGCCGGCTCTCAAGCGGTCCAGAGGCATCCAGCACCTATCGACGCTCAAATCAACACTATGAACAATCTCACAAACTTAATCCTAATGTAACATAAATGCTAGGTAATGCTTAATTGAGAAATAATAGTCAATAACTTAATTCTAAACAACCCGAGAACCCGGTAGATTTGCCAATTACTTTCGCCGCCACCCTTATTTGCCGATGAGTAACCGACCCCTGCTTAGATTTTGCCACGGACAGTTTCGGAAGGGTTTCGACGCGCCGACATGTGCATCCCTTTGTCTGCCGGCCTCGAGGCTAACAACTTTCACATTCCAGTGCCACACAAACGCTGCTACAGTCATGAGAAAATAACAGAAAATCATTACAATGAAATTATGGTAAGTAGCATCAATTGACTATATGTGTCTTTCAGACATTCCGTAATCGAGGTGTAGCATACGAATTTCTGGTAGTTTGACCGGAAAACATATAAACCGAAAGGCCCAATCCACGGGGAGATAAGATTGGAATAATATTGTTTTCGAGATAAAGACGGATATATATATGTAGATATTAAAATCCGAGACGACTAAGTCCTATACGATAGCGCCCAAATGAATTTCATCCCATTGAGCTTGTGGGATATTTGACTGTCGTGCGTTGTCGATATAACTAGAGCACAACGGTTGTAGGAGTCTTGTTCCCTCGGCGTACATATTATAGAATAAACACAGTATTAATATTTAGACCGTTCAATCATTAAAAGAAGCTAATAGAAGAGAGATGGCGTACCGATGACATGATCGACGAGAGTGAATAATATGCTAAAATGTATATGCTTTTATATCAGCAAGTTTTGATGCTCGTTGCCTAGAAAGGGGATTGTTCGTGTGAATTATTTTTTGCAACTGTGAAAGACAACGTTGAAAGACGCTATTTTCATATATTACTTATTTGCATCGTAAGAAAAACACACTTGAAAGACGAATTTATAAATTTTTTGACAACATTAAGTCATCAGGCAATTAGACAATTTTTTTGATGGTATGACGTCAATTTACTGAATTGAGTGCTGATTTACTGAATTGAGTGCTTAACGTTTAACAATTTTTGGTGCATTGTTCATCATCAATTGTCATTACAAGCTAAAAGGAGAATGACCAAACGTGGTCCAAATGTCCACCACTAACGAGACCTATGGTGACGATTAGTCCACTAAATACACAGTAACTTTCACTAAGACACGAATTAAAAATAAGTTGTCAGTGAAAAGTTATGACCAAATGAAAAATATTAGATATTTTTTTTGCTCATTAGTCACCTATTTATTTCTATTCATTTTAATGGTATGCAAGTAGCTTCACATAATGCAATAAGACTCATCGCTAGCATCACGCGAAACGATTAGTGGTTTTTTGTCTCTTTCGCACTGGCCCGGCCAGATAAAATCGGTTGCGTCGGCCCAGCGCACACAATGCTTATATAACAAGGAAGCAAAATTCACTTCAGCAAAGACCTAACACGAGGCAGGAAGCGACACAAACACATATACAAGCAGTTTAGTTCAAAATGAGTGTTTGGTAGTATGATTTTGATTATTTTTCACACAAAAAGGTACAAAAAACATGATTTGTATATTTAATCATAACTTTTTACTGACAGTATATTTTTGACTGCGGTCTGGTCCGAATTAATCAGTATTTAGTCGACTATTTTCGTAACTTAGTCTTGTTTGCGGTGGATATTTGGACCAAGCCCCATATATTTTTGATGAATGTCATTTGGAATGCAGGCATAATTTAGTCATGAAAAGAGTTGAAGAATTGGGGTTGAAATCAGTCCACCAGAGGGCGCACTAGTTATACTTCAAACTCGGAATATTGGACTTAGAGACTTGAATTCGGTACACAGATGCATTGTCGAGCCGCAATCACATTGTGAAATTTGATTTGGTTGGAAAATGTCACATACAAACGACACAAATTATATTTAAAATGTTCCATATATTAACTAAATAGTAAGGTCTTTTAAAACACCAACGCTTGCGATGCGTGGCTCGTTCGAAAATCGAATTCGAAGGCTCATAGCGACCTGCGTTTCCAATTTGATTTTTAAATTGAATGAGATGACGCTTGTTCGGAAATCAAATTTTCATAACGTTGCGTCGCATATTAATAGGAATTATCGCAAACTGCTAAACAAATTTATTTTTGAAATGAATATTTATCCGACAGAAATCTCTGGCTACTTGCCGGGAAAGTCTTGTGGTGACACGATTTTTTAGAAGCTTTTAATTACCTTGCAATGTATGTTAGTATGTTTGTTTTGGTCAAATGTTGCAAGCTGAATAAAAACCAGTTCCTCTTATTCTATGAAGTTGAAATAATACATGTTGGTTCAGTTCCGATGAAAATGAATTTTTATGGTGATCATGACCTGATTCTACAACCAGGATTGGCTCCCGACGAGTCTCCTCTTCCACGGTCAACAGCACAGACACGCATTTTGTATACGCATTCAATTATGATAGCCCGTTCTACGTTTTACCGCGACAGGGCTAGGCTGCTGCACCCAGAGTTGGCTTCCATCGAGGGGACTCCTCAATGGTCGACAGCACAGAAATGAAATGTTGTATACGCATTCAATTATAATAGCCCGTTCTAAGTTTCACCGCGACAGGATTGCTGCACCGGGTTGGCTTTCAACGAGAGGACTCTTCAATGGTCGACAGCACAAAAACGAAATTTTGTATACGCATTCAATTATGATTTAGTTCTGTTTTAAGTTACACTATGACATGACTGCTTAGCATTTTAATTAAAGCTTGTTTTTAAAATGTGTTTTAACTATTAACTTTTTTTCTTTATAGTTTTACATTTTAAAATTACTTACAGTTGCAAATACGCATAGGTCATCTGTGTTAAGGTCTCCAAATGCGTAGCTGGCCACCCAAAGAGACTTCAGCATGGCCTCCCATTGATCGCGATAGAATTTAAAACTTGTTTGCTTCAAAGTAATATCCATGAGTTCTTTAATATGCGGTCGGCGTCCGTTGGGTGATGCCAAAGTCTCGTCTAGTAAGACTTTGTGAAGATCTCTGAAATTTAAGAAATCTCTGTAGGGGGATTGAAAAGTAATCACAATTCCTTCGATGAGCTTAGTCACAACTAGAGCTGTCGACTACAACGGGCGAACCAGTCACCTCAGGAAGCTTCAACGCAGAAGACTTAGGACAAAAACAGTCCACCGTCAAGTTTCGCCATATACCCGTAATAAGCCAACGTCTTACCGCGAGATAGCTAGGTAAGTCATTAACTGGTGCAATTGGTAGTAGTGTCGCAAGTGTTGGTCCACTTGTGACACTTCTACCAGTTGTAATCAGATTACTCCAGTCTTCCGACTGTTTACGGGTTCGAGGTCGTTTGCGCGGTCCTCTCCCTTATGAAGCGGTGATTCGGTGTCAACCGAATCCATCGCGGACTACGGCATCCTTTGCCCGGTTAATTCACCCGGGATCTAATGGCCGAATGGTCGTTTCAAGAACAGTTGCCATAAGGTTAACAACCACCCCCGCTCTATAAAAAACATTACTATTCCCAGACTCCCCAATAGATTGGTTGACGCCGCACGGTTCGCAAACCGCCTAGGAGCGCCCGAAGGTTGACTCCTATGGGAGACCGGCCCGCAGGCCAGCGTCCTACTCTGGCTCCCTTCTGCGTGGCGTCCGCCTGATGAGTGTTGACCCGTAAGTTTGACCGACCCTAAACGAAAGGGTCTTCGTGGCCAACTCCTACAGGGCCCATTTGCTGAACACTCAACTTAACTTTTAGCAAACACGTAACTTTTGTTGTGGTCGTAAATGACATTTTTCGGTATTTTTGTTATGTGAGAGGGAGAGATTTCAAGGCCAATAAAAAAAGAAACACACTTACGTCATTGCATGCATTTTTGTTCGATCAAGAAATAAAAGCAAATGAAGCAGTGAAAAAAAACCTATATTCACGGGGATATTCTGAACCTAAACAGGTATCGACGGTAATTTAAAATGTTTAAAAATGGAAATAGGAACCTCATCCGCTCTATAGGAAACAACGTCGTTTCCAGACTCCGTCGGTTAACAGACGGAATGCACAGGTGATTGGCTGATGCCGCACGGTGCGCAAACCACCCAGGAGTGCCCAAAGAATCATTCCCAGAAGAAACTGAACCACAGAGCAAAAATTCCTACCCGGGCTCAAACTTATTCTTGAAGGTTACCGGATGTGTAGAAATTACAAAACAGAAATGTGTCATTGTTTGTATGTATAGGATACCGAGCAGTAACTTAGGCATAACGTGTGTATGGCTTGACCCGAATCAATTATTGACAAACTCTTAAACCCCTTGAAGCAGATTGCGGTATGTGGTGATTTTATTAATTATATCCTAGGAAACTCAGGCAATAGCAATAACATATGAGACCATATTACATCGTGTGGCTTTACAATAGTATTTAATACTTTAACCAGGTTTAACCCTTTATAGCTTCATGTGACATTTCTGTAACAAACTACTAATTCCCCTAAAATTCCCCTAAATAAGGCACTAAATTCATTTAGTTCATTTGAATCCGTCTAGCACTACTGTACCTTACCACTTAGTATCGAGTAAAAATCATAGATAGCGTAACTAAGCGACTTATGTGAGTTTAAATCTTGCGCGTTGATCAAAGTGATAAATTAGAACTAAGGCAGGTGTTGAATGACTGATAAAAAATATAAAAAGTGTATACAATTGTGTGGTTTTCGTGGAAACCTATAGGTGAGAATATAATTGTATCCATTCAAAATTTCGAAGCGAAAGATGGCAAGTTAGGATGTTCTAACATTTACTGGAACTGACTGGCAAATTCTTGGTTATTATATCGAAGAGTAAGGAAGGCAAAATATCTCAACGGCAAACAAATGTCTTCAGCAGAATTTAGACTTGAGATAGGCGAGACCTTATGCGAGCTTGGCCTGAAGCCTAATCAAGAGTCGAAGGTCTTTAGAAGACGAAATTCAAGCCAAAACAAATAAGGGCCCTGCGCAAAATGTTCCTCCATTGGCAGTAAGGCAGGACCAGGTCGGTCATTGGCCGATTTAGGTTAAAAAAAGGATACGTTGCTAGATTCCCAAGTGCACTGGCGTTTCACAAACAATTTGCAAAAAATGCAGTGTAGCATTATGCTATAATAAACAAAATAATTGTTTCAAATTTTTCCATACAACATAAATGTTTTTTTATACGTTCAACTCAATGTTACAGTAATGTCACATTCCCTTAAATGTCAAATAAATGATTAATAATAAATATTTTTGAATTTCTGAGAAATACGTGTTTTTTAATTAGCCTAAACCTATCTCATTATCAACATTATTTTTTGATTGAAAATCTTGGGCTATAAAGGGTTAACCCCTCTAATCGCAGGGTAAAAATTTAGTCGTCACTTCTGCCCGGGACAGTTTTGCGCGTGAAGTCGATGGCCTTGAGAAAAAATGACCATAACTTTTAAACTACTATACGGATCGTAAAAAGAATAACTGTAAAATGATCGCATTGAAATTTGAAATATTATAACATTATAACATTATCTAGTAAAACAATTAAGATAATAAAGAATAAATATTACAAAGTTAGCACAGCGCGGAGCGCCCTAACCAATATTGATTAGATACCAGTTTAGGCATTTGTAAGCGCCTAACCAAGAATGGTTAGCTCAAATAGGAAGGGTGGACTCGGTGCGACCTGCATCGATAATTTATTTTAAAGAACGGCAATATTTAGAAATGTCGATGATGTAATTCCCTTTTCTAACCATAATGCTCAGATTATCCATTTATAACGAAATTTGACAATTCAAAATAGTAATCAATCATGTGAGGAAAAGGCAATTCGGCTTTAACTCTATTCATTCGTTTATTAGGCTCTTAACTAAAGAACGTTTTATTACTGATTCATCAGATGCAATTTCTGACTAAAACAATTTTCTATAGGTTTCTGATCGTTATTTTGGAGATTGTTTGAGAGATTGATCAAAACATAGACTAGTGTCAAAAAATACAAAAAAAATACCAAAAAAAACAACGACTCCATTTTTAAAAAAACTTCAGCAGCCATATTATGGTGATACTTAGAAAGTGCTATCATAACTGAATGAGTATACAAAATTTCGTGTCTGTGCTGTTGACCATTGAGGAGTCCCCTTGTCGATAGCCAACCCAGGGTGTAGAATCAGGTCATGCATATTATAAAAAAATGCATTGTCATCGGAATCGAAGCAACATGCACATTTTCAACTTCATATGATAATATTTAAGGAGTTCCCTCAATTCCTCATAGATTCCATCATCAGAACAGGATTTTGTCGTTTCAGTATTTCGTTTATCGGAGTATATTGTTTCAAATAAAAAAAAACTTTTTAAATCGGTTCATAAATGGCAGAGTTCTGAGGTAACAAACATTAAAAAAGAAAAAAAGAAACAACCGAATTGATAACCTCCCCCTTTTTTGGAAGTCAGCTAAAAAGACGATAAGCTTTCTTGGATAGATAATTAGCTTAAAAACAATCTAGTGAACTCCAAAATTTGCAGGAAAATTGAAATCAAAACCCAAATCCATTAATTAAGGACTATTATAAGAATTGTAAACAAAAATAGGACTAAGCAGTAGTTCGAATAACAAAACCAAAACTATGCGGAGTATCATCAATAGAGAGAGGAGAAATATTTCAAGTAAGGCAAATGAACCTATTCAATTGCTTCACAATGGCTCTAAAGCCTCTGATCCTGCAAAAAACGCCAAATATACTCAACGATTATTTTATAAACGCTGGTAATCGCGTGACAAATTCTCCTAGTTTACCTATAGCTTTTATTGGATGTGATAAGGCCTTGAAAGGCATTAAAACAAAAACATCAACGGATTTCTGGGCACACTCGAATGAATTAATAAAGAATATACTCGAAGCAACAACGATTTCCAACAGCTTGAGGGCCATTTTTTATAATTGTAGGAAACAAGGTGTATTCCCAAATCTAATGAAAATAGAAAAAATAGTATTAGTTTTTTTAAATAAGTAAACCAAACTGATTCTGAAAATTACAGGCCAATTTCACTGTTCCCAGCTTTCATGATAATTTTCAAAAAAAAATATATAACAAACTATATCTCTTCTAAAATAAATTCCATATATTAAATAAATATCAATATAGTTTTAGAAAGAATATGTCCACCACCTTGGCAATTGCAGAGCTCGTAAATTCTATTATTGAAACTTTTGGAAAGAAATCCCAATCCGTGGCAATTTTTTTTTGTGATCTATCCAAAACGTTTGATTTCGTTGACCACGAAATGCTGCTCAATAAATTAAACAGTTATGGGATTCGGGGCAAAGTCAATGATATGTTGAAGTCCTACCTATCAGTCGTGAAGTTGTAGGTAGTAAAAATAAATTGATTTAGTTTGACACCTCAAATGATATAATGCAGAGTTCCCCAGGGATCGATTCTTGGTCCATTCATATTTTTATTTTTTGCTCTTGCTCTATGCGGATGATACACGTTTCCTGTTTCACGATAACAATCGTAACTACCTAATGACAAATGCCAATCATACGTTAAGCCTAGCAAATTTATGGTTCACAGAGAATAATGTCTTGCTTAATGCAAAAAAAAAACCGTAACTATGCACTTCTCCTCAAAATACAAATCGTCTACTATACCATTTAATTACCCCGCTGTCATAGAAAACATAAATCGCCAGACCTGCCTGGTTATTCGCCGGAATGGCTAACGCGACTGACCTGGTCCGTAAGCCGGCCAGTTCCGCCCGAGGCATTCTATCAAATCGGTGATCTTCTGATCCTAACCAGCTCCGACTGCAGGATTACAGACGTGGCAGAGTTCACAATAAAATAATGTATGCATCGTATAAAATACCTTTTCTTAAAAAAATCACACTATAATATTAACAGGTATTTGAATGATAAAGATGATTTGTGTTAATATACCTTACCTATTTTTTATATTCATACGCTACATATTCTAGGAAAAGTAATAGGTTTTTTCTTACCTTACCTATTTTCTGTTCTATTCCTAATCTATTTCTTTTTTAACGTGTTATCTACATAATGAAATCATCTAATATAATTAAAGGAAAAAACATACCAATAACATCACCAATGACATCAAAAATGACAATAACCACCACCGAAAAAGCGGCGTCTGGTGCACATTGGCGGTTTTTTCAAGAACACGAAGAAACTTATAGAATTCGTCGGAAAAATAAAATATATCACTATAATTGATTCGGCTCGTTTATTTTAGTCACTTCATTCATTTCATTCACTTCATACACTTCATTCACTTAATTCATTTTATTAACTTCATTCACTTCATTAACGTCATTTACTTTATTCCCTTCATTCCCTTCATTCCCTTCATTCACTTTATTCACTTCATTCAATTCATTCATTTCATTCACATCATTCATTTTGTTTGGGTTTGTTTAGGCATTGTCCTACCCATATTGTTATATGCCTCCGAAACGTGGTGCCTCTACAGAAAAGAGATTAAAAATTAGACGTCTTCCACATGAAGTGCCTCCGAAATATCCTGAGGATAACATGGGAAGACCGTGTGTCAAACACAGAAGTGTTACGACGGACGAAAATGCAGGGCATGGAAGCTATGCTCATGAAAGCTCAGCTGAGGTGGTGTGGGCATGTAGTGCGTATGAAAGGCGACCGCCTCTCGAAAGCCGTGTTTTATGCCCAACATTATGGACATTAAAAGATGTATTAAAAAAGCATACAAAGATGTATTAAAAAGGCACCTAACCGCCAGTGGTATTCCACCTGAGAGCTGGGAGGGGGCTGCTCACAAACGCAGCGAGTGGCGCTCCACGGTGACCATAAAAATTAAAGAGTTTTAGGAAGCCCGGCTTGTAAACCTCGACTCAAACCGCCAACAGCGCAAAACTCGTCCGAAGCCCACTTACACATACAACAGCTGCGGTGAACTCCACTGTAGTGTTGTAATCGGACCTTTAAAAACAAACTGGGATTCACGAGTCACATCCGCGCCCATCTTCGAAGAAGTCCTGTCAAACAAGAGGTCGCCGTCGTCGGATCACGATGAGGACGACATCATCATTTTGTTTATTCAATACAATTCTTTCATTTAATTTTTTTATTAATTTCATGCAATTCACTAATTTCATTCTACACATTTAGTTCATTCAATCAATTAATTTTGTCTCATTTCAGAAGGTAAAGAAATATTAGTTAAGTACTTACGCTCTGTCCTCTATTTGTTGCTTAAAGTAATCATCTGGATTCAGGTCCTCGTTTTCAACTGAGAAACAGTCATCGTCTTGGATGACCTCTGCAGAAATCTGACGAGGAAAAAAGGTATTACAAATTTCTTATTAATACAAAGTCAACTTTATTATTAGCATTGATTATATAGGTTATTGAACCGCTCAATGTCGTACTACGTTTTGGAAGCTGGGTTTTTATTATGAAATGCAACGTGTAATTGGCTGTCCTAGTTTCAAATCTCAATTATTTTTTTCTATGTTTAGTAGTCTAATAGATGGCGTTGTGAACACGCCGTTACGGTATCCGATCTCATTATAAAATAATAATGTAATAACAAATGATTTTTAAAATCACATCTAATATTATTTTAATATCATTCACATATATATGACAATTTTAATTTGGTGTACAGGTTTTAATACATACTAATTACGTTCTTTAAAGATGAAATAGACTAATTCGAGAGTTTTATAGAAAGAAAATTGGCATCCACATATGCTTTCTATACGTTGGACGAGTTCTACAGCTATGCTGAATCGTTTGTAGTTTAAATATTATTTGTATATTAGATTTAAACAGTTTAGGGCATGAAATGCTATTTTACAATATTGATAGGATTTTTTAAATATACGCTTGAGGCGTTTCAGTTGTTAAGTTGACTATTGAAACGGTATTATTTCCATATTATGTTGGAATTTAATTAGTGGATCATTTAATATTTCTTTTTATATATTTTTGTTTTGTATTTTTTTTAATGCGATTATTTTTATTTTGTTGTCTTTTAATTTGACACTATTGGCACTATTTCTTTTCTTTTTCTACTATGGTTTTTCTTTTTGAAATTTAACGAATATGTAATTTATCTAATATGTATTTTTTTGACGATTTCACCAGATTAGGTACCTACCTATGCTTTTTGTAGATACCTAGTCTTTTTTGAAAAATAAATATGTTTATGATTATGATTATGATTAATAGATTGCAGTCTAATTTCTCCTTACTATTTCTGTGATGTAATCAGCCTACATAAAAATTGATAGACAACACGGTTAATTTAATGTTATTATTGTTATTATTGGTAAAATATTGTTTTTTTACAATCAATCAGTCCTTTTTAAAAACGATTCATTATCTTGTTATTATATGAGTAGATGGATAAATAATTTGCTATCAGTTTCGCTGGACTATCGGCGCTACCTGCATGTCGCCAGCGCAAAAGGATTGCTGAAACGTACTATGGCATTGAGCAATTGGATACCCTGTGTCAGGGGTTCCCAAACTAATTGACCCCGCGACCCAATTTTTAAAATCACAATATTTTGGGACCCAGCGAGTAATTTTGCAGGAAAGTTAATGAGTGGTTTCATGTAAAAAATAAACAATTCATTTGTAAGTACCATAAGCAAGTCTTTATTTTGTAGGACATTGTAATGTGCGACAATACAAAAAATAGAAACTAACAACTACGTTAACATACCTACTTACTTACTTTCTTTGAAGATCATAGAGTAGGTACGGCGAAATAATTCAGCGTGACGATGAGCTTGCTTTCTATTTTTCAAAATTACAGCTTCTACGTCAACTTTATTGCGAGATATATTTAAGCACAGAGAATTTGACAAATATAGCGGCGACCGCGCGGCCGGGAGGCACAGCGGCTAAATCGATAAATCACGGATAAATCACACAACGGATAAATCACGGGCTTATCCATCATTACTTGAACTTCTTGACAGTACACCTTTGCGTCTTACACACCGGTGCCATGTCGCAATAAGCTGCAGTAGATACACCGCCACAAGACGTTTCCAAGATTTCACACTTGAAAATATGTGACCAATAATAAGCGATAAAAAAACAAATGGATAACTGATTTTGAAAAGAAAAATACTTTTAGATAAATTTATTTTTTAATTTGAAATTCCAACTCGAACCGAAATCATTCAGGTTGAAAATGGCCAGTGAACAAACGGCTTACATATGCAAAAACCTAAGAATTACTCCGTTAAACACATTTAAAAATGGTTAAAATCATAAAACAACACTTTTGTGGTGACCCGTAGAACCAATTTAGATTATTCAAGAGTTAAAAAAAAACATTACCAAACAAAAGAATCCAGAAAGCACAAATATCAACAGCCCCAGCTTAAACATTTCGTAAAAAGTATTCTTTATCACTGGAAGTGACGGCAGGAATATACTAAAATTCAAAGTTAGACCAGCTATATATGAATAATGTTAATACGAGATAAAGAATATTTTTATTATTTTATTTAATGCAGGAGTTCGTAACCAGTGGTGAAAATATTTTTTTATTTCTGGTATTGCTGAAATACCGCAAAATTCGGCCGAATTGAAGAGACGGGCAGCTTATAAATTAGTAAAATTTTCTAAACTCTAATATATTAAATTATTTTTTGCTTTATCGATGATATCTAAAAAAAATGACGAAACCCAGAAACCGAGCAGATCAAGAGCATTCTTACCACACCTCAAGGGTGTGACAGATCAAATAAGTAAGATGCTAAACAAACTCTATATAAAAACGATCTTTAAACCGACCCAAAACATAGCTCGTTTTTTGAGGCCTGTAAAGGATGTAATACCACTGTAAACCCCGGGTGTGTATAAAGTCGAATGCAGCTGTGGCTTAGCCTATGTTTTTATATCGAATCTGTTTAGCAAATTCGTTCCTATCCTATTTATAATGTCAAACATCCGCGATAGTCTTCGATTTTATATTTGATTCTTGACTTAAAAATTATATTTAATTGTATATTACTTGTCATTAGTAATTTTATATTACTGCTGGCAAGTATATTTAATTTTATATTACTCTCCATATATTAAATAATCATGACAATATCAAACAACTGCGATAGTCTTCGATTTTATATTTAATTCTTGACTTGAAAATTATATTTAATTTTATATTACTTGTCATTAGTAATTTTATATTACTACTGACAAGTATATTTCATTTTAAATTACTCTCCATATATTAAATAATCATGACTTTTTTATATCGTTCTTATGACTTTTTTTCCTAAAACTTTTTTTTAAATTTATTTTAGTTTTAAGTCTGTTCACACTTTATTTAACGGAATGTTGTGTTCCATTTAATACCGATTTTATAATAGAATTGCGTTTTTTTGAGGACCACGTTATAACACGTCTATTGCATTATGCGGTCTAAAGAGCCGCATGCGTGACTTTTCGCAGATGCTGCAGTCAAAGTCGCCTTCTTTCACTGGGGGCGGCTATGTTCTCATTTTCTTTGGGTATGACAGAGGCGAATATATATTATTGCTTCCCTTACGAAGTCTATCCCAACGGGGCAATTAAAAACCTATTTCATGAACCCGAATAGGTCTCATACGCACTGAAAAGACGTTCAATCTTGCCCTGAAAATACCTCAAACGCACTGAATGAAAGTCACTGTCGTATGAGCATTTTACTAAAACTTTTACATTATTAATTGTAACATTGTAGCACTGTCCACCCTAGAACGGGCTAGTCCCAGTTAGGTGACAGAATCTAATAACCATGAGGTTATGGTTTTTCCATTCTGTTCCATTTATTTCTGTTAGCAAAATCAATGTTTTATGTAATAAATTCTCAAATAAATAAAAAAATAATCTTTCATTATCGACTCTTCTAAATTTTTAATTTCAACTGTTTTCAAATTTTCGATTTCGAATCTTTTCAAATTTTCAATGTTGACTCTTGACTTGACAACTTTGACTCTTGCTTTCAAACGAGTTTAATGACTCGCCAAATTTTATGTTAATAGATTATTGGCTGAGATACAGACAGACAGACGTATATATGGACGGATAGCGGAGTCAAAAATAGGGTTCCGTTTCTACAGTTTGGTACATTCAACGCTTTTCTTTAAAGGTTGAGAACCTATGATGTAATTGAATATTAATGTTATGGCCGAAACAGTATATGCTCTGGCTACACTGTTTTATACAGACATGATTAGACGAATGCGAAAATCCCGAACTTTATTTAACACTTCGAGTAGCGGCATAGTTTCATAGCAGACCGCGGCAATTTATTGTAATTTCTTGCAATATCGCCGTGCTCGACAAAAAGTACTATAACTATGGAACTACTATAGCAAGCATAAAAAGAATTGTGTTATAATTGCATTGAAATTTTGTATATAGAATATTGAAATATCATTTTGTAAAACAATTAGGTAATATGAATAAATATGAGAAAATCGAAAAAGTAAGAAAAAACTCGAAATTTATAACTTGTCTTACGGAAAAATACGGTACCCTATTTAGAAATTGTAAATACTATCGTGATCTTTATTAGATTCTCTATCAAAGACAATATTTCGTTATTCTCATTTACATACAAAAATATTTAGATATTAGTTCATAAAACCAATAAAAAATTTGATGATTTCTCGAAAAAAAAAAATGATGATGTATGACAATGGAATTTTACCAGAAATATCCGGGAAATGACCCGCGAAATTATTTTAGCGGCTGTCTATGTATATATGGTAATAATGAGATATTTGGTATGGATTTTAGGATGCGTTCGAATTAGAAAATAATATTAGAGTGCCCTCCGGGAGCAAGCCGCCAATATTGGTCGTTACGTAGTCAACGGTGTTCTGATGTACAACCAAATTTGGTCGTTACGTAGCCGAAGGGGGAGAAAATTAACGCAAAACTTCCGTTTAGCAAAAAAATTATTAAAAGTATTAAAAAAAAGTGGTTTCCTTTTCATCAGGGACTTCCAGTGGCAATATTTCGGCTTCATCTTTAGACCTCCGTCATCATGTGTAACGGTAAGTAACCATGACAACAACAAAAACGAGCCTAAACTCGACTTTCCATCAGGGAGTTCCAGTGGCAACCTCCCGGCTCCATCTCCAGACCGTCGCCATCATGTGCAATAAACAGTTCTCATGATAACAAAATATACTAGCCCAAATACGACTGTCTTACCATTTGCCATCAGGGAGTTCCAGTTCCTACATCCCGGCTCCATCATCAAATCAGCTCGATGGTTCCATAATATTGCATTGTCACCGAACTTACATAAGAAAGCTAAATTTCAGCTCAATCGGATACCAGCAAGTGGTTGAAAAATGGTTTGCAAATTTTGAAACGGACTACTTACCTACGAATATTACAAGTTAAAATGAAGCTTGTGATTATAAGGGACTCGTCACGTCTCTTCAGTTACAGCGCGTTCACACGTTGCTGTTTACCGAAGCGTTTTTTTTTGTATAGTTTACAGTGACCTATGCAAACACAATGCATGGGTTCTAACTACTGGGCAAAACCGAATGTTGCTGTATTCGGTCCGAAAGAAGAAGAAGGATTTTAAGAAATACAATCGATTATCGCCCAAAAAGTTTGTGTTCAACTCGTAAAAAAATATTTATAAAATATTTTTTTCCTATTTTTTTTAGTTCATATAGAAGAGAATTTAATAATCTTTTATATTTTTTTTTGAACAACTCGATCCGTCAAGCAGTTTTTTATCATCGGCGCAAAACTGAAAAAATATGGCTTTGAAGAAAACGCGTTTTAAGTTTTCTTTACAGAAAGTAGTATTTTTTACACTTATAGCAATCTGCCAGTATCAGCTATACCAAAATTTAAAGATTCATGAATAGATTTCAACACGAAGTAAAAAAAAAACATGAAAAACATGTCTTTTTAGGCCATCTAAATTAGGCCCTTAAGAGATCCCTATGTACATGTACTGAATGTATGGAAATCAATTCAATCTGAAACCTGGTCCCTTTTTTTTCAGCTCATTAAACGTTTGCAGTGTGTCCACAAAATTGGCATAGCCCTAAACTATTATGGGACAATGAAATAACATTTTAACGATATCCTTGGGATCTTGATATTTGTCATCTTGACCTTGATATCCTTGGGATCTTGATTTCTGTCGTTAATAGTAATCTTTATTTTGACCCGGATCTGAATACACTGGAAAGTAATAAAAATAACATTACGGTCTTATTAATCCTTTTAATGCTAATATATACATATATTACGAAACAACTCGTTATCATACAACATGGTTCAATTTTAAAACAACGCACGACGGACTGGTTTGTAATAAAAATTTAATTCGTGCAATCGTCTTTATTTTATTGTATCAACGACAATATTATTTTATATGATTCTCTCCATTGCATAATAACAAGTCACAACGAGACTATGTCTGTTAAATTTTGAAAAAAAAAAGGACAAGATGGACAAAAATAATTTAATAGTAAAAACAATACTTTTATTAAAATGCTCTGTCGCGAGCCAACCCTGGGTACAGCAGCCATGTCATAGTAGAAGGCGATGTCATGTCATAGGCGAGCATAGTCATGAGACATGTCCCGAGACATGTCATGTCATAGGTGAGCATAGCTGACTAGTGAAAATGCAGTATGGAAACCGGTATCTATATAATGTAAATATAATGTACTAGCTGTATCCTGCGCGCGTTGCTACGCCATAAACAAAAAAAATAATAAGGAAAGACATTACACAAATAATATTCCTTTCATTTTGAGTCATTTTATTGATTTTTTTCATTAAAAAAAAAATTAAAAAATAAATAATTTAATATTCAGAGAAAAAAATATATTTTTTTAAATATTAAAATCTTGCCAAACTGGTATACAATTTGATGGCGAGACAAACTCTTATTTTTCTAGTCTTACACTTCTAATTTTGTGATACAAAAGGATATTAATAATATAAAAAACAATGCACAGCATTATTACTACTGGTATAAATTAGGCCAGTATTACTACAAGCTTAAATTATAGAAACGTATAACAAATTTACTTATGACCACTAATTTCACTATAAACGTCCAACAGGTAGCTTTTTAATCTCTTTTAAACATCTGTTTGCTCACGCTTATACAGTCTTCCTCAGATACAATAGTATTAAAGATTCTTGGAATGAGGTACTTAAACGTCCTTTCACCATAGTAGTTGTTCACTCTTGGTTCCTCAAATATTTTACGGACTTTTTCTCTAACATTCCTATTGTACTGTATTGGTATTTTAAATTCTGAATTTCTAAAATGATCCATTGCTAGTAAGTATGTAATTTTTTCATGTATAGGTAGGTAATATATCGCATCGCTTAAACAACAAGTTATAGTTCTTTTTACGTTGTGTTAACGCATTTTTATTTACTAAAAGTTTTATTATTCTACGTTGCAAATTAAATATTTTATCTATATATGTGCGAAAAGTACGACCAAATGACATTGCAGCGTCTCGTTTCAATTCGATATTTATTGAAGTGCTGTGGGATACACAATATTTCTTGCTTTTCCATCTGGTGCGTAAACGAATAAATCAGAAGGTTTTCCGACAACTGCCACCATAATAGTTACGGCTGTAAAGATAAAATAAATTTAAATCGCAATGAAATGCACAAAATTTTCTCTCTCTTTTCTGTAATTCTGACAGATGAGGTGTCCAAAGATAGTTTAGTTGTGTGTATTACACGTATTATTACGCTAGCACGTATTATTTTAAAAATTCATTAAAAAACAACCTACCTTGAAAACATCAAACTCACTCCTGTCTTCGCGGTCGCATTCGAAATTTAAATTCGCCGCTTTAAAATTCATTCGTCTATAAGAAAAAAGAAGAACTCACTCCTGTCTTCGCGGTCGTATTCGAAATTCAAATTCGCCGCTTTAAAATTCATTCGACTATAAAAAAAAGAAGAACTCACTCCTGTCTTCGCGGTCGCATTCGAAATTCAAATTCGCCGCTTTAAAAAAAAGAAGAATTTTGGTTTTATTGAGGACACTAAAATTTTTCCTTCAGTCCGATCGGCACCAAACTTCACAGGAACCATCTCCAAACTAATCTAAAGTTTCCCTAAAAAAATCATCAAAACCGGTCTAGCGGTTTAGTAGTCTGTAACGGACCTTAAGTCCATTACATGCGATCAACAAATGCATCGATTTCCAGTGAAATCCACAGACACAATTTAGCTATTATTTTGACTCGTGAAGCTATGATTCAGCTCGATGAAACAATACTTTTACTCGGAATATTTTGGATTGCATCATTTCACGTCCTACATAAACCGGCGAAAAAGCAACCAAATTATCATTCCCCGAGTGATCACCTTCCCCCAAGGTTGCGACGGCATATTCGGCACTCTCTCTCACGAGTTAGGTCAACGAATCCGGCTCCTTGGTTTCCTTTCCTCATTCTCCCTGAGTCTCGAAGCATTAGTCTGTAATCCTACAGACTCGAACAGTGCCCAGTACAAGATACTAGGAGCACACATACAATCCTCATCCGTATATCCTCGTAACCGCAGTTGCGCATCTATACACTCGCGTCAACGTAAACTATTCGGCAAGCGGTATAACTGGCAATATTCAAACCTTCGATCAATAAATTCCTTCTACTTCACATCAAAACCGCCTTTCAATACGGAGATAACTCGTAAGTTGATACCACTACCTCACACCGAACAACCTGGAGTCTTGTGAGGGGTGGTCCCTCACAAGTCCATAGCGGACATACAGACAAACATTCATTTTTATATACATATATATATATAGATAGATTAAACTATTTTCAACGTAATTGCCGCCGAGATTAAGACATGTCTGTAGTTAGGGCATACGCTTTTGTACGGCAGTGTCATTGATCTCCGCCGCCAACACTTTCAGCTACTTCTTCAAAGCTTTCTCGTCGTCCTGATCGTTGTAAAAACATTTCCGACCCAAACACTACTTTTGTTTAGTGAAAAATTATAGTCCGAAGGCGATTGGTCGCATGAATATGGGGAATGGGTGACAATATCCCATTCAAACGATGTCAGCAGCTCCTTTGAAACTCGCGCGGTATGGATCCCGGGCGTTATTATGCAGGAGGCTAACTCCTCGGGTCAGCGTTTACCTTCTGCGGTTCTAAATGGCTTGTTTTTGAAGTTTTTTTATGGTTTTGCAGTAAGCTTCTGCAATACAATCCACTTAACCCTTCCTATTTGAGCTAACCATTCTTGGTTAGACGCTTACAAATGCCTAAAATGGCATCTAATCAATATTGGTTAGGGCGCTCCGCGCTGTGCTAACTTTGTAATATTTATTCATTATTATCTTAATTGTTTTACAAGATAATGTTGTAATATTATAATATTTCAAATTTCAATGCGATCATTTTACAGTTATTCTTTTTACGATCCGTATCGTAGTTTAAAAGTTATGGTCGTTTTTTCTCAAGGCCATCGACTTCACGCGCAAAACTGTCCCGGGCAGAAGTGACGACTAAATTTTTACCCCGCGATTAGAGGGGTTAAACGATCCCCTTACGGACCCATAAAACAGATGTCTTATTTATTTCTTCCTGAACATTTTGGTGACTGCGGAAGATGAATGACGCCACTGAAGTGATTGTCTTTTGGATTCTGGGGTGTAGTCAGACACCCACGTCTCATCCCCCGACAGCCGATGGATATTCGCGGCGGTATAGTTCTGCAAGGTCAAAACTGGATGACCGAGCGACTCTCGTAAGGACGGGAGTTGGCGGGAGCGCGCGACTACCTCTCCATCGAGTCAACAAACTGACCATTAGGACCCCCACTACACGCCATCTGCACTAACTTCAAAATAAACAAAGTCCGCCGGCCTTAGGAGCCCTTGTAACTTTACTTTCTGGATGAAACTCTTAGTTTAGCCATTGACCGAATAGAGTTGTCAACTACAACGGGTGAACCCGTCACCTCAGGGAGTTTTAACGATAAGTCGTTCTATCCCCGTGAGGTGAACGCAGAATACTTGGGCAAAAACAGTCCACCGTCAAGCTCCGCCACATGCCCGTAAGAAGGCAACGCCTTAACCGCGAGATAGCTAGGTGGGTTACCAGCGAGCTCACCAATTCCAATTGTGACCAGATTACTCCGGTCTCTCGATTGGTTACGAGTTCGAGGTGGCTTGCGCGGTCCTCTCCCTTACGAAGCGGTGAGACGGTGTGCATCGAATCTATCGCGAACCACGGCATCCTTTGCCCGGCTGTTCACCCAGGATCGGGTAGCCGATGGTCGTTTCAAGAGCAGTCGCCGTAAGGTCCGCAACCACCCCCGCTCTATAGGAAACCGTACTGCTTCCAGACTCCACCGACTGTTAGTCGGAGTTTGACTTAGGACTTGCCGATGACCCCCGGTGCGCCTGTGGGTATGGTCGCCAAACTGCGGAACACGTAATTTGGTCTTGCCCAATTCTAGCGGCTGCACGGGAGAAACTGATGGATGCAGTGGGCGCGTGCGTTGGGCGTTCTCCGATTTGGTGCCCGGATTTGGTCAGTTGTAGGAGCTGCATCCAGTCGTTTGGCGAGTTTGTGGAGCACTGGGTGGATTCTTGGGAAAGCATGAGGCTTCGGGATACCCCCCAGGGGGTACCCTCTTCCTTGGTGGCGTGATTCGGCGGCTACTTCAAGCCCGAAGTGCCCGTCTTTGTGTCCGTCTCTTTACCGGCCTGAGGGGCGTTTCGTTCTTTGCAGGATCCAGGGATTCCTCCCCCCGTGGCTGCTCCGAGACCTGCCCACGGACAGTGCGCCTTCACCTTCATTGTTCTAGAGCGTCCTCTACCCCGCTTACCGGCTCCTAATTTACGCTATTGTTGTTTTTTTTTCGGTAGATTTTGTAATATTTTGTAATTTTTTTTTTTTTTTGTAAATACCTTTTATGTTTCGAATAAATGGGTTCTCGGGCGGTACGGGGGGGGGGGGGGTGGTTTACCCTATTTCACCCCCTGCGCGTTTTACCCTTCTGGTACGCGCAGGGTTGTCGTAGCATGACATCCCGGGCAGACAAGACGACCCTCGTCGTTATAACCGCCCGGGCGGTGGGCGGGGTTTGCTGCCCTCACCTATCGCCTTGAAACTCTTAACTGTTAGTCGGAGTACATAGTCGATTGGATTACGCTGCACGGTGTGCAGACCGTCAAGGGGCGCCAGAAGGTTGATTTCTAGAGGAAACTAGACCTAAGGCCAGAGTCCTGCCCGGGCTCGCACTTCATACGTGGAGGCCGCCGGATGGGTGTTGACCCGTGAGTGTAACCAATTCTGAACAGAATGGGTCTTCGTGAGCCATTCAGCAAGGGCCCATTAGCTCCCCAACGGCGGGGTTGAGCCAAGCGTCCACAAATGCCGTCAATATTTGTTTAAAATATATGGCGGATGTATTTAGGGTATTTAATTATTATTAGTGTAGCTTTTTTATTGGCGCTAATGGGCCCTTGCTGAGTCGGCCACGAAGACCCATTTGTTCAGGGTTGGTCACACTCACGGGTCAACACCCATCCTGCGGCCTCCACGCATGAAGTGCGAGCCCGGGTAGGACTCTGGCCTTGGGGCTAGTTTCCCCTAGGAGTCAATCCTATGGCGCTCCTGGACGGTCTGCGCACCGTGCGGCGTAAGCCAGCCAATTGTGCATTCTGAATGTCGGGGGAGTCTGGAAGCAGTTTCTTATAGAGCGGGGGTGGTTGCTGACCTCTTGAAAGGACCATCGGCTACCCGATCTCGGCTGAAAAGCCGGTCAAAAGATGCCGTGGTCCGCGATGGATTCGATTTACACCGTTTCACCGATTCGTAAGGGAGAGGACCGCGCAAGCGACCTCTAACTCGTAACCATTCGAGAGACCGGAGTAATCTGGTCGCAACTGGAAGCAAGGGCGTGAGTGTAAACCCGCTGGGTATCTATCATACCTGGTTATCTCGCGGATAAGGCGTTGGCCTCTTACGGGCATGTGGCAGAGCTTGACGGTGGACTGTTTCGTTCACTTCTCGGGAGTTAGAACGACCAATCGTTAAAACTTCCCGAGGTGACGGGTTCGCCCGTTGTAGTTGACAGATCTAGTTGTGGCTTTTTTATAAAATTACACAATGTGATTTCGGCTCAATAAGGAATCTGTGTATAAAATCTCAAGTCTCTAAATCCAGTACTTCGAGATTGAAGCTAGATTTTACCGATTTCGACCACAAACTTTTCTACTCTGTCCATGACCAAATGATGCCTGCACACAACATTTCAGCAAAATTCAGAATACACGCAGAAACACAGACACACATAAAGACTTCATCTCGAAATGGTCTTAAGTCGCCTCATGGGGATCAAAAAAGACATTTCCGTCTTTATCTCGGAAAATATCGCGTTCACAATACTTTCCCTCCTAGTCGGTTGGTAGGTTGCCGGCCGGATAAATAAAAATCACTTCAAATAAAATCATTTATTGTTACCTTGAACTGATATCGATGTCAATAGACACCAGTGCTTGACGGGACTAGTGCTTGTGTCCGTGTCCATGTCCATGTTGTCCGTGAATGCCCCTGCCAGGACGTCCAGCTCTCTTGTGAGAGTTTCCCCGCTTGCCTTTGCCATGCTTCAAGTGACCATGCGACTGGACCTTGTCTTGTCCATTCTTGATCAGATCGACCAGCGCCGATAAGCCCTTTGAATAGTCGTCGACCTTTTCTATAAAACCGTCGACTAGCTCATCACAAGTGCAGTCCTCCTTAATATTGTTAAGGGAATCTTCAAAGATGCTCATGACCTTCAATTTCTTGATGATAACCCTGAAAATTTTGATGGGTTTATTGAAATAATTTCCCTCAAATATCTACGACTTAGAATTTAAGGTTTCGTAGCTTTCGAGGATAAAAGCGATAGATACCCTTTCTCTATCGTGGTCTAGCCGACTTGGTCAACCGGTCGGTAGTTAACCCCTGAGAGGCCAAAAACGCCAATCGGTGGATGCGGTGTTTAATATATCCGCGCATAGCCATTTCACCTGGCCGGATGACCTTGTATACATTACTAACATGATTAATTATTAGGTGCCAAGAAATAATTCTTAAAAAAATGATATTGTTTGTACACAAAATCGACCAAAAATTTGCAGCGCCGTTTTTGCGCGCGATGGCTGGCATTCGAAAGGTTAATGTAGCGCGCAGCGTGGTCGCTTGCACAACAGCGACACTTTCTGATCGATATAGAGCAGTGTTTTTCAACCATTTCTAGATCAACAATTAATTTTAACTTGTCACTATATAAGCTATATCTAACTGTTTCCATCTTAGATCAGCATACAGTTTTGTAAAAGCAATAGCAAAATACATGCTTGATGTGTTTTCTTCTGAAGATCTTTCTAAATAAAGATTTTTAAATGTTTTCGATTTTCAGTTTTAGATATCCTGCAATCCCTCGGGGGTCTCTTAAATAACGTTTATCAAATTGAGCCACCTGTTCTGTAACCGCAGTCTCAAACTCTCCACTAGATGCCGCCTGGTGCGGTGTTACATATTTTCAGTACTCCTGTACGGAGGAGAAGCATGGACACTAACCCATACTTTGTTATAGATGGTTAGAAGCTTTTGAAATGTGGATTTACAGGAGAATACTGAAAATATCTCGGACGAATAGTCAGAAATAAGATGGTGTTGCAAAGCATGCACAAAGGACTGGAATTGCTGAATACCATAAAGAGAAGGTAAGTACAATATATAGGCCACGTAACGCGTGGTAACAAATACCACCTTCTCCAATTAATCCTGCAAGAAAAGATAAGAGACCGCCGAAGACCTGGCGGAAGAAGAACACACTGGCTACAAAACCTCGCTGAATGGTCAACTCAAGCACCACTGAGTTGCTTCGCGCCGCAACATCACGGGCCCAAGTGGCCATAATGACCGCCGACCTCCGATAGAAGATAGCACTTTAAGATGAAAAAGGTGAAATAAAGAAACGGAAAACATACATGAACCCTGAAAACATACCACTCGTTTTTTTGGCATTCGTATACAAAAAAAAAACATAAAATGCACCGTTGAGTTGTTGCTAGAATGTCGTTTTTTTCTAGGCTGGATTACTAAATTTTGTGATATTAGGAGTTCATGTTGTAAGAGAAGGTCGTCGCGGCGATAGAGCGACCATTGACAGAATGTTAGTATCACCCTCATGGAGCGCTAGTTACAATTTCAACTTACGGCGACTTCATACACACTGATTTCCAGAGCCAGTTGGCATGCGCTGCGTTGGTAGTGAATACGGCTGCGACGTAGTTATCGAAAAGGTTATCGGAATCGTACAGAATCTGCAGCAGCGGATAAACTTCATCGCAGTTATTTCTATCTTCTCCATTTGTCACCAAATCGATCTGATTTCCGTCGAATTCGTCCCAGATGTCGTCGATTTCGTAGTTTCTGCCGCCGTCTACGCACTTTGCCGGGTTGTAGCAAGCGGGAAGTACCGCCACAGGCAACTTATCTGAGGTACAGGGTAAACAGAGAACAAAATAAGTAACCTAAACTATTTTTAAATAATTTAATTTATTTATTTGTTACAACTTGGTAGAGAGTTAACATCTTGAGGTGTCAACTACAACGGGCGAGCCCGTCACCACAGGACGTTTTAACGATTAGTCGTTCTATCGACCTGCAGTGAGCGTAGAAGACTTAGGACATAACAATCCGACGTCTAGCTACGCCACAACCCGTAAGAGACCAACTCCTTACCGCGAGAAAACCAGGAATTACTTCCCGGCGGCTGGAGACACTCGCGCCCTTACTTCCAATTGTGACCAGATTTCTCCGGTCTCTCGATTGGTTCCGAGTTCGAGGTCGCTTGCGCGGTCCTCTCCCTTACGAAGCGGTGAAACGGCGTATACCGAATCTATCGCGGACCAAGGCGTCCTTTGCCCGGCTCTGAACCGGGATCGGATGGCCAATGGTCATTTCAAGAGCAGTCGCCGTAAGGTACGCAACCGCCCCCGCTCTATAGGAAACAATACAGTTTCCAGACTCCCCCGACTGTTAGTCGGAGTGCACAATCGATTGGCTTGCGCCGCACGGTGTGCAGACCGTCCAGGAGCGCCAGAGGTTTGATTCCCAGGGGAAACTGGTTCGCTGGCCAGAGTCCTACCCAGGTTCGCACCCCGTGCGTGGAGGCCGTCGGATTGGTGTTGACCCGTGAGTGTGACCGACCCTGAACACATGGGTCATCGTGGCCAATTCATCATGGGCCCGTTAGCTCCCAAAGCGGTAGGGAGTTACCAGTGAGATCGTACAGATATGATTTGTAACTATTTATATAAGCAATAAAAAAATGAACACAACCCATACGAACAGCCTATATCTGGGCATACGAAATATATAGCCTTTGTTTTTGAGTAGTACTGACATTTGAGAAGTACTGACTAATAGACTACTTTCAATACTAACACTAAAATAATGGCATAAAATAGTACACATATTATTACAAATATAAATGATAAAGGGTTAGTTACATACATATATACACATATACACATACAAACATACATACATATATATAATAACACACACACATACATCTACATACATACATATTTTACATTATTGTATGAAGCAATTCTTTTTCAGGCTTTGTACGACCTACTTCGTAAAGGAGCCATTTTTTACTTTTATCTTAAATTGGTGTACATTTTGAACATTTTTTACTGACTCTCTAAAGTATTAAAAAATGTTGGGGCGACGAAATACAACTGTCTTTGGGCAAAGGTTGTATGTACGTGAGGAATTACATAGTTCGTCCCTTCAGCCATTCTAGTTGGTCTTTGCTGTTGGCTTCGGGAACGTTTCTCTAAAGTCTTGTAAAAATGTATTAGGCATTGTTTCACGAACAACTGACGAATATCCAAAACACTTGCTTCGCTGAAAAGCAGGTCAGAGTCATGGCGGGCATGATTTCTGTAAGTAACCCGCAATAATAATATAACCACATTTTTAAAAACATTTTTTTTTATATTGCTCTGTCCCGAGCCAACCCTGGGTGAAGAAGCCAATTAATAGTGGAACTTAGGACAGGCTATTATAATTGAATACTATACAGAATTCCATGTTTGTGCTGTTGACCGTTGAGGAGTCTGCTCATTGGAAGCCAACCCTAGGTGCAGCAGCCCTATCGCGGGGGAATTTAGAACGGGCTATCCTAATTAGATGCGAATACAAAATTTCGTTTCTGTGCTGCTAATTACTGAGAGTCCCGTCGTCGGGAGCCAAGCCTGGGTGCAGTAGCCATATCATTATGAAATTTAGAACGGGCTATCATAATTGAATGATATACAGAATTTCGTGTTTGTGCTGTTGACCGTTGAGGAATCTTCTAGATGGAAACCAACTCTGGGTGCAGCTAAACTTATCGAGGCGAAACTTAGAACGGGCTGTCATAATTGAATGCGTTTATAACATTTCGTTTCTATGCTGTTGACCGCTGAGAGGTCCCCTCGTCGGGAGCCAATCCTGGGTGCAGCAGCCGTGTCGTGGTGAAATTTAGAACGGGCTGTCGTAATTGAATGCGTATACAAAATTGTGTGTCTTGGCTGTTGACCGTGGAAGAGTATCCTTGTCAGGAGCCGATCCTGGGTGTAGAATCAGGTCATGCTAACTATAAAAATGCGTTGTCATCGAGACTGAACCAACATGTAAAATTTTAATTTCATAGGATAGAAAGAGGTGTTTCTAATTCAGTTGCGAGATTTGACATAACCAAACAAACAAACATTGCAAGGTAAATAAAAGCTTGTAAAAATCGGTTGTGGTGAGAAAGTTTTGGGCTGACACAACCGATTTATTTTTGCGAGAGAAGATTATGATGTCTACTCCCAAAGAACAAGTATGTACACAGTATACCCCAAACAGTAGCTTCTCTATAAACAACATTGAAATCAAAACGAATACGACACGATTTGTAAGGGCTCGCATTCGCTCGCCAAATGTTCCGCTACTCGGCCTACGCAGATATCCGAATGCTCGAAATGTCGCCATCCTTTACCTGGCCCTAATGCTAAATGTTCGCGTTCGTCTGGACGGACCCCTCTGCCCACAGTCTTCGCACCGTCTTCCCGCATTGTATTGTAGCTAGTAAGTAAAGCTACTGGTATACACATGTAATATGTATCTGTTTTAGTTGCTACTGACATACATCAACAAATTTATATTCGCAAAATAGATCATCAGAAGGTATTTAAATGATTTGAAGTTAATCAGCCTAAGCACTCATAATGCCTCACCAGTTGGGCAATGACGATCCTCCAAAGCTTTTCCGACAAGTTTGTAGAACGCCTTGGTTATAAGATAGAAAGACTCTTCTAACATGCAATCAAATTCAGCAGAAGTCGATTGTCCATTTTCGAATGGCGTCGTTCCATTTAAGACCTGAAAGTGTCGAAAAATTCATTTCGTAAATTATTCTATTTTAAGGTTTCTTATTTTAAAATTCCTATTTTATTGTAAACTAAATCTTTTGTTATTTTTCTTTTGTTTACTAAATTCTCAAAAATAACTTCATTATGATAGGCTGATTGCATAGCAGAAATAATAAGGAGATATAGAATTCCATCTATTAGTCTCAGTGCCGGATTAACCCATGTAGAGACCCTTAGACTATCGAAATCTGACTGTTGATTTAAGATATCGCTATAGCGATACGTCCGCCATTTGAGCATACATTGTCATTTTCTATAAAACCAGTAAATCCATTAAGTAATGTTTTAATAGCACAATTAAGTTATTCTTATTCTCTAAACCTCGGAGCCCCCTCTGCACTTTGCAAATTATATTCTAATACGTTTTGAACAACAAAATCTAAAAAAATAATTTTATTAAACAAAACAAACATTGATAAACAATATAATGTAATAATATTGATCATACATTAAACTTTATAAAGCTGCATAATTTGATTTGAGATCTTATTTAACAGACGTTTGGTCTCGTGAATTCTTTCGGGTTTCTGATTCACATTTTCACTAAAGACTTACATTCAAAGCCTTATGTAAGCTGCTGTAGCCGCAGGACCACGCCTTGGTCGCAACGGCACTAGCACACCACCTTGTAGCGCTCTTTTTTTAACAAGTAGTGCAGAGCCTTGCTGGCCCTCACCATCATCGTTCTGAAGATATTTGAGCATAACCTCCCAACGGTGGGTTGACGCCGAGAAGAAAGTGCAAATTGTTTGCACAAGTCTCGAACTCTAACTTCTGGCTTGGTTTCATCCAGTTTTCATCCAACCGCGGGAGACGCTCACTTCGTTCAGCTCTTTCAATACGATTCTGTACGCTATTATCGCGTTGCGTATAATTTCTGTATTTCCACTATTTCCAAGTTGAATCTTTTTCTGTTGCTCTGTAATATCGAGAGTCGCATTTTCCACGTTCGCGAGTCGCAGGGCTAACGGAAACGGACAAGTTACGACCTGTATCGTAGAATATAGACCAAATCGATTGGAAAATCAACCGCGATTAAAGGGTTAAACTGAGACATTGTCATCAATAATCTGTTCGTCGACTGTCAACCAATTGTCGATAATTTATAACAACTACGCTATTTATTACAATTGTACGATCAAATAGTTTATTAAACATTTTATCCTTAGAATTTCAATTCAATTATTTTTTATAATAAAACAATTTTAAAAAATGTGATTTGAAGGATCTTGGGGCCCGGGGGTCCCTTAACAGCGTGAGCCCATAGGCCAGGGCCTACTTGGACTTATAGCTAATCCAGCACTGATTAGTCTAACTTAACAGTACAATGCGTAATTATTGAGTAATGAAACCTGTATACAAAATTAAAAATTGACATATTTATGTAAAAAATAATAAAATAATGAGAGCTATGATTTCAAAATTCCTTTGTTATTATATTATACCGTATAGTCATTATACTCATACTGTTAATACTATTAAAGTAGCCATATTGAAAATAATAATAGAACATTAATCATTTTTGGAACTATGAGTACCATCTACACGTTGCGTCTCGAAGTAAAATCCTAAATGCCAAACGGTAGTACGACATTGATCAATCTAATATGCGTTTACCGACCATATTGCTGCAGTAAGAGTTACCGGTAAAGTAACCGTTGAAATCACGTGGAGAAACCAATTGTTGCCGATTTAGCCCTTACTTTTATGTTTGCTCTTACTTTAGCACTAACCAATTTTGGACAAATTGGGTCAAAATCATCTAATTCTATAAATTGTACAAAAGCTTACAGTAGCGAAGACACACAGGTCATCTTCATCCAGTTCTCCGAAAGTGAAAGAAGAAAGCCACAGAGACCTAAACATGGACTCCCATTGGTCTCTGTAGAATAAAGAATTACTCTGCTCCAGCACTAAGTTCATGAGTTCTTTGATGTTGGGCCTTTGTCCGTTGGGTGTTTCCAGGATCTTGTCCACTAGGATCTTGTGACGGTCCCTGAAATGAGATTTCATAGGAATTAGCAATTTTTGTGTTTAACCCTTGTTAGGTTACCTGCCCCGCATTAATGGGTCGACTACGAGAAGGCCTTCGACTCGGTTGAAACCTAAGACATTTTTATACCCGTGGATTACCGCTACATTCATATTTTGAGATTTTTATATAAAGTCGCAACCATGACCGTCGATATAAAGGAATGTCCCCACTCGTGTGCTTTTGTCTTCATCTTGCGTCGTCACTTTCAATTTCATCTTGCGTCTAGCACATGTTTTATTGAATGTTTCAAGAGTCATGCAGTTTTACGTCTACACTTATGCGCTTTTGCTTATTCAATTGCGATTAGGGAATGCAAGCTCGGTGTACCGAGATCTTGCACTAATTTTGCAAGATTAACCTTCTTCCTGTCAGAAATTGGTTTCGTATGGTTACCAATTATCTTTGCTTGCCTGGTAATATCTTTAAACCTTGTAATTTAACTTAAATGTAACTAGAAATCAAGCCCGTTCATAAGGGGCTGATTGCTATCAATGGAGTTGGATTTTGATTTAAGGTTATTAATCGATCCAAAAAATCTATTGCTCGGTACAATCGCCGGGACAGTACTACTAATCGTCATTGTCTGTTTCTATAATCACACCCGCACTCAGTTATATGCATTTTTCGGGAGGCCGTGACGCGAGTAAAGATAAGCCCGGTTTGCTTGTTTGCCATCATCCCAGTTTGTCGGATGGTTGTCGACGCCACTGATCAGGTAAACAGGAAATGGTCGCCAATTGCATAAACTAGCGTTGCCAGTCACGATTTTTGATTTGTCGCGTTCAAATGCTTGATACGATTTAATCGCTTAATACGCCTTCAATGTTAACAGATTCTGCAACGGGACGGTGCGGCGGCATATTTTCGTATACATATTTGTATCTTTCATGCACCTATATACCTCAGAGAAGTACGTGGTGCTAGAAAGAGAAATAGGAGTTTATGTTTATTTTCAGAACTTTGTCAGCTTTAAATCTGGGTCGGTGTAGTAATTGCTATCATACGTTTTTGAAGCTGCAGATGACAACTGGCTAATCCGGGCGTAGCTTATATAGCAGAATATATTTGTATAGAGTTTATATGTAGTTTCGGTTGTAAAAAATAGAAAAATACTCATCTGCTCTGACAGTAGAGCAGCATTCGAGCTCTGGCTAAAGCCACCACAGAATCTTCTGTAGTTTAGGACTGCATGCAAGAGCTCAACAAATTGGGAAAAGCCAACAAAATCACCTTAAAATGGATACCGGGCCATCAAGGCATACCCGACAACGAAGAGGCCAATATACTGACAAAACTGGGTACACTAGAATGCTCGGTGGAGCCAGTTGTCGAGGTCTTCTTCGCTATAGGTAAGAAAATCATCAGGGACTGCTTAGAGTAGGAACATCGGGCATCCTTGAAACAGAGCCAAGGATGTCACCAGGCAACAGCCATGATGGAGCAATCACTTCCAAAGAAAATCAAAGCCCTACTCCACATAAGTAAGAAGAACCTTAGAACCACTATCAGTCTCCTCACCGGACACACGACCCTTAGAGCACATATATTCAACCTTGGCTTGACCGACAGCAAGGACTGCCGAATAAGTGCGGAAGAACCTGAAGGCAGCATATACATCGTTAGTCTCTGCCCAGGCCTCGCCGCAAAAAGACACAGTTTACTAGGACCTGAAGGTCAGTGATTTGCATGGACTGGTAAGCAGAACCGGACTACTAGCAGACCGCTGACCCAACCACAGAGTGGGTCGTTACAAAAGATCTTATAGATCCAGGTGACATTAAAAGGGCTGGAAACAAGCCCACCACTCCGTTTACTACTGCATAGTTTCGGATATAGAGTGCGTATATAGAGTATATAGTTTACAGAATATAGTTACGCCCAAAACGTCTGTAATATACGGTTTTTCATGTATTACCGAGAACTGCTCCAAAAAAAAAATATACTTTTGTACTTATTTTTACTCACGGCCTATGCTCTATTTGCTTCTTGAAGTAATCATTTGGATTCAACTCCGCGTCAGCGATCTGGAAACACTTGTCGGCTTGGGCAACCTGTAAATTATTAAAACACTATCACTGTGTCCATATTGCCCATATACAGGTGGGCGTTAACTGTAGGTGATATTTTAAAATCAAAATAAAAAAATATTTACTCAGCATAAGAATTTTAAATTTATATTTTTAAAATGTAGAAACTATGGAAATTTTAGTAACATCTAAGACGTCCACCAGCTTGTTTACATTCTTCAAGTCGGACTCGCAGATTCTCAAAAACAAGTTAGCAAGTTGCTTTCGGAATAGCGTTGATTTCCATATAGCGTATAACATGTTGTTTTAGCTGGTCTGTTGTTATTGGATTATCTTCATAAACTTGCTCATATCAAGTAGGGCCTTGGTTTTCTTTTGAAGTGGTTGCTCCATCATGGCTTTTGCCTGGCGACATCCCTGCCTCTGTTTCCAGGATGCCCAATATTCCTGCTCCTAGCAGCCCCAGATGATTTTCTGACCTGTAGCGAAGGGGACCCCAACAACTGGCTCCACCGGGTATTTCAGTGTGCCCAGTTTTGCCAGTCTGTCGGCCTTTCGTTGCCGGGTATGCCTTGATGGCCCGCTATCCATATTAAGGTAATTTTGTTGGATTTTCCCAATTTGTTGAGCTCTTTCATGCAGTCTCAGACCACAGAGGATTCTGTGGTGGCTTTAGCCAGAGCGTCCAGTGATGCTCTGCTGTCAGAGCAGATGAGCATATTCTATATCCTTATCCCAGAGCTTGAGACACTCAACGGGTTTGGGTTTGTATTTTCTGGTGAAAATCATGGCCTTGATGTTACTTGGATTAGCAGAGAGACCTCTGGCCTGGCACCAATCTTGGGTGGTCTTAAGTGTATATCTAAGTTTACGTAAATTTAGTCATTAATCAAATGAGTCGGCCAAGTCAAAAGGTCACCCCAGAACGTCCTTTTGTACTCTTATTTTACGTATTTAATGCATTATATTAGAGTATTTTTACATTCCCATCCCGCCAACCGACGAGGAAGAAAAGTATTGTGAACGCCCAAATATTTTTCGAGATAGAGATGGATATATCCATTTTGAGCCCCCCTGGGATGATTTCAACCATTTCCAGATATTAAAGTCTGCGTGTGTTTGTGTGCCAGTGTTTGTGTATTCGTTCACGATAGCGCCCAAACGCTTAATCCGATTGAGCTGAATTGTGGTAAACAGGCATCATTTGGTCATGTTTTGAAAGTTTAAAGAGTGTAAATGAAAATTTTCCACCATGGGCGCTAGTCATATGACTCGCACCGCCTGATGCGTCGCAATGGAACACAATCGGGTTCATCCGCCGGCCGAGAAAAGGCGCTCATCGATTTTGTTTATGAACTTAATAATCGGATAAAATCAGTCCTTGGGTACTTGCCGGCAAAGTCTTGGGGTGACACAACCGTTTTTTTTTCTTCATATTTACCGATCAAGTTAAGCAGCCGCAGTAGAAAGTCACCTCGCGACTCTCAGGAATGGGCAATAATCCGTAAAATTCTTTAGTGAATGATAGTATATAATTGAGTGGATATGGTTCCTTTTTGTTCTCACAGCGATACTAAAAAGTATCAGCGGTATAAAACTATACATTTAGGCATGCTAATGTTTGTCCTTACCTATGTAATTGCTGTTTTTTTTCACACTGGCCATTTTGCATTTGGATAACTTATGTTTGAGTTGGAATTTTAAATTCAAATAAATATTGAATTCAAGGCCATGTTATTATTTTTCAAAAATCAGCTGTTTATGTGTCTTTCCTTTGTTTGTTTTTGCTCAAATATTTTCGTTTGTGCAACCATGGTAGAGTTGAAAATTTGCATTATTTTCAAATATGAGATCCTGTGGCGGTGTTTTCTATTACAGATTACTGCAGTCTAGCTATACAGTTAACTTTAATGCGTACTATTAAGAACTGCAAACAACGATGGAGATGCTCGTGATTAAATAACCGAGCCTTGTCAATCGCTCATCGCCACTGCTTCTGCATGACAACGCATAACCACAGATTTCACTGCAAACAGTCGCAAAGTTGCAGAAGTTGCGGTTGAAGATTTTTAGACACCCACCGTACTTGTCAGACCTTGCTGCAATCAACAAAGGCATTGATTTCCAGTGAAATGCACTGACACAAATTCAGCTATTATTCTACCTCAGCGATGAATCAGCACGATGAAACAATACTTTTACTCGGAATATTTTGGATTGCATCATTTCTCGGTCTATATAAACCGGCGGAAAGCAACCAAAGTATCATTCCTCGAGTGATCACGTCCCCAAGATAGCGACGGTTACCTTGGGTTATCTTGGTTACCTTTTCCTTCCTTTCAACTATCGAGGTGAGAAGCATCAGTCTGCATTCCCACAGACTTGAGCCGTGCCCAGTACGAGATACTAGGAGCACAAGTACAATCCTTCTCCATACACCCTCGTAGCTTCAGGCAGATAGCCACTACATTCGCGCGCATATATATCCCATTCGAGAAGCGTTACAAACTGGCAATATCTAACTCTCAATAAAACACCTTCTGATATACTTAAAATCGACTTTTAATACGGAGATAACCCGCAAGTTGACACCACCACCTCACCCCGAATAATTAGGAGTCTAGTGAGGGGTGGTCCCTCACAGTAACTTCATAGGTATGGACTCAATACATGAATATGCCTCACATTTTGGACTTAAGAGATATGTCCAGGGACATAGACATTTTTCAATCAAAAAATCTTTTTAGAAAAGTTGTGTATATTATATGCCAGCAATCATACATTCATGAAACATGTAAATATGTATAAATAAACACAACCATAGAAAATATTAGAAACAACTTACATAACAGAATACACACAGCGCTAGCAAGAATATTCTTAACCAACCCATTTCGTAGTGTTCACAAAAACATATGTTCAAGTTAATGACATATGAAAACCGTATTTCCATCGAATTTATATGCACAGTAACTGGCCTATCCACTTAGTAGAATCACACAAGGTCACAAAAGAAGAACACTTTACCTCCATAATTACTCCAGTTCTATTAAAATATTTAGGAACTAGTAAGATAAGTCTGTGGCTCTTCAAATCACTAATGGATATTATTACAAACGATATACTTATCATTCATATAAAATATCACATGTTCTTAAAATCATTTTAACACTTTAGGACTCTACCGGATAGAAATGACCCAGTAGTAGTTTAATATATCTTTGTGCTGCAAAATAGGGCTATTCGGTCAGTATCAGTATCAGTGTCCATTTATTCATTCTTACCATACAATAAAAGCGTGCCGTAATGATTGCCTTAAAGCTAAAGTACGGGCCTAAGAAACGTTCCGGGGGGGGGGGGGGGGGGGGTAATAAACCGAGCTGTCAACAAGATGCGGCTAACGTCGATATTGCTTATCGATGAATTACGCTTGCTCGATGAAACAGTATTATACATTTACATTTATTATAGTACCGATTGCTATATTTCTTATTATTTTCGGTTTAAGTATTATTTTAGAATTGAAGTAATTAATTAATGACCTATTTATGCGATGTGAGTTATTAAATGAGTACTTAATAGATAACTGATTATCATACCATTGCATATCACAGGTCATTATTCATTTCTAAACAGTCATTAGTAAAATGTTGTCGTGGCATTTTGTAATAATGAGTCCCACACATGTATATTATAAAATGCTGCGCGGATAAAACATCGTTACTTGCCTATCAGTTGAGCAATGGGGACCATATTTTCTAACCTGGAGCTATTGACGATTGAAGGGTGGTATTAACATGCAGACTTGGTGCCTTATACATAACATTTTGTCATTTTTGTGTGTGTGCCAGAATGGATTTTTTGAGAAAAATGGACCACTTGATAAGAGGTAACGATTCTCGACCGCGATTTTACCTCGACGAGACTTGGGTTAACCAAAACCGATACGCATCCCTACAAGCAGGTAGTAAAAGGGGCGGGTCCGGCCTTATGATTTATTGTCTCACCGGAACGTTTCTTTGGCCCTTACTATAGTTATCGTATTATATTAGAATTCGTCAATTGTTGAAAATATATTTACATAAACATTCAACAAATCGATATATTAATTTGGAACGACTTTTTCCTGTAACCGCCATTGAGAGAACGGTTAGGTGTAAAAATTTCGTTGAAGTGTCTACATAAAACTCTCGTTTTGTAGATGTGTCATCATAAAAGAAAAATAAAAAAGTCATCAAAAAAACATGTTTTGCCTGTAACCGCTAAATTTAGGTAACGGCTGTGAAAAAAGCTCTCGGTATGTATAAAAATTCGTCGGGACCCAACCCTGCGTGTAGAATCAGGTCATGCTTACCATAAAAAGACATTGTCATCGGAACTGAACCAACATGTAAATTTTCTACTTCATATGATAATATTTGAGGAGTTCCCTCAATTCTACATAAATCCCATCATCGGAACATGATTTTGATAAAATGGGACCAATCTGGAAGTATATCCTTTCAAATAAAAAGAATTTTCGAAATCGGTTTCTAAATGACAGAGTTCTGAGGTAACAAACATAAAACAAAAAAAATACAACCGAATTGATAACCTCCTCCTTTTTTTGAAGTCGATTAAAAAAGAAGAGCATTATGCTAATAGACTTTATTGTGGAATAATTAAATATAACTTTGAATTAATTTTAACAAAATTCTTGTTTAGAATACCGTATATTATAATAAACATTTCTATATATTTTTAAAAATATTCTCTATTATATAAACAATATTAAACTAAATGTTTATTTTACCCGGATGCGACTAACTAGTCGAAAAGCGCGCGCGAGTCATGATGTGTTGGATATTAAAACCAAACGTAGCACTTATCATTATTATGAAATGTCACTGCTTTTAATATGCATGCAACAATTTTGTATACATTATTAAGTTTATAACATAAGTGTCTCTACCAACAATAGTTTTTATACTTATATTTTGGTCGAAAACGATAATGCGTATGTAAATTGATCGAATATGTGCTTATCTGGGTCAATTATCGTAGATTATAAGAATGTTTTAGTGAATTTTCAAATCAATTTCCTTATTGCTTATATTGATATTGTTTCGTTCAATGATTCATTTTGTTTTTAGGGTTGGATGACCAGTTGCCTGGTACCCAGACTCAGTAAGTACCAGAGCATCATGTGGGTACCAGGGCATCGTTTGGGGCCTTTTTGTGTGTCGCGTCATAATCTGTCTTACCTACAACAGATCTTACAACCATGAAATAAAGAAAGAAAGAATAATAGCGGTGTGCCGCAAAATGTCATATGATACAGGGAACGTTAATAGTCTCACTTGGTAGAAGAAAGGTCATTTCTGGCAAGCGAGGGAGTATCGATTTACATGAACGGTCGAAATTACGACGAGAGAGCGATATGCGATAAGATCGACTCACCGTACGTGTTCTAGACAATAAACAACGTTCCTAGTATGTAACAACCTGTTCGATTAATTAATCATAGTGTAATGATAATTAGGAAGAGACCCTTCGTCCATTTAGCAAAGAGTGTATTGTATATATATTTAAGATATGCCCTCAGCAACAAAAAATAAAATAAGTAAATAAGTTTAACGAACGATATGAGGAGATTATGAAGGCGTTATCCCTAATTAGGTCAAGGGGCAGGATGCGGCTAGGATATATTTCGAATTTAGTGTTTAACGAAGAGCGGCTCGGTGTGCGCGTTGATCATATTGCGTAGGTCAAGCGGAGATTAAAGGACACTTCACCAAACCTTCGTTTTATTCAGTCAAGGACAGCGCAGAGCGACACTCAAAAGCCAACTGTAGTTCATTTCTCGACGATATTGTGGCAAGTATAAGGAGTGCTGCTGATCCACCCTATTTTCAAGATTGAAACGGTGTATTTGGAGTTTAGACTGCTTAACGAGGACTGTAGAGTAGAGCTTCGCGGTACAAGCGGTATTGTATCAAAACTACAGTGACCAAAACCCACAACGATAAAGAAAACTCAAATTCTATTTTTAATTAGTACAAACTGCGGGCGTGCCGTTTCGCGATTTCTTACAGCCAACCATTGTAGAAATAATAACTAGCTTATATCTATACAAGGTCTAACATAACTTGTGAATAATACTCTTAGGGGTGCTTCTATACAAGTATAGATAATTGCAAAAAAAATATATATTTTGTTTTTTGAAAAAAAAAATAGCCAAAAATATACCTGCTTAATGTGTTTGACATTCTGAACAACTTTTGTCAGATAACCATGCCAAAATTAGTTATACTTTCTGAGATATCAATATTCAAAGATCGCGGTATAAAAATCAGCTGTTCAATGTTTATTTACGTGTACATCGCCGTCGCGCCCCCAGCCGCGTTACCTGGCGGCGGGTAGTTTCTGCCAGCCGCTTGCGCGAATATAGGTTGATGTAACGAGGCTCGCGCGGCGGGTAAATAAACATTAAACAGCTGATTTTGTCAACGCGAATTTCAAATATTAATATCTCTGAAAGTATAACTAATTTTTGGCATGGTTACCTAACAAAAGTTGTTCAAAATATCAAACACATTAAACAGGAATTATTTTTGTTTTTTTTTTTCAAAAATCAAAACTAAAATATTTTTTTTTGGCCAATGTTATCTATTTTTGATATATGTAGAAGCAGCCCTATGAATATCAAGTATAACTATGAGTAACAAGTTATGTTAGACCTTATATATGTATATATTAGGGTGGATCGCTTTTGTTTCAGGCTTTTGAACCTCCCTATAGGGAAAGATGTTCTATGGTTAATAGATTAAGGTAAAAATAAAAAAAAACATTTTTGGTCGCAAGGGGGATGTCGCAAGGGGGATGAAGTTTAGGTGTTCTAGCGTTTTTATGATAATAAGTCAAATTTATGTTACAGGGAAACAGGCATTTAGTATTTTATAATATTTATATCAGAGGGCACGTCATACTTGTAACAATTTGGTTACAATAAAAAACTTCAGATACATTTACCAGTTAAAATAAAAAATTAAATAAAAAAAAATCTAAAAAAACCGACGAAATTACAGTAGACGGTAATCACGTTTGGTGTTGAAAACTGGCATGAGTTTTGGTGTTTTCAGGCTGTCTCTTTATAGATCGTTCCCAGAATGAAAACGCAAAAATTTTGTATTGTAACGACGTTTTCCAAGCAATGGATCTAGTGTGCACTTTGTAGAAGACTAGCTGTTGCACGCGTCTTCGCTTCGCGTATAGATATATAGTCCAACCTTTAGATATATAGTCCCCACGCCCCCACGCGTTACTAATTTCATGATATCTCTATAACTATACCCCCTAAACATTTACAGTAAATGGCTAATTGCTAATGTCTTCAAACACCCTACCCTACCTACTTATTTTCGTACTTTTTTTTATACATAAAAGCAGTTATTGTCGCTTCAATATAAAAGTGGGATATATCCTGTCGTCGACTTTTTAACCGACTTCAAAGAAAGGAGGAGGTTATCAATTCGGATGTATCTCTTTTTTATTTAATGTTTGTTACCTCAGAACTTTGCCATTTATGGATCATTTATCGATTCCTTTGCCATGGAACCGATTTGAAAAAAACTTTTTTTATTCGAAAGAATATACTTACAGATTTGTCCCATTTTTATCAAAATCCTGTTCTGATGATGGGATCCATGAGGAAATGAGGGAACTCCTCAAATATTATTATATGAAATTAAAAAAATACATGTTGGTTCAATTCCGATGACAATTCATGTATTTTTATTGTAAGCATGACCTGATTCTACACCCTGGGTTGGCTCCTGACGAGGGAACTTCTCAACGGTCAACAGCACAGACACAAAATTTTGTATATGTATTCAATTACGACAGCCCGTTCTAAGTTTCACCATGGACTGCGGCACCCAGGGTTGGCTTCCAACGAGGGAACTCCTCAACGGTCAACAGTACATACATACAATTTTGTATAAGCATTCAATTATGATAGCCCGTTCTAAGTATCACCATGACATGGCTGCTGCACTTCGCAAATTTTGGAGTCAGTTTTTCTTTTTGTTAAAATTTTATTTATTATTTAGGGATCTCTTTGAGTCCTATTTTTTGTTTTATATTATTTTCCCATATATTGAACCGTTTCTTCAGCGCACGCTGATAAAGCAACTCACCAGCTTATTTTTCCGACTTGATTTACAAATATCGTGATTTCTTATTAAAAAATAATATCTACCATAATAAAAATATAGCTTAGAGCACTTGTTGAAAATGGAGCTTATTATTAGTGAAAGAATTTTTGAAATCGGATAAGTAGTTTCGGAGATTACCAGCTACATACAAACTTACAAAGTTACAAAGTTACAAACATTACTTCTTTATAATATTAGTATACTCGTAGATAGGGTCACGAAGAATGTGATGGCGTAGAAGGCGACTAATTTATACGCGAACTTTGTACTAGCGACTAATCCTAGACTGAGGTCTCATTTTTTATTAATTGCTAAAATAAAATTATTTATGCATGGTTTTTTTGAACCAAATCGACCGTAGTCCATATTAAAAACAACATGGTGTCCATGGTGTTCACAAAATGACAATTTTATAAAAATGTTGATTATTGCTAAGATGTTCTATTTTAATGTTAATTTTATGAATCGTGATTGTTACCAAGTAATTATAGAACTGGTTGAAATAAATAAGTCTGATTATACTATAATATATACAGTTTTACTTGAAGAAATCCTTATGGTGGCCCATATATGCAGCACTTTTATATTAATTATTTTATGCTGAACAATCAAAGTAAAATTGAAAATATAGAACGTTAACCCTAATCATTATAAACAACAATGTAGCGTCCGTAGCCCTGTTGACACCGGTTCTCCTCGTTGTTGCCGAAGTTAAGCAGAGGCGGGCGCGGTCAATACTAGGATGGGTGACCGTCTGAGTGTTTGACTGCGTGATGCTACAAATGCCCACCTAGAAGATGGTGCCAATAGGCAACAAGGCAGGTTCCACGAAAAGGCATAAAATACATAATTATAAAAATTAAAAATTATTGTAGATTGGCAGTTTATTTTGGCAAATATAATGTATGTTCGTAAAAATCTAAATCTCTGGAATAAAGTCAGGGAGTGTGACAGTAATCAGTATTCAGTTTATAAGTTCTGATTGAAAAAGATCGGAACTTCTTTTAAGGGACTTTGTGGTGTATACTTGAGGCAGCACACCTGCGAGGTGGCATCATTTTGACAGCATGACTTCACAAAAAGTCGAAATTCGCAGGTAAATGGGGTCAATATGATGTCAAAAAACATACGCAGTCGTACGCGTCTGCTTGGGGATTAAATCCCACATACATTTCTACAACAGAATCCATCAGATTTTTTTTTTATTTGCCAGTAACATAATTTAAGAACCATATTAAAGATCAACTTTGGTGTTAATTATAACTAATATGGTTTTTGTTATTTTTTAACCATTTATATGTTCATGATTTGGTTCCATTTATTTTTCTGTATTTTCGTTTTCACTTATTAACCGCAAATAAAACATATCATTATTGTTATTTTTTAATAATCTGCATATATAGCATTATATGATATATTCCGAAACCTTCAATAGAAATAGGTTAAAGCAAGCCTTTGTGTACCATCTTCAATGGATGATTACGCGTACTAGAGTCTGCAAGAAAAAAAAAGATATTTAAAAAAATCACGAAGGAAAGTATCTATAGAACGCTCAAAGCTATGTATATTATGCACCGTTTGATGAGCACATACAATGATCGATTTCAATAGGTTGATATAATTTAAATTAGCCAACCTACATTAAACGAGGCTGTTAATATCACGACGACTGGGAAATAGTTATAATATACATACATATATGTATAATTTGAAAACAAACAGGACGAAAATGAAACGAAACATTAAACTATAATATTAATATCTATATTCCATCCCTCTCCTTTTCTATCCTATCCCTTAATATTCTTGTAGTAATTGTCGAATTTGCAACTATAATATAACTTAGTTCAATAGCAATTAAATTTAATACAATTCAAATTTGATAATTTATGGTATAAGGAAATAATGTAAGACAATAATTACTTGGCCAGTGAAACATTGTACCAAGATAATTTGTAATAATTAAGGATGAGTTAAATGCTTTCTGAAGAATACATAAATTAGAAATAAAAAAACAAACATATATTTGTTTAATTCTTGGAGTTTCACTGCGTGATATGATCCGAAATGAGGAAATCCGCGGAAGAATCAAGGTCACTGATATAACTCGTAAAATTACACACTTGAAAAGGCAATGGGGGAAAAATGTTTTCGAATAGCGACCACGAACCGGCAGACGCATGTGGGACGGCCCCCGACAAGATGAACCGATGATATAGCAAAGATTCCAAGAAGTAGGTGAATGAGGGCGGCTCAAGACCGCCGTCATGGCATTCTATGGTAGAGGCCTATGCCCAACAATGGACGTCTACCGGCTGATAATGATGATGATCATGATACTTGTTTAAGAGTAATCACGAATTGAAAATATCACAAATCCCTTACTTTGCATTACAGAATATCTTTTAATATTATGACTAGTTGCTAATGGTGCTTATTATGGCTGTGGTTCTGGTTCTGGGTTCCTTTGTTTCCACCATGACCACGCCTCCTCGTCTTGTGGTTGTGAACGTGTCCGCGGCTGGATATGTTGTGGAATCCTCCAGTGAATAGGTTTAGCACTGGTTGAATAGCCTTCACGAAGGTTTCCATCCGGTCCACAAAGAGCTTATTCATCTTTTCGCAATCGCACGGCTGGAGATTATCCAGAGCATCCTTCACCAGAGCGATAGTTTTAAAACCATGCTGCATCTCCCTGTAGACAAGAAGTGACATTTGAGTCAGGACAGGGAGTATCAGTTTATTGTAATGATATAGCCTAAACTTTAATTGTACTGTACAACCAATCCACCAAAGTCGGTTCATCGTAGAATTATACCTGGTGGATGAAAGTGTATGAGCGTATAATCGCACCTATACCACAGTAGCGTACCTTAGAACAAAATTCAAAAATATATTTAAAAAAAGTAAAAAAAAATCAATTTAAATAATAGAGTTTAGATTATTTTGGGACTTTATTTTATAGAATGAAATATATATATATATATATATATATATATATATATATATATATATATATATATATATATATATATATATATATATATATATATATATATATATATATATATATATATATATATATATATATATATATATATATATATATATATATATATATATATATATATATATATATATATATATATATATATATATATATATATATATATATATATATATATATATATATATATATATATATATATATATATATATATATATATATATATATATATATATATATATATATATACCTATATATATATATATATATATATATATATATATATATATATATATATATATTTACTTTATTTTATAGAATGAAATATATATATATATATATATATATATATATATATATATATATATATATATATATATATATATATATATATATATATATATATATATATATATATATATATATATATATATATATATATATATATATATATATATATATATATATATATATATATATATATATATATATATATATATATATATATATATATATATATATATATATATATATATATATATATATATATATATACCTATATATATATATATATATATATATATATATATATATATATATATATATATATATATATATATATATATATATATATATATATATATATATATATATATATATATATATATATATATATATATATATATATATATATATATATATATATATATATATATATATGTATATATATATATATATATATATATATATATATATATATATATATATATATATATATATATATATATATATATATATATATATATATATATATATATATATATATATATATATATATATATATATATATATATATATATATATATATATATATATATATATATATATATATATATATATATATATTAATGATATTTTTAATGGGCAGAACCACCATTAAAAATTTTGAGCGCAATTAAAATTCCACGGTGTAGAGTATGGACCTTTTAGTATGTTTATCATAAAAGACTTTTGTATGTTTATCATAAAAGAACATCTATGCCAAGTTTCAAACTATTACCAGTTATTTCTCCTAAAATTTCTTATTTGACTGGGCTACAAATGGCAGTAATGAAAAGAGCCTTCAAAGGGCATATTAGTGATGGGGACGCGTACCATACATTTTTGCCCATACTCCTTTAAGATCAATTATGATTACAATGACGTACTTAGCATCTAGGGTCCCAGATTTAATGATCCAGTTAATCTCCAGGTTGACAGCAGTTATGATCGAAGCCAGCTGTTTGTCCTTGGCATCCTCAGATTCGTACAGAGCCTTCGCAGCTTCCTTTTCATCAGGGTCAACAGATTCATTATTCTCTGCTGTTGTTGTGCTGTACTCGTCCCAAGCTTCTTCGAACAAATTGGTGTGGCCGTCGTCATCGCATTCAGTGTCAAAGCAGGCAGGGGCCTCGAATAATGGTAGATTTTCTGAGGAAAAATAAAATCTTTATTGACGTAATATTATTATGTACTAATATTATTACGAAATTAAAATACTTTTGATGTGAAGGGGAAGATTCTGGGACCCTATAGGGTTTTACAATTATTAAGGGGTTTTGTGTATGTTGCATAGAGGAAAGACGCCACACCAAACAACATTCTTTTTAATTGTATTTTATAACATGGTTTCGTTGTATTTTAGGATACCGAGGAAGAAAATCCGTATAAGTTAATAGTAAAAACACAAAATTTTAAAAACAAGCTTTTATTTAAATGCTATGTACCGAGCCAACCCTTGGTGCAGCTGTCATGTCATAGTGGAACTTAGAACGGGGTGGCATAATTGAATGCTATACAGAAATTCGTGTTTGTGCTGTTGACCGTTGATGAGTCCCCTCGTTGGAAGCCAACCCTAGGCGCAGCCGCCCTGTCGCGGTGAAACTCAGAACGAAATAGTATAGATTGAATGCGTATACTAAATTTCGTTTCTTTGCTGTTAACCGTTGAGGAGTCTTCTCGTCGGGAAACAACCCTAGGTGCAGCAGCCATGTTATAGTGAAACTTAGAACGGGCTATCATAATTGAATGCTATACAGAATTTCGTGTTTGTGCAGTTGACCGTTGAGGAGTCACCTCGTTGGAAGCCAACCCTGGGCGCAGCAGCCCTGTCGCGGTGAAACTCAGAACGGACTATCATAATTAAATGCGTATACTAAATTTTGTTTCTGTGCTGTTAACCGTTGATGAGTCCCCTGACGGGAGCCAACCCTGAGTGCAGCAACCATGTCATGGTGAAATTTAAAACCGGCTATTTTAATTGAATGCGTATACAAAAAATGTGTGTCTGTGCTGTTAGAACTGAAACAACCTGTATAATTTCAACTTCATAGGATAAGAGGAAGTGGTTCTAATTCAGCTTGCAAGATGTGACAATTGACAATTGTAAGATTAAACAAACTAACAAACTTTGCAAGGTAGGTAATTAAATTTAGCATTGCAAATAAAAGTTTGTAAAAATAACATGGCTAGAGAAATATTCGAAAGACACAAACACACGCTGGAACGGCCCGGTGGCATAGGGGTTAGGTCGCCTGATCTTACATTGTAAGGTCCCGGGTTCGATTCTCGGCTGGGTCACCATTTTCCGTTGGGATCAAATTAACGGAATTGCATTTTAAATTCTGTCGATCGAATGCAATAACAAGACACACACTTACAAATTTATTTATTTATTTATTTTTTATTTATTTATTTATTTTAAACATAACATGCAGAATTCATAAAATGGTCATACTAAGTAATGGTACGAAGTAAACGACGACCCACATTCAAATGACCATGCTCAGCGCATGCCCAACTAGGCCGAATATAGCCTGTATCTGGGCATACGATTTTCAGACTTGGGTGGAGAAGCATAACTGACGTATGTACTCGTACATTTACATATACACATATATAGATACATGAACTTAAATACACACATATATAAATATATTAATAGATATATATACACATATATAGATACATATAATTAAATACATACATATATAAATATATTCATAGATACGCATTCACATATACATATATATACACATTTATGCAGGTATATTATTTTTAAAAGATGATTTAATTTGCAGAAGATCATTCTCTGTCCTTGAACGACCTATATCGTCAAGAAGCCATTTTTTTATTTTTTTATTGAATAAAAAGGTACTTTCAATTTTTTTTATGTCGTCATCAAGACGGTTGAATATTTTGGGTGCTATAAAATTTAATTGTCTTTGGGCAAATGATGAATTAACTCGTGGAACGGCATAATTCAAGCCTGCAGATGCTCTTGTAGTTCTGTGTTGCTGGCTTCGTGGTCGTTTATCAAGGGTTCGATGGAAGAACATGAGTGATTGTTTCACAAACAGCTGGCGTATATCTAATACCTTACTTTCTTGGAAAAGCATGTTGGAATCATATCGTGGGGGCCTTCTATTGATTACCCTCAACAGAAGCTTTTGGGCTTTCACTAGAGGATCCAAGACAGATTTTGCACATGCTCCCCACGCTATTATTCCGTGCACCCATAAACCCTGACATAGGGCCATGTAAACCATTTTTAGGGAGTTCTTGGAAAGGACGTTGCGTAATTCTCTGAATACGAAAACCAGCTTCCTAGACCTCGAGGACAGTTGTACTACTTGATTATCCCAGCTCAGTTTTGAGTTTATTAAGACGCCCAGATACTTAACTTCGGTTTTTTCTTGAATATGGTAACAAGCGCAGGTTGGTTGCCTATTACAGTGGTAAGAGTGGATTATTAATGACGGAGGAGGTGTGATGACTACCGGACGTAAACCAAACGTAATGAAATTTGTTTTTGAGGCATTTAGGGTTAGGACATGTCGATCGAACCATGCTTTTACACTATCCAGGCTCTTTTGGGCCTTTACGAGTACTTCAGCCCATGATTCTGCTTCCAGGAGGATGACCGTGTCGTCAGCAAAGGAGACAATTTTTGCGTTATCGCCAAGAGGCAATTCGCACAAATCATTGACGTACATGAGAAACAGAACAGGGCCAAGTACACTGCCTTGAGGTACACCAAAGCATATTTCGGCACTGTCACTTTCTTTGTCGTCGATCACTAAAACCTGTGACCTATCCTTCAAATAACTTGTTATCCAGTCATTCGCGTATCCTTGTATACCATATCCAATAAGCTTTTTTTTGAGTATCGCGTGTGAAACAGTATCAAATGCTTTAGACAGGTCGAGGAAAACTGCCATGGCTTTTTTACCTTGATCAATAATGTTTGCTGCGGATTGAGTAACGAAATTAATGGCGTCATTTGTCCCTCGACCTTGTCTAAAGCCGTATTGATGTTCGGAGAAAAGGCCCTCGGAGTCCAAGAAATTAACGAGCTGTGATTTAGCAATTTTTTCAATTATTTTTGAAAACAGGCTGAGTAAGGAGATAGGCCGATAGTTGCTAATATCATCACTGCTACCAGACTTGTAGATAGGTATTACTTTAGCCTTCTTAAGGCATTGAGGAAAAACTCCGGTTTTAAAACTTAAATTAATTATATGAACGATAGGCTCTACAATCCAGTTCTCCGCATATTTCACGAGGTCACTAGGAATGGTGTCACAGCCAGGGGCACATTTTTTTAGGTTCCTAATTATTTTGCTAACCTCGTTTGTGTCAGTAGGAGTGAAATTGAATAGTGATTTACTTTTTCGCTGACTATTTATTGAGTTTGATAATATGTCCTCAGTAGAGTCAATATCTCGGAGTATAAGCTTTGCCAGTTTTTCCCCAACAGTCGCAAAGTACTGATTTGAAAAGTTTAATGTCTCTTGAGGATACTGATCAATATAGCGGACTTCTTGTCCTATTTTAACAGCTTTAATTTTGGGCTGTTCTTTTTTTCCGAAAGCTATATCCTTTATTATGTCCCATGTCTTTTTCTTGTCTCCATTGACTTCATTTAACAGGTTCTTGTAGTAGTCGTATTTAGTTTTTTTTATAAGCCTTTTGCACATATTGCGATAGTTTCTGTAATAGTTCAGTAGATGTATGTCATTAGGATTTGTTTTAATAGCTTTGTGAATTTTGTCACGTTTTCTTAGACTTAATAAAAGACTATCCGTTATCCATGGTTTTATTTTTAACTTAGCTCTACTAATTTTAATTACTTTCTCCTTGGATGCGTTTTTGATAGCGCTAGTGACTTTATTTAGAAAGTATTCTGCTGCTAAATTAGTGTCGTCTGCTGCTAGAATATGACTCCAATCAGAAGTTTTAATTATTTCTATAAATAGATCTTTGTCGATGACTGTCTTCGTGATGTTTCGATTACATGGTTTCGATTTAGTCTTCGTTATACAAATACCTATTGCAAAATGATCGGTAATATGGGCCTCATACACAAAAGATTTGATTGAAAGTTTAGCCTTTACCATGAAATGGTCGATGCAGCTCGCATAACTGTCGGCAATTCTGGTTGGCTTGTCAATAGCTGCATTTAGGCCATGGTGGGCCAGCATATTTAGGTAGTCATCCACCTGACGATGTTTCTCATTGATAATATTAATATTAAGGTCGCCTGTTAGAATTAAATTGGGGACTGTAGTATACTTCAGCAATAGTTTATCCAGGGACTCCAAAAAAGGCGTTATATTTGCTTTGCTAGGAGACCTGTATATTGCTAAAATATTAATATTACCTTCCAGCGATAAGGAGAGACAGTTGGCATCATCTACATTTTTTTCCGTAACTATTCCTCCTAACTCAGTTTTTATATAGACGACAACCCCGTCGTTTTGGAGTCTAACGCATTTGGTATTGTAACTTTTGAACCCATTTATTGTTTTTGGCAAATACAAATCACTGATCCAACATTCTGTCAGGATTAAAATATCGAATAAGTAATCGAAACTATGTAGCAGCGTCATCAAATCATCGAAATTTTTAATTTAATTTTTAAAATAATAGTAATAAAAAAACTCTTTATTTCAAATTAAAAAAGGCGAGCTTATTGCCTTGCGGCAAAGTCTATCAGCTAACCTATAGCTTAAGTTTATAATATAATTTGTTACGTTGGCTACACAAAAGAATACTAAAAATTAAAGTGATTAGAAAAAAAGAAACAGACAGAACACGAAAAAGAAAAAGATATAAAAAAAAGGAAAACAAATTACTAAAATTAAATAAAGACGCAGAGAAAAGGAAGGAGAGGAGGGAAGGAAAAGGAAGCGAAAAGGAGGGGGGAAGAGGTCCACCAGAGGTTTTACAGTCCATTCTGCTCGTTTATGGAATCAGCTCCCTCACTCTATCAGGCATGCACCTTCGCTGCATACTTTCATGGCCGATGTGAGCTACGGTCATTAAAGTTTCGGTCAAAAAGTTAAAATTAAACAAACAATACACCAATAAATAATTGGTGTATTGTTTGTTTGCTTGTTTCTCGCTGGAAAAGTAAAAACAGTATAAGAAAAATAGTAATACTAACTTGCTTCACATCCATTATCGGCCATTTCCTTTTTGATAGCAGTGGTCATAGCGTCTGCTACTAAAAATCCATATTTTTTGATTGCGCAAGTAAATTCTTCTTCATCTCCATCGCCTTGCTCGATAGAAATTGTTGTGTTGATGACCTGTGACAATTAAGTCACTTGTTAATTTTTTGAATATATATATATATATATAGATATATATATATATATATATATATATATATATATATATATATATATATATATATATATATATATATATATATATATATATATATATATATATATATATATATATATATATATATATATATATATATATATATATATATATATATATATATATATATATATATATATATATATATATATATATATATATATATATATATATATATCTATATCTATATATATATATATATATATATATATATATATATATATATATATATATATATATATATATATATATATATATATATATATATATATATATATATATATATATATATATATATATATATATATATATATATATATATATATATATATATATATATATATATATATATATATATATATATATATATATATATATATATATATATATATATATATATATATATATATATATATATATATATATATATATATATATATATATATATATATATATATATATATATATATATATATATATATATATATATATATATATATATATATATATATATATATATATATATATATATATATATATATATATATATATATATATATATATATATATATATATATATATATATATATATATATATATATATATATATATATATATATATATATATATATATATATATATATATATATATATATATATATATATATATATATATATATATATATATATATATATATATATATATATATATATATATATATATATTGATTAGAGGGATGATTATGAAGAAAATAATAATAAAAGCCACTTACATACATAGTACATAGTGGAGAAAGGGGTCCCTTGTTTGAATTAGGGATTGCTTTATATTTAAACGAGATTGGTTGGTTGTCTTTGACTTGCGAACAGAGATGTAGGTTTACATCTATATAGGTTTATATACATATTTATATATATATATATATATATATATATATATATATATATATATATATATATATATATATATATATATATATATATATATATATATATATATATATATATATATATATATATATATATATATATATATATATATATATATATATATATATATATATATATATATCTGATGCGCAAGCGACCTCAAATCTGCGACCACATCGGAGGATGGAGAAATTCGTCCAAATCTAATAGTAAGGCTGCGAAGGGCCCCGCTGGGCACAGTATAAGAACTAGTAGCTTAACTCTCGAGCTACAGGGCATTGCGGGAAGAGGGTGCGAGGAATTTGGGTAGAAGGATACGTCCCGACAAACGCCTTTGGTTAGCATTACCCGCGGGTAAAATCTGGCGACATTTTCGAACATTGTATATCTTCGTGGGTCGAGTAGCGGGATATCTGGCAGCTTTATCCGAGCCCTTACGACTCGTGACGTATTTGCTTTTTTCTATTTTGTTCTAAGAGAAGCTACTGTCTGGTATGATGTGCGCTATGTGACTCTTACGGGCTGTTGGCATAGTTGTCATGGTATGTGTTTGTCTTCAAGATGGCGAGGGTCGCTATAACTCCCTGTGGTGGCAGGTTCACCCGTAGGTATTGAGTAGTATTGACCGTACAACCCCATACTAGCTCGCTACAGCAATAAATATATTGCCAAAGCCTGAAAAACAGTGGCCCCAAAGTATGAGACATCTGGCAAACCTCTTAATGTTAGACTGAGTGCAGACTGTCTGCATTGATATACCACTGCCACTTACATCTGCGTATATACATAAATCGGAAGCATCTTCTTTGGCCATTGCTCCAGCTACTACGAGCGTTTTAATCAGCGACGCATACTGACGGTGCCTGCTTTCGACCCGATCCAAATTGCTTGTCAGAGAGTTCACCAGCAGCTGGCTCGACTTCCTCCCTGGTTTGTAGTTATCAAACCTTTTTCTGTGACCACCCCTGTGAAAAAAAATCTATTACAACTTATGAATGGAACATATGTAACGGACCTTAAGTCCATTACATGCGATCAACAAATGCATCGATTTTCAGTGAATACACTGACACATTTCAGATATTATTTTAACCCGTGAAGTCATGAATCAGCACGATGAAACAATACTTGTACTCGGAATATTTTGGATTGCATCATTTAACGGCCTATATAAACTGGCGAAAAAGCAACCAAATTATCATTCCCCGAGTGATCACCTTCCCCCAAGGTTGCGACGGCATATTCGGCACTCTCTCTCACGAGTTAGGTCAACGAATCCGGCTCCTTGGTTTCCTTTCCTTACCTTTCCCAGCCCTCGTGACTGGGAAAGAATCCTCACCCACTATTAGCACATAACCTCCGTCGCGCAACCCTCGCGTCTCGATAAAGTAATTCGAGCACTCGTTACTCACTGGCGAATACGTTCCTCCAATATTTAAATTCACTTCAAATCGGTCGAGAATCCCTCACACTATTCGGCAAGCGTTATAACTGGCAATATTCAAACCTTCGATCAATAAATTCCTTCTACTTCATTCAAACCCGCCTTTCAATACGGAGATAACTCGTAAGTTGATACCACCACCTCACACCGAACAATTTGGAGTCTAGTGAGGGGTGGTCCCTCACACATACATATACATAATTTGCAAGTGTGCATACACACTTAACATACACATACATAATATACAAGCGTTGATATTTTCTTTCTTCAGTGATTTAAACCAAAGTATTACAAGTAAATATATTAAAAAGAATAAAAAACACGACTGTCATTACAGAACGTGAACTATTTATAATTATTTTAATACGTTTATTTACGAAATATTTTTGGTTGTAATATATATAGATAGATGACATTTCTGGAATGTACTCAATCAGACCTTTTTTTGACACTTACACGATATTATATTATGTTAATTTATTGACATTTGGACATTTAGACAACTATTTTTTTCACATTTGGACAGTTTAGGTACCCTATGACACTCGGGGTGACCTAACGATTCTAAGAATATCACACACTTCTAAATCGGTTCAAGCGTTTAGAAGTTATAGTGAAATAAAATAAAACAGGGTTTCATCATTAATAAAAAGTGGGCCAAAAGAAGTCATCCGATGTTGTTTGGCTCTCTCTTTTTTCTAAATGAAAAACTTAGATTCTATTTTTTGATTATGTTTATTTGAACCTTTAGAATTTTATTGGTCAAGTCGAGAAGATTATATCGGCCAAATGGGCGCCGTTACAATTGATTGCCATACGGGCTCGTTTTATGGCTTTTTCATCATGTCCCTCACCTCAGTCCTAATTCGTCCAATTGCGGCAGAAAAAACTCGGTTAACATGGCCATATAGCGCGCACCGTCCACTGTTGTCGTTTGGCCAGCGGCATTCTCGAAAAAAAATGGCACGATGACTCCTCCAACGTGAACAGCGCACCATGCAGTCACTTTGAGCGGGTGTAATGGCTCCTCGTGCATCACTCGTGGATTTTCGGTGCCCCAGAAGCGATAGTTTTGCTTGTTCACGTACCCGCTGAGGTGGAAGTGAGCCTCATCGCTCATTATGATTGGTCGAAAAATCATCCACTTCTTCCTCGAGATTGAGGTTGGCTTGGGCGTAGGTTACGCGCGTTTGGCGGTTAACAGGCAGCAGCTGATGCACGGACTGGACTTTGTACGGGAACATGCGCAGGTCTTTGACCAAAATTCGCCTTAGGCACGTCCGGCTGATGGCTAATTGCGTGGCACGGCGTCTGGTCGATGTTTCCGGCGACAGCTCGACATCCTCGGCAACAGCGGCGATATTCGCGGCAGAACGGGCGCTCCGGGGCCGGCCCCTCTTGGCAACGTCTCGTGTGGTCCCATACTCTTCAAGGTTGGTGACCAAACGTCGGTGTCGGACGGCCGGGGAATGGGCGACGGAATTCGCGCTGCGCCAACACCACAGACGAATTGTTACGCAAAAAAATAGACACGATTATTCCGCGTTCTTGGGAAGTGTATCGCTCCATGGCTTGTTAACTTGTATTCTGTATCTGTCTAGTCCACAACTGTCTAAACAGATTTGACATTGGCGGCCTTTTGCAAAAATGAGAGCATGTTCCAATAGGGTGATTTCTTTTGGCCCACCTTGTATATACAGGATTTTTTGCTAGTACAATTACGTAGTTTTATAATTTTCCAAAATGTTGGTTTGGAATAAATTCGTAAGAACCAAAAACGGTTATTTAAAAACCGGTAATATTTTGTGGAATGTAATAATTGAACACTTCGTGTAATTTATTTTGCTTAATTATTATTTCAGATATTTGTCTTCGTTACTAGGCCTACCGAACGGCCGCGAAGAAAACGAAAAAAATCTAAACTCTCAAATGATGAATATCGACACGCACCGCGTACGCGGCGATTTATATTAAAGACACTAATATCTCCTTATATGAGAGCAGGTCGGGGCACCCTACGACACTCGGGAGGACAAAACAATTCTAACAATACGACCCACTTCTAAATCGGTTCAAGCATTTATAAGTTATGACGGAATAAAGAATAGGTAAAAATACATAGATGAATTCTGAATTTATGCAGTCGTGTAAAAACTAAATGAACATCCATGCATGATACTTCCTAATTTTATAATTGTTGTCTTGGATCGACTAAACTCGGAGGACGGGCGGTCACCTATCTCGAAAGGGAACGCTAAACGCTTTCAGGTATAATCGTTTTCGATTTCAATGCATTCTATCGTTTTGAGCTGGGGTGTGGCGGGATGGGGGTAGATGGAACTTTGAAATTTCGAATTGAAAGGGCAAAGAATGATGATATAGATGAACTGTAATTAAAAACCTTGCGTTTATCGGTTGATTTTTATTGTTCTATTCAATGTCTCAATACGTATTCCTTTGAAGCCGTATTTACTTTGAGAACGAATTTGAAGCTTTATTCAATAGGCATGAATTTGAAGCCGTATTCCTTTGTACGCATCCGAAAAGATTATCTAGCCAGATTCAATTGATATGGGGGTCATTTTCTATTGGGTTGAAAGTATGCCTTGTAGATGCCAAGCCATTATTGATAATGGTGGCGATTGGACGATTTATTGACGATACATTGTTGTAGTACACATTATGTAGTATATTTGGGTTTTTTTTTTTCATGCATCATATTCATGCAATGAACAGCTGAGGAGTAGTTTTGGTCACGCTCTTATTGTCCTACTATAATAAGATTCCAGAGCAAATGAAAAGCCTTGGAGAAGACAAATTTAAAAAATATATTATAAATAATTTGGTGAGAAACTCAATTTATGGTATAAGGGAGTTTGAAAATTCCGAGTTTATTTACCATGTTGATAATTAGTAAAATTTGTAAAATTTTAAACATAATTGTATTATGATAGCTGACATTTTAATTCTCATATAATTTATTATACATCTATTTATGTTTTAAAAAATACGAAGACATATTGCTGGATTGACAATAAAATTATTTTACGTTGATTATTTTACGTTATGCGTACAAATTTGCATTTCTATTTTAATATAGTATTCTCTCTTACTATTAAATATCATTAGATATATTTTGATTATTTGTAAGTAGGTAATATTGAATATAATATTGATGATGATGATGATGTCATCCTTATCGTGATTCGACTACGGCGACCTCTTGGTTGACAGGACTTTAACGAATATGCGCGCGGAAGTGCGCATATTCGTTGAAGTGCGCATTTTTAAAGGTCCGATTATAACGACTACAGTAGAGTTCACCGCAGTTGTTGTAAGTGTATGTGTAAGTGGGCTTCGGACGAGTTTTGCGCTGTTGGCGGTTCGAGTCGAGGTTTTCTAGCCGGGCTTTCTCAAACTCTTTCATTTTTGTGGTCAACATGGAGCGCCACTCGCTGCGTTTGTGAGCAGTCCTCTCCCAGTTCTCAGGTGGAATACCACCGGCGGTTAGGTGCCTTTTTAACACATCTTTATAGCGTAGGTGCTGTCCGCCGACTTTGCGTGCGCCTTTTGAGAGTTGGGCATAAAACACGGCTTTCGGGAGGCGGTCGTTTTTCATACGCACTACATGCCCACACCACCTCAGCTGAGCTTTCATGAGCGTAGCTTCCATGCCCTGCATTTTCGTCCGTCGTAGCACTTCTGTGTTTGACACACGGTCTTCCCATGTTATACTCAGGATGTTTCGGAGGCACCTCATGTGGAAGACGTCTAATTTCATAATCTCTTTCCAGTAGAGGCACCACGTTTCGGAGGCATATAACAATATGGGTAGGACAATCGCTTTGTAGACGGCCAGCTTTGTTTTCAGTTTCAGATCATGCGATTTCCAGACACGTTGGTTTAGTTTGCCGAAGGCGGAGGCAGCTCTGGCTATGCGTACTGGGATTTAATATTACAGCCATGACAACTATCATGATAGTTATGTTTTTAATAATTAAATAATTATGTTTGTAATAGTTTAATTAAAAAAAATGCGATATAATATTACAGCCATGACAACTATCATGATAGTTATGTTTTTAATAATTAAATTTTAAGCATTTAATTTTGTGATGCCTCCAAGTGGAGGAATGCCTATCTACTGGAGGAGTTGATTGTATTGTATTGGATTATATTAGACAGACTGTAAGTAGTAACTATAGAATAGAAGTAGCAGCAGAACAGATTAAATTCTTACCCACGATGTGAGTTGTGGACATGTTCATGTAAGATGTCTTTCACTGGCATATTAGAGCTGTCTTTTTTTAAACACTCATCTCCAAAAATTGCCTGAAAAAAGTAAAAATAATTATCAAACATTAATCATCAATATACCTGTGTAAGAAAACAATTATACAATATATGACGCGATGTGAGACGCTTATCGGATTACTTTTGCTATTAAAAAAAAGGATAAAATAATATAATATGTGTTTGACTGTTGAGAAACTAGGCATGTTGAAAAACTAGGAACTCATTACTTCGTGTTTGAAAGACTTCACCCCAAAAGACCGTCACCCCAAGACTTTCCCGGCAAGAATCCAAGGACTTATTATACATCATCTGAATATCCTTTTTAATTAACAAAGTCAATGGACAGTTGTCGAAAATTTCTGTTAATATGCGACGCAAAGCCAAATGACAATTTCAATTTCTAACGTGCGCCAACTCATTCAATATAAAAATCAAATTGCAAACGCGGGTCGCCGTGAGCCTTCGAATTCCCATTTTAAACTATCAACGCAACGCAAGCGGCGCCACTCTTAAGTGACTTACTATTTAATAAATGTAAGGCAAACTTTAAATATTATTTGTGTCGTAAATATTGTTAGTAAATATAGTAAAAGTTGCTCAGTTGTTCGTACTGATTCACCCCCTTCAAGGATGCCGATTAAATAAAACTCACCCTGTATATCCGTCACAGCTCGGTAGCATATTGGTTAGGTCGCCTGATCTTAAGAGCCCTATCACATATTTTTTCCAGAAAGGCAAGAAAAGTGGATTTTTGGCGTTCTAATTCCAAGAAATGAAGAGATTTCTACAAACTTTAATTACTGAATTACCTGGACCATTTCTTGATGTTGACCATAGCGGCCTTTAATTTTAGATATAACGAATATTATTTACTTATTCAGCCCATTTTCCGAAAGTCGTTATTCGTAAAACGCTCGGAAGGCAAACTTTGAGCTCCTTAATACAGTAATATCACTACAACGAAAACCGTATACTATTTTTTTTTATGTCCGTCATGTATTCTTGATGTACACTACGGCTTTATTTTTTCGTTTTTTGACCACATATCCAAGGTATACATTACTTACAATTACACAAAATTAAAAAAAAATCTTCCTGTATCATTCTAATTTTCTCAGAAATAAAATAAGATTCTTATATAATACTTATACTATATTAAAGTTCACTCTTTTAGCAATACGACATAATATAAATTATTGTCATTAGAAAGGAGAAAACACTGCAAAAAACAATTAGAAATTGTGTATATATTTGCTTGCGCAAGAGAAGAGCGCTCAGTGACGCGGTTTTCTCCCAGAGTTGAATAGTTATTTATTTATTTATTTATTTATTTATCCTATCTTTTATAGTTACATCCAAAAAAAATGCGTTCATTTTTTCAACTCATTTTAAAAGAATACCTACGCTATTTTGTAATAAGGCTCTTAAGGTCCCGGGTTCGATTTCCGGCTGGGTCTCCATTTACCGTTGGAATCGAATTAACGGAATTGCATTTTCGACTGTCGATCGAATTCAATAACAGGACACACACTTACACACATGTTCCACGCACACATACAAATGAACACGACATTATAGGGCTCTGGTTATAAGAGACTAGCTGACCCATGCCCACTTCGTTGGGCAGTAAAACTTTTTACTTGTGATGAAATTATGAGTGTGAATTCTTTAATACTTAGTGCTATGATTTATTTCCTGACTCCCAAAAGAAGGGTTATATTTTTACTGTATATTTTATGTATGTACATATGTATTTGATTATATTACCGTTATTTGTGAGTGTCTCCTTGTGAGTGTCTTACTTGTGAGTGTCTTATCTCTTTAACCATTTATGCAGTAAAAGTGAAATTATATGCATTAAAAAGGAAAAGTCTTGTGTTTTAAATACTTGAGACGAATAATTTACTTATTTTGATAATAATTCATAATTGTTGATAACATTACCAATAAACATGAGCAATATTTTTTTTAATTTGAAAAACGTTAGACGTATGCTGTCGCTGGCCTTTTATAGGTATTGTCAAGCTCTACAACTTTTCTCTAGAACTTAATCATATATCTCTCATCGTTAAGGCAGCGTTAGTTAGAAACCTTTTCGTTCGACCGTTTTTTCCGATTTATTTCGGAAATCCGACTACCACGGAAAAGTCTTTTTATTTTTCGGATTAATATATAGCCTATGTCACTCACAAATAACATGGCTTTCTATTGGTAAAAGAATTTTAGTAGTCCGAAATCGGTTTAGTAGATCCAGAGATTACTTCCTACAACGTCACAAACTTTACCTGTTTATAATATTAGTATAGATTGGGCTCGATTGCGGTTCTTCGTGAACTAAAATCGGAAATTAGTCCGTGTGAACGAGACGGGGCAATACGCTAAAGCGGAGTGTGAGATGACCGGTTGTCACTTTTTCGCATTAAAATGCCCGCCAAGGTCAAATCTTACACCGCACGAAATATGCTCGAATTTATTCGGACGCGTATAAGTTCGACAGGTAGACTATTTATCGACGATCGTTCGTTTCATATCCCGCTCTAACGTATCGCTCTGTCTCGTTCGCTTGGACTAATTTTAGTTTTAGTTCACAAAGAAACGCAATCGGGCCCATTGTCATATGACAATAAACCCGCCCATTGTGAAATTTCACAATAAAGAGTAGAAACTTACTCATCTCGTTTTTTTTTTAGTGTTCACAACCTCCCCATCGGTTGGTGGGCCGGTAATGTAAAATGCCAAATTAGTAAATGAAATGGAAAATACAATTTGGCCCGAAATATTGATGTTTTTACACGCCACCCCCGGGAATTATAAAGATATTTTTCCATCCATTCTCCCATGAGGTGAACGCGAACAGTGCGACTATGCCAACAGCCTATAAGAATCTGATGCCTTATCGCGGGGCACAGGAAAGTGAGCCCAGCGGGATGCCTCGCGCCCTCACTATCAGATTTGGCCGGATTTCTTCAGCCTCGTCACGAGTTCGAAGTGGCGTGCGCGGCCTCTATCCGATGTAAGCGGTAATTCAGTTCGAATTTATCGCGGACCGTGGCCTTTGCCTGTCTGTTCACACCGGATCGGGTGACCAACGGGTCGTTTCAAGAGTAGTTGATACCAGGTCAAGAACCTCCCCCGATTCTTACGAAACGTACAACAGCATACCGCAGTCACCTGACTGACCTCGCACGATGCGTAAACCGCCCAGCAACACCTGAAAGTCATGACCCAGTGAAACTGATCCACCTGGCTTGACAGGGGAAATAGATTCCTTTCCAGGTTCGATCCTCTACGAGGAGCCTACCGGATGGGGTTTGAACCGACCTAAAGTAATGAACGCGTCTTAGTAACGCAACCGCATAGAAACCATTAGCTGCCAGACACTTTAGACATACTGGTGAGTTGTCAAATACAACGGGAGAACCCGTCACCCCCGGAAGGTATAACGATATTGATCGTTCCTTCAACCTGGAGTGAACGTAGAGACTTGGGGACGTAAACAGTCCACCATCTAGCTATGCCAATTTTTACGAGAGAGGCATTATGAAGTTGAACCAGCGGACAGCCTCGCGCCCTCACTATCAGGTTTGGTGGGATTCCTCCTACTTCCCGTCGGGTAACGGCTCAACTCACGATTGAGCTTCTATTCAGAAGCCTCCTCGAGTGGAAGGCTACCCCGGGTAAGACTCCCGTGTCTCAGGCCTCAGAGCTGGTGGACCGGTTTCTCCCGGCGGGATTGCATCCCGGCGCCACTGGACGGTTTGCGTACCGGTCGGCGAAGCCAATCGGCTGTGCATTCTGACTAATTTCTGAAGGGGTCTGGAGACTATGGAAATACACTGCTTCCTAAGCAGCGGGGGTGGATGTTGACCTGTTGTCATGCCACTCTTGAAATGGCCTTGGGCCACTCGACCCCGTGTGGCACTACGGGCAAATAACGCCCAGGTCCGCGATAAATTCAAACTGAATTACCGCTGTTATACAACAGGTGGAGGTCGCGTAAGCGACTTCGAACTTGTAACCAGTCGAGAGACCGGAGTAATATTGTCGCAACTGGAAGTAAGGGCGTGAGTGAATACCCACTGGGTAACATTCCTGGCTATCTCGCGAATAAGGCGTTGGCCTCTTACGGACATGTGGCGTTGGCCTCTTACGGGTTCGCGAGCATGACGGTGGATTGTTTTGTCCCAGTCTTCTGCGCTCACTTCACGGGGGACAGGATGATTATTTCGTTAAAACTTTCTGAGGTGACGGGTTCGCCCGTTGTAGTTGATAACTCTACTACTGTTACTATGACGATTAATCTCAAATAATTTTGCATAAAAAGTTACAGCTAAAAAAAAACGGTCTCATTATATGAAAAATCGTTGATTATCACCGCCCGGAAAATTAACAATTGTCATGCATCATGGTTTCATTACCAGTTTTAATATATGACGATTAGCTTGTTACTCTGACAATTAGACCTAATAACGACGTTTTACTGTAATAAACGATTTTTTTAATACAAAGTCAAAGGTCTTAGTTTTGGCAGATTTTACACGACTGCACAACAAAAAAACAGTATAATATGTTCACGGTTCGTCTATTTATGTTTTCCGTTTCTTTATTCCACTAGACTTCTAAAAGCTAGAACCGGTTTCGAAGTATGTGGTATTGTTACAACCGCTATGTCATCCAGTATCATAGAGAACCCTGTTAAAATATATAATAAGTAAATAGTGGTCTAAATGTACAAATCTCCAAATGTCAATAAATTAACATAAATACATCGTTTTTAGCGTCAAATCAAAGGTCTTATTAAGAGCCGTATTACAAAATAGCATAGGTATTCTTTTAAAATGAGTTGAAAAAATGAACGCATTTTTTTTTGGATGTAACTATAAAAGATAGGATAAATAAATAAATAAATAAATAAATAACTATTCAACCCTGGGAGAAAAACCGCGGCACTGAGCGCTCTTCTCTTGCGCAAGCAAATATATACACAATTTCTAATTGTTTTTTGCAGTGTTTTCTCCTTTCTAATGACAATAATTTATATTATGTCGTATTGCTAAAAGAGTGAACTTTAATATAGTATAAGTATTATATAAGAATCTTATTTTATTTCTGAGAAAATTAGAATGATACAGGAAGATTTTTTTTTAATTTTGTGTAATTGTAAGTAATGTATACCTTGGATATGTGGTCAAAAAACGAAAAAATAAAGCCGTAGTGTACATAAAGAATACATGACGGACATAAAAAAAATAGTATACGGTTTTCGTTGTAGTGATATTACTATATTAAGGAGCTCAAAGTTTGCCTTCCGAGCGTTTTACGAATAACGACTTTCGGAAAATGGGCTGAATAAGTAAATAATATTCGTTACATCTAAAATTAAAGGCCGCTATGGTCAACATCAAGAAATGGTCCAGGTAATTCAGTAATTAAAGTTTGTAGAAATCTCTTTATTTCTTGGAATTAGAACGCCAAAAATCCACTTTTCTTGCCTTTCTGGAAAAAATATGTGAACGGGCTCTTAAGTAGATTCCGAAAATATATATGTATCTATATGGATAAATACATAAACTACAAATATTTCATAAAGAAATCGTAAAAATAAAATATTATAAATACAGTAGCTCACTTTTTGTAACGGCAGTTGTGCTTTTAATTCTATTTAATATATTTACTTATTTTCCTTTAATGATTTGAGTCTGACTGCCATAGTAACAAATGGCAGTTATGAAAAAGTATTTAACGACCCAATTTCGGTCGTTATTGGTGGTGGGGACGTTTTGCCCATCCTCTTTTGTCCATTTCACCCAATCTTTTTACTGGTAGTGGTCATTCGCCATGCACATTTGCACTATTCATGGGAAATCCTAATATTAGTGCACTAATTTAAAAAAAAAGAGTAATGTATGACCTTGATATCAGCCATAATGTTTCTAGCATTATAACAGCAATGCAATTGCAATATTATTATTTACACTTTTCTATAAATTCGTAACCTGAATCCAGACGATATGAATACTAGCACTGGGCGGTGGATTTTTGAATCTATAGAGAAAATTCTGGATCGCTTCTGGAGTTCCGCAGGGCTCTCACTTTGATCCTTTGCTATTCAACGCCTACTTATTTATTTATTTTTTTTATTTATTTAGGTACATAGGATTAGGTATACAGTTCATTCATAGGTCATGTAATCTTATAATAATAATATAAATTATTTAATAATTAATATAGGGAGGTTTAACACATCTTACATGACCTTTACTGCCAATAGCACATCTAACTAGGCGATAATTTGGCCCGTCTCTAGATGTGCATATTTTTATGCAATTTTAAGAAATGAAGTGTTTTTTTAAAATAAATTATTTGGACCCACCACCTGTATATACTTATAAATATACCAATTTTATAAAAAATATAGCTATGTAATAAATATATACATTTATAGTTGTAATTTAATAAAATTTAATTAAGAAAACTAGATAAGTGATACTAAATAAATTGTCGTGCGTTGCAAAGAAGTTGATCAGATTTTACATATCCCTTGTTAAGTAGCCATCTATTAAGGTTTGCTTTAAATATTTTTATGTTAGGATAATTTTTCATGTCTTCACTAAGGGAATTATATAATTTTGGGGCTATGTAGAATATATGTCTCTGGGCAAATGTTGTCCTGACTGACGGAATTATATAATTGATACTCGCGGACATTCATATACTGTTGTACATGAGGAATAATTAAGAACAAACATTTATAGCGAAAAACATAGCTTATTGTTTAAAAACATAACTTATTTGAAACTAGCGTATGCTTTACAAGAGGACATTATATATTATACGCGGATGATCTCAAAATGTATGCTCAAAGTGCATAGCATGGCCGAGTGTCCCCAGATTCAGAACGAATTTGAGCAGATCTTTGATTATTGTGTGAAAAATAAGATCACTTAAATGCTACTAAATGTATCCTACATTCAGATGTAAAAGAGAAAGCATCTATTTAAAATACCACGTAAATAGCCAGTATATCCCCGAAGTTCGGTGCATTCTAGATTTTGGTGTATAACTGGATCAGAAGCTGACGTTTGACCAACACATCAAAGGCATTGTCAATAAAGCGTTGAGGACTCTGAGTTTTGTGGAACCAGCTATTCTCGAACATAAATATATTTAAAACACTTTGCTTTTCTTATATTCGTAGCACTTTATAGTTCGCTTTGCAAATTTGGAATCCGTAATATGGCGTATATAAAAAATAGAGTGGAGGGCGTCCAAAGACGTTTTTTTTGATACCTGGACTAACGCGAGTACTTGGGACGTGTAACTTACGAGAGCAGGCTAAACTATTTTCGTATGTGTTCACTGGAAGACCGCCACGCAGCGGCTGCTATTATATGATAGCACAAAATAATACACAACAACATTGATAGCCGGCTCATTTGGTAGAGAAATGGTTATTCTTTGTACCGCCGCGAATGGTTCGTTCTCCTTGTATGTTTGAAGTCGCTCGTGTGAGCTCTAGTTACGCCAATACTCTAACATGTACCGCTTAACGACCACATACAACGGTCGATTTCAAGAAATCGACATATTTCACATGAGCAAAACTAGATTCTGTGAGGTTTGTTCAAAACTCACTTGACGACTAGGAAATTGGTATATAATATACATTGAGTTTGTAAACGAACAGAGCGAAAATAAGAATCTAATTAAATGTCTATATATTATTTTTAGACTGACAGACTGACAGACGCATTGACATATCAATGACCTAGTTTTTAGAGTAATGATTAATTTGTACATACCTTCTTTATTGCCTTAAGTTAATTCCTAATATTATTATATACTATTTTTTTTCTTTTAAGATAAGATATGTAGTTTGAAGTATGCACAAGCCACTATTTTCTTGGTGCGCTTGCCTTAGTACGGGCCTAGGCCTAGTTAAGCGGCGTTGATCTAAAGAAGGACTGGGCTGCGGTACTCTCTTTTTTGCTTTTATTTACAACGGAGCCTCTAATGATAATATGTAATGTACTGTAGTATAAAAAATGCGCATTTCTTTAAATAAATAAATAAATTTTAAACATATCCTATATCCCGTCCCTCTCCTTTCCTATCCTAGTAATAGTTCCATGGTAATTTATTTCATTCAATTAAATTTTGATAATTATCGTATATATTTTTTTTAACTAAAGCAGGAAACACTTAATAAGTCAGAAAAACATTGTAGTAAGATAATTACGCATAATTAATGAAGTACCTACTGTACAAATAAATACATTAAAAATAATATACATTCCGCAAACGAGACGACGTCACGATGACGTCGTTCTCTATCGCTTTTCATTTGAAATTCGAATGTGGAATGTTGAAGTCATTGGGATATGACGTCATCTCGTACATTAAGGCATCTATTATATCTCTCAGATTTATTATTAGGTTATTAGGCTGACCTGAATTATTGTAAATATAGCAAAATTACATACAAGGCAACAATGGGTGGTAAGGTGTACGCTCACATGTAACAAGACAGCTATCATTAACCTACCACTGCCGGGCCTTAGTTCGGAGCTCACCGCTCACCCCCAAGAAGTGTAATAATAGTATTATGATGGGTCCGGCTCCGTTCGGTGAATTCAATGGCGGCTTCATTTGTATTTATTTATAGAGTGTTTATAATACTTTGTAAATAATTTACAAAATGTTTGAAATCTTTAAATGAAATTATGACATCGCGAAAAGGCTCAAATTCGCCATGTTTACCTTATTGCTTATTTACGTTTGTTTTTGAAACTAGTAAAAATATTTGAAAATATTGACTGTTTCGTATCCTTCGATCCACTAGCTTACCTACTCTAAAACCTGTTGTAGTTTTTTAGCATATTGACTATAATGCAATGTGTGGAATGTGCTGATTTATTATTTGTAAAATTATTTTGTTTAAGCACTAGATAGTTATTATTTATACAAATATTTTTTTTTGTTTAATCAGTACACTTAAACCTTACCGCCCCACCAACTGACGATGAGGTAAAGTATTGTAAACGCGCAAAAAAAATCGCGATGAAAACATTTTAGACAAAATAGATGAAGACAAGATATACCCCCTACCCCCTGGGGGGTCAAAATGTCTCTGGAAAGAGACGATTTCAACAATTTCCAGCATGAAGTCTCTCTGTGTTGTTGTGTGTGTGTCTATCGGTGTGAACGTATGTGTCCCTCTGGGAGGATCTGAGGCAGAGGGGCTATCCTCCTCCGGGGGAGGGCCCCCCCTCTTAGCGGTGCGAGCCGTGGGCTGCTTCATCATCCGAAGTCGCCCGTACTGTATCGTCCCTAATCGCCTCTGTGGGTGCGTGCCCTTTCACAGGATCCCGGTCGTCGACGTCTCCGACGGCGCCCCTGCCGTTTGCTGCCCGTTTTTATTTATTTATTATTTTTTTCGACACGCCGCTTGGAGCATACCTTCCACCGCCTCATCATTGAAATAAAAAATAATATATTATACTAAATAAAAAAAAAATATATGTTACCGCTTAGTCGCCTAGTTTAGTTTAGTAATTAAGTAGTAATTGTAAACATTTTGAAGTATAAATAAACGGTTTATGGGGTGCCGGCGGGGGCTGAAGCCCGGAGAATCCTTCCTAAGGTCTCCGTTCGCTCACCCCTCACGCGCTACCCTTCCGGCACGCGTGAGGTTGTCGTTGCATGACATCCTGGGCAGATAAAACGACCCACGTCGTTAGAACTGCCCGGGTGGTGGGCGGGGTTTTCAACCCTCGCCTGTCGCCGCGTAAATATTAAATGAACGTATGTGTATTCCTCCGCAATAGCGCCTAAACGCTTCATTCGATTCAGCTGAAATTTGTCGTGCAAGCATCATTCGGTCATGGCAAGAGTTAAAAAAAATTGTGGTTGAAATCGGTCCACCAAGGGCGCGCTAGTCATATTTCAATCTCGAAATATTGGACTTAGAGACTCGAAATTCGGTACACAGATGATTTGTTAATCACGAAATCACATTGTGGAATTGATTTGGCTGCAATATCTCGTATAATAATAATAATAATAATAATAATAATAAAACTCTTTATTCTTAAGAAAAGGCAAGCTAATTGCCTGCAGGCAATATTTTAGAGCTAACCTATACTATTGTAAGAACATTATTTGCGAGTAGACTACATAACCTATATAAAGAGTATGACAAATAGGAGGATAGAAAGAAGTATATACTTTACTCTTTGTGGGCACAGATTTGCCACATCAAAATAATCTAACACCTATAATCTAAGAGTCACGTTCATTCCAAAGGCAGGCAGGAACGGCCACATCTTTGCCAAAGACTACAGACCCATTAGCCTCACCTCCTTTCTCCTGAAATCACTGGAGAGACTAGTTGACGGCTACTTGAAAAACAACCACCTAGCTCTTCAACCGCTTGCTGATGCTCAGTATGCCTATAGGGAGGGCAGATCTACGGACACTGCCCTACATCACCTGGTGAGCACAATAGAGACACAGTTAGCGGCGAAAGGTTACGCTCTGGGAGTATTCCTGGACATCGAAGGAGCATTTGACACCACATCATATGCAACTATAAAAAACGCTATGCACAGACGAGGAATACCAGAGACCATTATTGACTGGACATTGAGTATGCTATCAAATAGGAATCTGACCGTCTATCAAGGCGACACCTCCATCACGGGAATCCCTGCTAAGGGCTGTCCACAGGGTGGAGTCATCTCCCCCCTCTTGTGGAGCATCGTTGTAGACGAACTCCTAATAGATCTACAAAACCTAGGCCTGTCTGTCTACGGCTACGCTGATGACGTGGCCATAGTAGTCAGAGGAAACTTCCTATCAATACTTAAGGAGCTCATGGACAAAGCACTTAAGACCACCCAAGACTGGTGCCAGGCCAGAGGTCTATCCGCTAATCCAAGCAAGACTAAGGCCATGATTTTCACCAGAAAATACAAACCCGAACCCGTTGAGTGTCTCAAGCTCTGGGATAAGGAGATAGAATACGCTACAGTAGTTAAATACCTTGGAGTCTATCTAGACCCAAAGCTCAATTGGAAGCACCACCTCGAGCGCAAGAGAACAACCTTCTATGCCTCGTTGTGGACGTGCAAAAGAGTCATGGGAAAAACCTGGGGGTTCAAACCCAGGGTCGCCTTATGGCTCTACAGGGCAGTACTGCTGCCTAGACTAACCTATGCTGCAATAGTCTGATGGTCCAGGGTGAAAAAGCTTGAGACAGTAAAAATGCTTAAAAGCCTTCAAGGTAACTACCTGAGGGCTGCAACTGGCGTCATGAAGACCACCCCAACAGCGGGATTAGAGGTGGCACTCTGCTGCCCGCCTCTGGACAAGCTCATCATCCACTCCGCCAGACTTACAGCATACAGACTGAAGTGTTTGGGCGAGTGGAAGCGTGGAGGGCACAATCATCCTGAGCTAAACCTCCTCCACAAAAGCCCATTCACTCTGACCCAGGATCGACTACGGAAAAAAATTTCGGTAGAGAAATCCTATAAAATCCTAATCCCCACCAGGGAAGAATGGAAAAATCCGCAGTGGCTTCAAAGCCACAACGCAGACGCCTGGTTCACCGACGGCTCAGGAACAAATGGACGTTTTGGGGCAGGCGTGTACGGACCCAAAACCAACCACAGAATCAGCATCCCCCTTGGACAATACGCTACGGTTTTCCAAGCCGAGGTACTTGCCATATTGGAATGCATAAAACTACAAAGTCGACTTGAGGTAAAAAACAGACAAATCCTCATCTGCTCTGACAGCAGAGCAGCACTGGACGCTCTGGCTAAAGCCACCACAGAATCTTCTGTGGTCTGGGACTGCATGCAGGAGCTCAACAAATTGGGAAAATCCAACAAAATCACCCTAATGTGGATACCGGGTCACCAAGGCATACCCGGAAACGAAGAGGCCGATAGACTGGCAAAACTGGGCACACTGGATTGCCCAGTGGAGCCAGCTGTAGGGGTCCCCTTCGCTACAGGTAAGAAAATCATCAGGGACTGCTTGGAGCAGGAACATCGGGCTTCCTGGAAACAGAGTCAGGGATGTCGCCAGGCAAAAGCCATGATGGAGCAACCACTACAGAAGAAAACCAAGGCCCTACTTGACATGAGCAAGAAGAACCTTAGAACCACTATCGGTCTCCTCACCGGACACACGACCCTTAGAGCTCATCTATTCAACCTTGGCTTGACTGAGAGCAAGGATTGCCGAATATGTGGCGAGGAACCTGAAGACAGCATACACATTGTTGGCCGCTGTCCAGGGCTCGCCGCCAAAAGACACAGTTTACTGGGACGAGCCTTTCTCGAACCCAGCGATCTGCCCAACTTGAAGGTCAGTGACCTACTTAGTCTGGTAAGAAGTACCGGGCTACTAGCTGACAATTGACCTAATCACACAGTGGGTAGTTACAAAAGACCTTACAGATCTAGGTGACATCAAGGGCTGGAAACAAGCCCCCCACTCCAACTACTACTACTACTACTACTAACACCTATAACGACGCTAAAGTTTTAAAATGAGGGGAATGGGAGGGGAAAGGGAATTTATCTGGAGGATTTCAAATGCTCTCTGAGTCTGTTTTTAAAAGTTGTTATGCTTGGCGCGGTTCTCACATTTTTCGGCAAAGCATTCCAAAGACGGGCTCCATGCACGGTGAAAGAGAATGAGAAGAGTCACTGCTGTGACTAGGGATAGAGAGTAGCGGGTTGTTTTTTGATCTCAGGGGGCGTTCATGAGCCGATAGTGCAGTAAATCTGCCGGTAAGATAATTGGGAGCGACGCCATCCAAGATCTTGGAAAGCATATAGAGAACTCGTCTCTATTCTCCCGGGTCGACAGCCAGTGAAGCTTCTCCAAGCGACACAAATAATATTTAAAGTCCGTCATATATTAATTAGCTGTAAAGGTTTGGGTTCGATTCTCACCTAAGTCACCATTTTCTGTTGGGATAAAAATACCGTAATTGCATTTCAATGCTGTCGAGCGAATTCAATAACACACACACACACACACACACACATGTTACAAACTCACATTCTTATAAAAACTTCTTAGTAGGGCTGGTTGTAAGAGATTATCGTATGAAAATATATCAAACAAACGAACAAACAATAAATCTTCTGTACTTACTGTTGCGGTTACAGCCACGAAAACCAATATAATGTGTGTGTGCATCTTGCTAGCATCAGTGACAAAACACAACTAAGAGCGCGTCGCAAGTACTCTCATACTTTTAAAGATTTAAAGAGCTCCCTAGACTGACAAAATAGCTTGTCAAGTTTGCTTGAGAAGCATGCTTGAAGTAGCTTGATGCCGCGCTCAAGCATTCGCACTCATTTGCATTTTAGTCACCACAGAGTGACCTAGCCTCGTGCGAAGACCTTGGTCGGCGCCTGTGCGCGAAACTAATGAAGCGCTTCTTTGATTTTTTTAAAAGATTGAACCTCTTCGCTACTATTTAGAAAAATTGACCAAAAAAAAAATATATTAGGTACATGATAATTATTTATTTAGTCACCTACCAATTTAACTCAAAAATACAGATTATAGAAGATTACATTAATAGCATAAAAACGAATTTACCGCGTGAAATTCATAGCACCTAACGTTTCGGCGATGTTGCAACCGCCGTTGTGCAGAGTAGACTAAATCACTGGCAATCCGTATGATCCTTGATATTTCCCCGCATGATCCGGGAAGCCATTGAAATCAGAATAACGTCGAACTTCGGTAGAGATGACTGTTCCAAACTCGTAACACAGGCTACAGTTTTCATAGTCCAAGGAGATGGATTAAGACAGAAGCCAATCCATCCACCACCCGGGCAGTTAGGCGGTGTCGACTACAACGGGCGAACCCGTCACCCCAGGCTGGTATACTATATGTGATCGTTCTTTCAGCCGTGGGATGAAATAATACAAATCTATTATCTAGCTATGCTAACATGCCCGACAGGGGTTAACACCTTAGGGCGAGGCACCGGGAAAGATAAGGAAGATACAGTATGGAAGGATATCTCTGTCTGGAATTAACCATCAGTTCCACCCGATTGAACTCTACATATTTTTCCGCGGTAAATCAATAAGAATTTATTGCGGACCTGGGCGTCCTTTGCCCGTCATACCACGCGGGATCGGGTGGCCGATAGGTCGTTTCAAGGATGGCATGACAACAGGTCAACATCCAGCCCCGCTGCTTAAGAGGCAGTATATTTCCATAGTCTCCAGAGTCCTTCAGTAATTAGTCAGAGCGCAAAACCGATTGGCGTCGCCGAACGGTGCGCAAACCGTCCAGCAGCGCCGGGATGCAATCCCACCAGGAGAAACCGGTCCACCAGCCGTGAGGACTGAGACGGCGAGTCTTACCCGGGGTAGCCTTCCGCACGTGGAGGCTTCTGAATAGAAGCGAAATAGTGAGAACAAAATGGATCTTATGGCCCAAGCTCCACGAAACCATTAGCTACCAGTGTTGCTTGCACAGCTGATTTTCAAAATTTGCACGCAGCGAACCCGGCGCCTTACCACCGCCATAATCTACGCAGTGGCAGCAGTTTGCCGCCTACCCGCGGAATAACAAATAGACAGCGCTTCAGTCTACCCTGGACAACGGCGGTTGCAATATCGCCGAAACGTCGGGTGCTTCAAACTTCAACCAGTAAAATCATTTTTATCTTATATATAATGTCGAACAACCGCGATAGTCTTCGATTTCATAAAAGATTAAATATTATGTATAAGTAGATAAATGTTGCTTGCTTTTTTCTTTTGTTTTCGCGCTGGTCGGTTATGGTTATTTGTTTCGGTTTTGATATTTATAACATTAAACAAGAAAATATATTATAAGAAATAAAAAACACGACTGCCGTTACAGAAAGTGAACTATTGTATTCATGATTATTTTTATTACGGGTTTTTAAGCTATTGCATAGCTTTTATCACGGGCCTAGTAGGCCAGCGCGGCGACCGAATGAAGAAATTTCTCAACGAAAATTAATGATTTTAAACTGATAATTACGTCTAAACAAGTACTGGTTACGATTCGAAAAAAATATATATTAAACAAGAACATTTTCCTAATATTCTTAGCTTCGAATATTTTAGATTTTGTTTATATTACATAGTGTAATTAATTTGTGAAATTAGGTCTAACCAAACACAAAAACGACTACTACGCAAATACTATCTGGCGTATTATTATGAAACCTGCACCATTTAAAAAATAATTTAATTATCTATCTTTTTATCTACGATTTTTTCGAATCTTCTGTTTATTTTGGTTTATCGAATATAAAATTCGTGCGCGGCGCTCTATCGGAAGACGTTTAAATTATTCCGAATCATTTGCTTCCGCAGCTGCAAATGATTCGGAATAATTTCAACGTTTTCCGATAGAGCGCAGTTAACTGATATCAGAAAAAATAAAATAAATAAAATAAATAAATAATTATAATTGCATAAGTTGTTTAAAATGCTATGCAATAGCTTTACCGCGGCAGTCCCCGAGTGCCACACGTATTTTTTTATGAAATATTTGTGTTTTATGTATTTATCCATATAGCTACAAGTATATTCCCGGAATGTACTCAATCACACCTTTTATTTGACACTAATCATAAAAAAAATATGTTGATTTATTGACATTTGGACATTTGGACATATAGATAACTACTTACTTGATATTTCTGCAGTTAAGTTACCTTTCGGCACTCGGGATGAGATATTTGTGGTGTTTTAATGAAATATTTGTGGTTTATGTATTCATCCATTTAGATACATATATATTATGTGCTCAATCATAACTTTCATTTAACACTAAACACGATATATTTATGTTAATTTATTGACATTTGCAGATTCGGATATTTAGACAACTACTTACTTGATATTTCTGTAGTTAAGTTACCTTTCGGCACTCAGGATGACATAGCGATTTTAACAATACTACTCACTTCTAAATCGGTTCAAGCTTTTAGAAGTTATGGTGGAATTAAAAACGGAAAACATACATAGATGAACCCCGAACACATTACACTCCTTTTTTGTTGGGCAGTCTGATAAAAAAATAGGCCAAATTATTAAGCAAACAATTAAAATTAAACTCAGTTAAAAAAACTCTTTTCGCCTGTCTATTTAAAAATTCTTTTATAATGTCTTGTCGTTCTTCTCTGTTAACATTATTTCTGAGGACGTTAATTTTCTTTTAAAATTATTCAATGTTTAAATAACTTTCATGTCTTTTTAAAACAGTCGCCATGTTTACGAGTGCTATATTCTTTTTGTTTTTGTCCTTATAATCCTGTGACTTGATGTAACGTAGAATCGGCGCATCTTTGTATAACGATATCACTATTACTGCAAATTCACGATCGCTAATCGAAGTGGTTTCGTAGCGCGCTTACGTAAGTTGCCTGACAAGCATATCTCTAGACGGGCAAGCGTGCTTGACAAGCACTCCAAAAATATATTTTTAAGCTATTGCATAGCTTTTATCGCGGGCTAGGCCAGCGCGGCGACCGAATGAAGAAATTTCTTAACGAAAATTAATGATTTTAAACTGATAATTACGTCTAAACGAGTACTGCTTACGATTCGAAAAAAATATATGGTAAACAAGAACATTTTCCTAATATTCTTAGATTTGAATATTTTAGATTTTGTATATATTACATAGTGTAATTAATTTGTGAAATTAGGTCTAACCGAACACAAAAACGACTACTACGCAAATACTATCTGGCGTATTATTATGAAACCTGCACCATTTTAAAGATAATTTAATTATCTATCTTTTTATCTACGATTTTTTTCGAATAATCCGTTTTTTTTGCTTTATCGAATAAAAACTTCGTGGGCGGCGCTCTATCGGAAGACGTTTAAATTATTCATTTGCTTCCGCAGCCGCAAATGATTCGGAATAATTTCAACGTTTTCCGATAGAGCGCAATTATCTAATATCAGAAAAAAATAAAATAAATAAAATAAATAAATAATTATAATTGCATAAGTTGTTAAAAATGCTATGCAATAGCTTTACCGCGGCAGTCCCTGAGTGCCACACGTATTTTTTTTAATCCTGCATTGTTTGAGCAAACTACGCGCGGGACAATGCTGGTTGAAAATGTATATTTTTATATTGATTTTCAAGCACGCTTGCCAGTCTATAGTTATGCTTGCCACGTAACTCACAATACCTCACATTGTGCGAAGCTCACACCAGTTGACAAGCGTCAAGCACATCAAGCTTAGTTCTGAACGAACAAAACTGCTTATCAAGCAAGAAAAAATAAAGTGATTGACAAACAGTATTGATCGTTTAGGGAGGCCTTTAGATTCTTAAATCATTGAAAAACCGGTAATATTAAATTAATATTTATGTCAAGAACTTGCGTTATATTGTTGCTAATTATAATTGACCTTTAACGTATATATAGTGATTCTGCTAGGCCAGTCCAATTAGTGATTCTGCTATCAGAATTATTCTAGAAGTTTTGTATTTTAAACCGGTCTCTTTGGACTAGGGTGAATCGTTTTTTTTTCTTTAGAATTTCTATACATCCTTATGCGGAAAATATGTGCTTTAACCCTTTACCGCATACCGTGACAAATTTGGAACATTCTGCTTTTGGTATAATATATTACTGCCAGCGGCATGTATGATCTTTTCTTGGAACTAATTCGTATGTAGGGAGTATAACTCACCTAAATATGTGCTAGTGGCCCTTCTACAGAGACGCATAGGAACTATAATTGACTGTTTCGTCAGTCGGTTGGCAAAATTTGACCGATTGACAATTAGCAGGTTTTAAATACGATTTTTATTAGGTTTATCTTGATATCTGAGGGAAAATAGTGATTCAACTGATGGAAGAATAGACCCACAGACTTTTACGGCAAAAGAAGTAAGTTCAAACCATAATATGTAGTGAATACTATCATTTAAAAAATGTTCCAAATTTGGAACACCATGCATTTGTCATGTTTTTTGTAGTACCAAATATGGAACTTTATGGACTCCAGTCAATAGTTTAACAGTTCCAAATCCTCAACATTATGCAGTGGTAGACCAAGATACTCTTATACTTTTAGATACAAGTAACATTTGCATTTACTGCACATTACTTGTGATTTTTAGATGCATCCTTCAAATTTGCATCTCTGGCGATCCTTTTTCCATTGTAGCCAGTGATTGAAGCCATCTTCTGCTACTTCTATCGGTGGTAGTTCTAGCCTTTGTCTTTTCTTAAGGCTTACCCGGCAACGAAGAGGCCGACAGACTGGCAAAACTGCGCACACTGGAATGCCCGGTGGAGCCAGTTGTATGGGCCCCCTTCAAAAATCAAAAACAAAATCAAATCAAAATGTTTTTTTATTCACAATAGAATTTGTATAAAATTGCTTTGTGGCGTCAAAAATGAGATACAGTGTACGGTTTATATTATAGATAATGATATAAAATATTTAACAACAGAAATATTTTAAAACAATTTAAAGTATAGGTACGGTTAGAATTTAAAATAGGCATAAAATTTAAAATAGTCATAATTAACAACAATATTTAAAAATAAAAAATACAAAGACAATATACCTACACAGTTAACAATTTTCAATAAAATAAGAAAATAATATTCGATTTTATAATCATTCCAAAAAAAATCAATATCATTAATAAAATCTACTACTTTGTAGTAAGCCTTCTTACATAGAATATTTTTAATTATACTTCTAAACTGAATGTCTGATAGACCCTGTATGTCCTCTGGAATTTTATTATAGAACCGTATACAGTTTCCCATGAAACAATTGCTTATCTTACTTAGTCTAAATTTTGTCACTATATATTTATTTTTCTTTCTAGTATTGTATTTGTGATTGTCACAGTTTTTTGAATAATGAGATATATTTTTTCGTGCATGCATAATGTTTTCAAATGACTAGGTACAGTAAGAATGTTAATTCCTTTGAATAATTCTCTTAGGGAATCACGTCTGCGCAAGTTGTATATGGCTCTTGATACATGTTCGCTACAGATAAGAAAATCATCAGAGACTGCTTGGAGCACGAACATCGGGCATCCTGGAAACAGAGCCAGGGATGTCGCCAGGCAAAAGCCATAATGGAGCAACCACCACAAAAGAAAACCAAGGTCCTACTTCACATGAGCAAGAAGAACCTTAAATAAAGATCGAAACTGTTACACATAATTTCATACTTAAATAAAAGTTGCATATATACCTATATATTTTATTTTATTTCAACCACCACTACTTACCACCTTTTACTTCATGATGTTCCGAAAATGGAACATTCAATATTGCATGCCTGACCGCATGATGTTCCAGATTTGGAACGAAGAGTTTTCCTATCCTAAAATTTTCAAAAATGCTTCTTTTTTTTTTGTTTTTTTTTTTTTGGGGTTTTATTTAGGGCCCTTAACAACATATATTTTGTTCGGTTAATTTAAAATATCCATGCGGTAAAGGAATAAAGACTAAGGGAAAAATAAAATAAAATATTTTTTAGTTAAGAACTTTAAGTGTTTGAAGCTTTTTATAGTAAAAAGTGAAATTTATTTCTGTTACAGGGAAACAGGCATTTAGTCATTTATAATATTTATATGAGAGAAAACATACTTGTCACCATTTGGTTACAATAAAAAAAAAAATACGTTTACCAGCTTCTTTTACAATTAAATCAAGAAAAACCTACAGAATTTACAGTGGACCGTAATCATATTTGGTGTTGACAACTGCCATGAGGTTTCGTGATTCCAGGCGATTTCATATGGTCCATATGGTCCGCAGACATTACCAGATGTTTGCCTGGTTATTTTGAGCATTTGTTCTGTAGTTTAGTGAGGCAGGGAACCCCTTGATAGTAGGTAGTAATGCCGCTGGGTGATCGGGATTTTCTGCGTGGTCTGGTCGTATCATGTGGGGAATAATTTAGACGTACCCCTTCCGTCTTTTGATGGATAAAACGGGATAAGATAAAACTGGAATTGCCTCTATATAGTAGTAGTAGTAGTAGTAATGGTGGCATAGTGGTTAGGTCGCCTGATCTTACATTATAAGGTCCCGGGTTCGATTCCCGGCTGGGTCACCATTTTCTGTTGGGATCAAATTAACGGAATTGCATTTTCAATTCTGTCGATCGAATTCAATAACAAGACACACACTTACAGACATCTTACACGCACACATACATATAACACGTCATAATAGGGTTGGTTGTAATAGATTGTCATATGACAATAAACCCGCCCATTATGACCTTTTTTACAATAAAGAGTATAAACAAACAAACAAACACTATAGGATTAGCGGACCGATTCGTTAGGGCGGGGGGAGGGGGGGGGGGGGGGGTACTTGTAATGTACGTGCGTTGTATTATTCGTTACTCACTATTCAGTAATCGTCATTTTGGTCATTTGTTAAGTTTTATATTTTGCAGAAAAACAATTATTTCAAGTCTAAAATCATCAAAAAAATCACCAAAAAATCATCAACAAAAAATAGGACTTTTACATTTTTCCCAAAAATTCAACCCTATTGCGGAAGTATTAAATGTTGAATACGTTTTTTAACATAATTTTTCAAATAACCTCCATACCAAAGACCATCTTTTCCGCCTAGGGAGGATTCGATATATAATTTTTTTTTTATCCATACAAAAGCGATCCACCCTACTTTGAACTTTGGCGCGCTTGTGCAGCCGCTCCATTTCGAAATAACCAGCCGAAAATCTAGTTATATCCATATATCCCTTTTCTACTTCAAATGTTGGGTGAACCAGTTATAGAGCATAACTATACCTAAATATAAAGTCGTCAATATGCATACAATTTTGCAAGAACAAGTAAAATATACGACTATATTTGGATTTCCGTGTGTATCTCGTTTCCAATAAATATATTGGGGTCATAATCAACGAAAACCTACGCTGGTCTGGGCATATTGATTATTTATCCAGAAAAAATAGACAACTTGGCTACGTGTTTAGGAATCTCCGCAACATATTGGACCGACATACATTGAAATTGAAGTATTGTGCTTTATGCGAGTCCTTTTTGTACTACGGCATTATTGGTTATATCGCCCAGGGCTGGCTCCCGACGTGGGGACTCCTCAACGGTCAACAGCTTAGAGACGAAATTTTGTGTACGCGTTTGATTATGATAGTCCTTTTTAAGTTTTAATATGACATTGCTTAATAATTAACTTATTAATTCTTGCCGTGACCAAATGATGCCTTCATGCCCAATTTAAGCTCTATCGTGTTAGGCGTATGGGCGCTATAACGGAGGAATACACACATATATACGGACAGAGAGACAGACAGATTTCTGTCTGGAAATGGTCGTAATCGTGTCCAAATAGATATTTCCGTCTTCACCTCAAACAAAAAAAATACCTCACAATACTTTCCCTCCTTGTCGGTTGGTGGGCCAGTAAAGTAAAAGTTAGTCGCAGGCATCGTATCAGAAATAGACCATGAATTAATGGTTGAAATCAGAAAACCTAAGAAATTATGACAAATAAAATGGTTGACAAGTAAACTTTCCAAGAACTGATTAATAAGGATCAACCGAATTTTGTAATCAATACGAATGACAGAAGATAAATTTAATGAGTTATTGCCTATTGTTGGTACAGCTATAGCAAAATCGGATATTTTCATTATCTGTAAAAAATAAGCAGCCATTAAATGAAAATAAAAATAAAATACTTCATTTGCTCGTGCCCATGAAATAAGATATAAATCGTAATTTCTGGTCGAGAAGTTTATACTTAAGGCTATATGATATTTACAAGAGTTTAAAACATAAGATAAAATTGTATAATATTGTTAATATTTGATTGGTTTGGTATAAAATCTTTTTTTTAAGAATTCGTTTAAAGGATGACACTTTGATGAAAAAATAAAAATAATAGAAGCCACTTAAATAGATGGAAGGTTTTCCCGGACTGGATTGGGAAATGCTTATTTTAAATGAGATGTATGCCTGGATGAGCACCACTTTCGACAGTGCAATGTAGGTTTAATGGGATCCCTTTATCGCTAGCGAACGATCGCCCTTCATCCACATCTCAAGAACAAAGCGTATCCTTTTGCAAACCAAAAATAAAATGTCTTTATTAAAGACAAATTAAAGCAAAAACAATGAAAAAAATCACAATGGATCGTCTCTTAAATGCGGAATGACATACCGAAAATTGACCCCTATCATCTATGCAGATTTGTCATTCTAACGGGAGTAGTTTAAAAGCAAATTCCTCTGCTGTAAAACTCTCGTGTACAGAAACCAATGAATGATTTGAAGGCGTTTTTAACGACTCTTCAAAGTTGCCTTTTCCCTTGTAAAAAGTTATATAAATTATGAAAAAAACTCTATTGGAACAAGACCTGGTAAGTACGGTGGGTATCCAAGAGTTTCCAGCCGCAACTCCTGCAACCTTGCAACTGTGAAATTTGTGGTTGTACGTTGTCATGCAGAAGCAGTGGCGATGAGCGATTGACCAGCTCGGTTTTTAAATCACGAGCTTTATCATTATTGTTTGCAGATCTAACAGCACACATTTACGGTAACTGTACTACCAGACTGCAAGAATCTGTAATAGAAAACACCTGCACAGGATCTCATATTTGAAAATAATTAAAATTTTCAGTTTGACAAGGGTTGCACAAAGGAAAATATTTGAGCAAAAACAAACGATGGAAAGACAAATAAATATCTGATTCTTAAAAAAGAATAACATGGCTTTTAAATAAAATTTATTTGAATTTGAAATTCCAGCTCAAACCCAAGTTATCTAATTTCAAAGTGGCCAGTGCCAAAAAACTGCAATTACATAGGTAAGGACCCATATTTCTAGTTTTTTATCCTTTCCAGAAAATTTAAAAAAATTCCAGCGGCGTTTATAACCACTGATTAACAGGCCTGTATAAATAGCGAGACAAACTATAATTTTCCTCTCGCTGATATTTTACAATGACCATTAAACACAAAATATAATAGGTCAATTAAGCCCTGAGGTACACCATACGATAGTTGTACGATAGCTGTAGACAACATACATTTAGTAGAGAGCGATATAAGTATTGTGACCGAATCATGGCTAGACGATTCTGTGACCGATGCGGAGGTTTATCCGACTGCAAATTTTACACTTTATCGTATAGATAGGCAAACATCGTTCCTCGTCGTGAGGAACTCCATCTCATCGCATCGCATACCTGGCTATAAGCTGATGGTGGAGTATAATTTGTGAACGTTCTGTATAGTTATATATACAGACAGGTATATATGCAGAAATATACAATCTTGCAAGCAGAATTAGAGGCACTTCCTCTTATCCTATAAAGTTGAAATTTTACATGTTGGTTCAGTTCCGATGACAATGCATTTTTATGGTAAGCATGACCTGATTCTGCACCCAGGATTGGCTCCCGACGAGGGGACTCCTCAACGGTCAACAGCACAGACACGAAATTGCTCTACTGGTTAAGAGCAAGTGGGCGGGGACGGGCATGTGGCGGAGCTTGACGGTGGCTCGTTTTGTCCTAAGTCTTCTGCGCTCACTTCACGGGAGATAGACTGATTATTTCGTTAAAACTTCCTGAGGTGACGGGCTCGCCCGCTGTAGTCGACATCTCTAGTTATGGCTCTACTCTGCCTCTAATTTGCCCTATGAAGACGCCAGATGATTCTGTTAAACTGCAAGAAGATCTGGATAGGTTCCAAACTTATTGTATCTTAAACAAATTAGACCTTAATGTATCTAAGTGTTAAATTTGCTCCTTCACACGTAAGCCTCTACCGTCTCTATATAATTACAAACTTCAAAATAGCACCTTGGCTAGAGTTTCCTCCATTTAAGATTTAGGTGTGACTTTTGATTCTAAGCTGCTTTTTAATGAACATATTGACAACATTGTCAAGAGAGCGTCCAAAGCACTAGGTTTTTAACACGCTTTTATTAGGTCGACCTGTATGTAACTAACTATGTATGTAATGGAATCTAAGGAAACTAATTTAACCATCTCCCAAGGATCGTAGCGTCATGAAAATTGACAGCTGTATGTAGTTCTGATGACAATAATATGGTACCTACTGTCGAACTGATCTGATGATGGAGTCGGAAGATATGATCTGGAACTTCATGATGGAACATCGTGTCATAGCTGTGTTTGGACTTGTTAGAAAAGTCTTGGAATGAACTTTGACCACGATTAGGTTTCAAGGTCTGATGATGAAGCCGGAAGATAGGCACTGGCATTCCATAATGGAATATCGTATCATAGCCGTGTGTATGTGAATATCGTAACATAGCCCAAAAGCGTGTTTTAAGTGTTTTTTTAGGCTATTAATTTATGTTATTAGAATGTCAGCAGTATTTGAAATTAGTTAAAACCTTCAAAATACTATACTGTGCATTTGTTCGAAGTCATCTCGAATTCTACTACTACCTCAGAAGTGCAGTCTTTCCATGAAATAATGTAATTTATATCATTGAATGCTAATACAAAATAGCACTTTCGAATCGTATGGAATCGTATTTCAAGACTGCATAACACTATTATTTAAACCTAGCCCCATTAACACCTGTAAACCAGCCTGAATTCATTAAATAGTAATGATGAATTGATACGCTAATCTATTATTAATAGCAACCTTGGAAAATCAATTTATATATAGTTTGCTGGGAAGGCGACATTATATTTTGACGCCACCAAGATGACACTATTAAAACTGTCTGTTTTGGTTTTTCTGGGCGTTTGCGTATTGGTAAGTTGCTCCTCAATCTTAAATAGTTTTAGTCAAAATACGTTAACTTTCATTTCAACTTCAGCACGTATCAGCCGACAAATGCTTCGGTGATGATTCCTCTCATTTATCTGCAAAGGAACTATTTAAAGAGAAATTCGGTAATCGAAAGTAAGCTAATTCGTCATTTACTTTTTTTAAATATATATGGTATCATTTTAAAACCGACACCCTTTCAAGGGGGTGAATTTGTAGGTTTTTTGTTTATTTTTTTAAAAGTTGTTTTTTTTTTTACCTAATAGACCTTAATAGATTTATTTAATACACAATAAGACACAACAAAACTAAGTTGAAAAACATCTGTATTTTTTTTCGATTTAGGCTTTGGTTATGAAGAAAATGATTTTTTTTATTCAACTTTCGAATATTCAGTATTTTTCTTAGTAATGATGGCCTAAGTCGGAAAAAGGTGTACATTATTTTTAACCCAGTTTTTTTGTTTAAATAATCTCATGCAAAACAAAAGCATATATTTCAAAACAAAAAAAATGTTGTTTTGCCATACAAAGCTTGTTTGTTTGTTTCTTTGTTTATACTCTTTATTGTGAAAATGTAAGAATGGACGGGTTTATTGTCATATGTCAATCTTCCTCAATCAACCCTTCTATGACATGTTATATGTATGTGTGCAGTAACATGTCTGTAAGTGTGTGTGTCTTGTTATTGCATTCGATCGACAGAATTGAAAATGCAATTCCGTTAATTTGATCCCAACGGAAAATGGTGACTCAGCCGGGAATCGAACCCGGGACCTTACAATGTAAGATCAGGCGACCTAGCCACAAAGCCACCGCATGAAAAGAGGCCGATTTTCACATCTTTTTTCATTCAATTTGTACATGCACAATATTGAGACGTCTATCCGAGAAGATAGTTCACGCTTTTGGGAATATGTTCGTAGTCAGCGAACTGCTGGTGGGGTACCCCAGAATGTGGTCTATAATGAGGCTACATATTCGGGTGCTGCAGCCGCTGATGTTTTTGCGAATTACTTCTCATCAGTGTTTCTACCGAACATACCGGCCTTAGACGCTGTCGCCGCTGAAGCGACTATTATGTCGAGTGACGCAAATTCTTCATGCGTCAACGTCCGCAGTGTCACTAAAGATGATATTCGGTTTGCAATACGCAAGCTGAAATCAGTCCGCACTATTGGACCTGATGGAGTTCCTCCTTATGTTATTAAAGCATGTTGTGAGTCTTTTATACAACCCCTGATGCATATATTTAGCAGATCGTTGGAATCTGCAGTATACCCCTATAAGTGGAAGATATCTAAAGTAGCTCCAGTACCAAAAAGTGGCGATAAGGTGCAGGTTAATAATTACAGGCCGATTGCAGTCTTATCAGCCTTTCCCAAGCTTTTCGAGACCATTCTCCATCGAGAAATTTATACCCAACTATGCGGTACACTATCGGATGCCCAACACGGGTTCCGTCCTAATCGTTCCACAACTACCAACCTATCCGTTTTTACAGATTATGTTACTGGTGAGTTGGATAGCACCTCAAGGGGACAAGTGGATGTCGTGTATTTGGATTTCAAGAAGGCCTTTGACAGAGTCGACAACGATGCGTTACTCCGAGAACTGGCTGCTGCTGGATTCTCGAGTAAACTGTTGAAACTTTTCGCAGATTACTTGGGGGGCCGCCAGCAATTCGTTAAATTTGTCAATTTTGAATCCAAACTATACAACACTCAATCGTGGGTTAGCCAAGGATCAAACTTGGGGCCTTTGTTATTCAACTTATTTGTTAATAATCTGAGTAAAGTAGTTACATCTGCACGTTGTCTAATGTTTGCTGATGACGTCAAATTGTTTTTATCAACTGGAAGTGCTGAGGCCTGCGAGCTCTTCCAGCGTGATATTGATGCAGTTTATGCATGGAGCCAAGCTCGTAACCTTCACTTCAATATTAACAAATGTGCAGTGATGACATACACAAGATCGCCTGATCATCTGATGTATGATTACTCCATCGCTGGATGTGTGCTTCCCAGAGTTACTGAAGTCAAGGACTTGGGAGTTTTTTTCGACCCCAAGTTAAACTTCAAGGAACATATTAGACAACTATCTACAACTTCTTTCAAGCTTCTAGGGTTTGTGATACGGCAATCCAAGCACTTCAATAATATTCGGGTTATGCGCACGTTGTACAACTCGATTGTTAGAAGTCGCATGGAAACGAATGCAGCTATTTGGAATCCACATGAAGATACTTATACCCTCATGCTGGAAAAGGTACAGAAGTGTTTTTTGAGATTTCTGTACTTCAAGCAGTACGGATATTATCCATTTTTGTATCCGACTGCATTTATCACAGGCATGGTTGGCTATAATTCTCTCTGTCTCAGAAGAGAAATGCTGACCATGTCCTATATTTTCAATCTAATTCGTGGTAAAACTGATAACCCTAGCTTACTAGCCAAGGTGGATCTATTCATACCAAATAATTATCTCCGTGCTCGATCGCACCATCTTTTCGCGGAGCCGTTCTCGCGCACTAACCTTACGAGGTGGAACTTGTTGGCGCGTGCTTTGCGGCGCTTAAATGAAATTCACTCGATGGCACCAGATTTTGATATTTTTACCGCCAACCCTCACTTGTTTAAATTGCAAGCTATTAATTATTTATTCTTACATGATAGCTAGTATTATAAGTGTCATTCTATTTGTATAGTTATGGTAATATCTTTATTAATTTTACTTCTCAATGCCTTGGTTTTACTGTTATGTTGATTAGTAATAAGTGAATAAACACAATAAATAAATAAAATAATCTTTATAAGTCATAATAAAAATCTATTACTTTTACGTGTTACTCGTTTTGCAGGTCAGAGAAACACCGAAATCTTCACGGCCATTTGAAGGATTACTTCGAAGGAAGAAATTCACCGATCTTAGAGGTTTTAGATATTATCAAAGCCGAGGCAGAATCCGAAGTATTCAAGGACCAATGGCAGTCTATGTTCAGGACTTTGTGGATAACCGGAGCCTCGCATAACGACATAACAATGGAGAAGATGTGCATCATGGCTGATGTAAGAAGTCAAAGAGTCACATCACACAATATCCCGTGTATGGGTTTATTTGTGGAATCGAAGTCCTCCATAATTTAACCGTCGATTGGCTTTTTTTAAGCTATTGCATAGCTTTTATCGCGGGCCTCTAGGCCAGCGCGGCGACCGAATGAAGAAATTTCTTAACAAATATCAATGATTTTAAACTGATAATTACGTCTAAACGAGTACTGATTACGATTCAAAAAAAATATATGTTAAACAAGAACATTTTCCTAATATTCTTACCTTTGAATATTTTAGATTTTGTTTATATTACATAGTGTAATTAATTTGTGAAATTAGGTCTAACCGAACACAAAAACGACTACTACGCAAATACTATCTGGCGTATTATTATGAAACCTGCACCATCTTAAAGATATTTTAATTATCTATCTTTTATCTACGATTTTTTTCGAATAGTAGTTTTTTCGAATAATATCCGTTTTTTTTGCATTATCGAATAAAAAATTCGTGCGCGGTGCTCTTTCGGAAGACGTTTAAATTATTCCGAATCATTTGATTCCGCAGCCGCAAATGATTCGGAATAATGTCAACGTTTTCCGATAGAGCGCAGTTATCTGATATCAGAAAAAATAAAATAAATAAAATAAATAAATAATTATAATTGCATAAGTTGTTAAAAATGCTATGCAATAGCTTTACCGCGGCAGTCCCCGAGTGCCACACGTACTTTTTTATTATTGTGTTGTAGGTTGACTAATCCATTCTATTTTCGATAATTCTATTTGTTTATTCATTCTCTTTTATAAATTGTAACATTTTAATTTATGACGTATAAATATAGCCAACACAACGACATACGACCTAAAAAAATATTTTTAATAATATGCATTGATTACAAATAAAACCATAGATATTTTAAACCTACGATACAAAAAAAAACAATCTCGAATGACCTTACACTCAAGACTCAAGAAGAAGAATTATCCTGACACGTATTATTTTTTAAGATGCTGAGTTCAGGAGTGGAGCGAGAAAATGGTGTTGCTGAACCAAAAGAATGGTCCTGTATTTTTGATAAATACTTGTACAACCTATATGATGACTTTTACCATATCGTCAAATGGATTTTGAGCAAACAAGGATGTTCTACAGGTAGTAAAAATATTATAATGAAAAATAGGATAAAATGAAAATTTTATACTTTTCTGAGCAGCTGCAGTACCGGCTGTGGAGAAGCCATCCTGTTTCGATATGTCCAAGTGCGACAGCATAGGCAAGTCCTACGAATTCGACGAAATATGGCAACAATACAATAAGTATCAGGAAGAGCTTCAAAACATGGGTAAAGACAAGAACGACGCACCTGTTTTGTTAGCAATAGCAAGAGTGTTACACAATTCTGATACGCTATACGATAACTATTTGGGTTCTATTCTATCGGCGTCTGTGATGGTTACTAACTGGCTATGGAAAGCTGAGAACATGCAATCTGAGTAAGTTTTTTAGTAACATCAATTCCAATTTCTACTAAGGCAAAATCTTTGATGCGTTTTAGACTCCGTAAAATTTGAGTGGCATCTTAAACTACTAGGCATACAACTACTACAATTATACTACTAGGCTACAATTACTAGGCATGTTTTACTTTAATTCCGATGGTTAACTTCGGCTGAATTATTATTGTATAGTCATAGTTATATTCATAATCTTTAATTCCAAGAATTATTCCGCTGTAAAATCCGAATATGACAATTCTAAAGTAGTGGCTCACCATCCTATATTATTTAATTAGAGCTCATTTTGATGCTCTACATCTAATGCTCAGTTAATTCTAGTACGTTTATCCACGATGTTCAAATAGAACTCCGCTTCTTAAATATTTCTTTTCTACTCCTTGAACGTTTAGGTGCATAACTATTATAGGTTTTTGGTCTTATTTTATTTCTTTTTAAACTGCTGCGTCTAGAAACATTTAATTAAACCTCAAATCTCAAATCTCAATCTCAAATCTCAAACCTCAAACCTCAATTAAATCTCAAATTTTAATTTGAGTGGCATCTTAAACTACTAGGCATACAACTACTACAATTAAACTACTAGGCTACAACTACTAGGCATGTTTTACTTTAATTCCGATGGTTAACTTCGGCTGAATTATTATTGTATAGTCATAGTTATATTCATAATCTTTAATTCCAAGAATTATTCCGCTGTAAAATCCGAATATGACAATTCTAAAGTAGTGGCTCACCATCCTATATTATTTAATTAGAGCTCATTTTGATGCTCTACATCTAATGCTCAGTTAATTCTAGTACGTTTATCCACGATGTTCAAATAGAACTCCGCTTCTTAAATATTTCTTTTCTACTCCTTGAACGTTTAGGTGCATAACTATTATAGGTTTTTGGTCTTATTTTATTTCTTTTTAAACTGCTGCGTCTAGAAACATTTAATTAAACCTCAAATCTCAAATCTCAATCTCAAATCTCAAACCTCAAACCTCAATTAAATCTCAAATTTTAATTTGAGTGGCATCTTAAACTACTAGGCATACAACTACTACAATTAAACTACTAGGCTACAACTACTAGGCATGTTTTACTTTAATTCCGATGGTTAACTTCGGCTGAATTCTGATTGTATAGTCATAGTTATATTTATATTCGATAATTTCAAGAACCTGTAAAATATATTCCGCCCCGAATATGACAATTCTAAAGTAGTGGCTTATCACCCTATAGTATTTATTTACAGTTTATTTTGATGCTCTACATTTAATGCTTAGTTAATCGTAGTACATTAATCCACGTTCTTCACATATAACTCCTCTTCTTAAATATTTCTTTTCTACCCGTTGAAGGTTTAGGTGCATAATACTAAATTGGTTGATTGTAGGTTTTTGGTCTCATTTTATTTCATTTAAAACTGCTGCGTCTAGAAACATTTGACTGTTTAGTATCTTTGTTTTCCATTTCCATACTTTTTACTTACATAACCGAGCCCTGGCGCCCGGTTAGCGTCACTAACCAGCTGTTAGCGAGCTGTGAAACGCTAGCTGTCAATTTTTGAGGTTAGATTTGACTGCGTCGCCTGGGCCCCGGTTTTTATGTTTATTTTGACTTTTTTGTCTATTGCGCTCAAACTGTTTTCCGGTATGTCTGCACGGAAAGAAATGGTTTCATTGATTTTACAAAACCACATTTGGTTAAATAATTATTCATAAAATTAATCAATAATTAGTAATATCAACTAAACCAGTTACAAAATCGATTGATTAGTTTTACGAAACGGGTTTAAGTTGAACTAACAGTATGAAGTTTGATAAAATTTACAAATGCTTCCGATAGTTTTAACAAAATGTCTTAGTCAGTATTACTTAAGTAAAAGACCAATAAAAATACTTTAAAATTAAACAATTTGTTGTTGGTATTACAAACAAAATTTTGTTGTTTTTACTAAACCTTGAATTTGTATAAACAACTGACAAACATTGTTAGTTTTACTATATGCTACTGTTGAAGTTACGAAATCATATAATTGAAAATTACAAATGTATTTCGTAATATATAAAAAACCTTTAATTTCGTAGTAATAATAGATAAACGGTGTTAATGTTATAATAATTATTTGTCCAAATTACGAAATCATACAATTAAAAATTACAAACAATTTTCATATGTATTATCTGTATAAAAAATTGACACAAAAGGTTAATTGTACAAATAATGTCGCATAATTAAGACATTTTATTTGTTATACATACATTTGGAATAATTTGGTCCCACATATAACTAAATATTAATTTGTACACAACGTTAAAGTCATGAAATTTTAGTGTAAGCTACGTATTTCTCAATATTATTTTTTTTAACGTCACTGATAATGATTTCGTATATTTAATCATAAATATTATTATAAACTACATAAATATTGGTATTTTATAATACTCTATGTTTGTTACTATTACCGAAATATTTTCGTAAATTTTATCAAGAAATATTAGTGTAACCTACACATATAATCGTATATTCTAATATCTGTTGTTGTTTTTCATTACTGATAAAGATTTGGTAAATTTTATAATACATATTCGTATAACCAATATCAACATTTGTATTTTCTAATTTACTATTCTTTGCTATTATTACCAATAATAATTTCGTTAATTTTATTATGAAATATTAGTGAATTCTAAATTAGATTCGTATTTTAATATTAACCTTATTTGTTATAAGTACTGATAATCATTTCGTAAATTTCATCAAGAAGTATTAGTATAACTTACATATACATTGGTATTTTGTAATACTACATTTTTTGTTATAGTTACCAAAAGCATTTCGTTAATTTTATCAAGAAAAATTAGTGTAACCAGCAAATACAATTTGTATATTCTTTTCTATTATTTGTTATAATTATTGATTAAACATTTCGTAAAAATTTTTATACATATTCGTATAACCAACATAAATACTGGTATTTTCCAATATTCAATTCTTTGTTATTATTACGGACAACGGTTTCGTTAATGTTATAATGAAATATTAGTTGAAGCTACATTTAATTCTTATTTTTTTATATTCTAGGCTTTGTTATCATTACTGATAATGATTTTGTAAATGTTATGATAAATATTTGTACAACCTACATAAAAATTGTTATTTTGTTATAAAAAATTCTTTATTATTATTACCGATAATGAATTTGTAGATTTTATTATGAAATATTAGTATAAACTACATTCATATTGGTATATTGTAATACCCTTATATTGTTACAGTTAACAAACCCATTTCGTCAATTGTATCACAAATATTTGTACAAACTTCATAAACATTAGTATTTTCTTATAAAAAAATCATTATTATTACAAATACTTAATGATTTTGTAAATTATTTTATGAAGTTTTAGTAATAAATACATAAACATTGGTATTTTGTAATACTCTTTTTTTTTGTTACAGTTACTGGAACCATTTCGTAAACTTTATCAAGAAATATTAATATAACCTGCATAATGTAACCAACACAATCGTATTTTCTAATGTTCTATTATTACTTTCCTGTTCAAGGAAAGTATTATAGACGCACTTCTGTGTGTGTGTGTGTATTCTCTGACGATAGCGCCGAAACGCTTCATCCGATTGAGCTGAAATTTGGCAAGCAGACATCATTTGGTCATGGCATGAGCTGATTGTGATTGAAATCCTTCCACCAGGGTTGGCTCCAGACGAGGGAACTCCTCAACGGTCAACAGCAAAGACCCAAAATTTTGTATACGTATTCATTTATGATAGCAATTTCCAAGTTGCACCATGACATGGCTGATGTAGCCTGGGTTGGCTCCCGACGAAGGAACTTCTCAACGGTCAACAGCAGGGACCCAAAAAATTGTATACGCACTCATTTATGATAGCAACTTCTAAATTCAACCATGACATGGCTGATGTGTACCCTGGGTTGGCCCTGGGTTGATGTGACCCAAATTTTTTTATAGGTACGCATTCATTTATGATAGCAACTTCTAAGTTCCACCATGACATGGCTGATGTACCCTGGGTTAGCTCCCAACGAGGGAAATCCTGAACGGTCAACAGCAGAGACCCAAAATTTCGTATACGCATTCATTTATGATAGCAACTTTCAAGTTCCACCATGACATGGCTGATGTACCCTGGGTTGCCTTCCGAAGAAAGAACTCCTCAACGGTCAGCACCAGAGACCCAAAAGTTTGTATACGCATTCAATTTAAATAGCAACTGCCAAGTTTCACCATCACCATAACATAACATGGAAAATTCGAAAAAGTCGAAAAAGTCATTGATTGACTGATAGATTTTATTTATGAAATTAATATTCAGATGAATTAAGTCCCTGGCTACTTAACAGAAAAGTCTTCGGGTGACACAACCGATTTTTTTAAATAATTACTGATAGACTCTAGATTTCTTAACATTTATAATACATATTCGTTTAAACAAGCATTTATTATATATATTTTATTTAATATATATATATATATATATATATATATATATATATATATATATATATATATATATATATATATATATATATATATATATATATATATATATATATATATATATATATACTCTAGATTTCTTAACATTTATAATACATATTCGTTTAAACAAGCATTTATTATATATATTTTATTTAATATATATATATATATATATATATATATATATATATATATATATATATATATATATATATATATATATATATATATATATGTAGCAGTCAGCTCTTTCCTAATAGGAAAGAGCTGACTGCTTCCTTTCATTGATATGAGGGCATGTCACGCTTTTAGTTTTAAGTTTTCAGCTGAATATTGATCGCAGCTTCTTTATATCGCACCTTTAGAAAATAAAAAAACGAAATTCGAAATTTTAAATTCTTCCATCTGTCAAGTAGCTCGTCTTGTCTTGTTATTTCCCCTGAAATAATAGGAAATTGAGTGAGTTTACGTATAAAGAAGGATTGTAGCTTAATTTTTGAGATAATTGGATGAAGGGTGAGCGTTTACTAGTTGAAAAATGGGCCCAACTTAAACCTACTCCTCTTTCCGCAAGTGAGAGGCATTCATCATTCTCGTTAACACCTAAAGCATTCCCGAATCCGATCAAGGGAATCCTTCGTCACGATGTAAGTGGCTTTTATAATTATTTACTTTATAATCATCTTATATATATATATATATATATATATATATATTTTTTCAAATTGAAATTATGTTTATCACTAAATAAATGAAATGATAAAATAATGAAAGGGCACTTATCTGGTCTGTGGTGACCAGGAGTGACTCCACGCCTTTTTCGTTTTCTCTTCTCTCAGTATTTGCGGTTTCCTACTGTGGTATTCGAACCTTTCTACTTTATCCTACAGCGGCGACACAACAATGCGAAAGACGAGAATGAATGCTGGAAAATAATAGGCGATTAGTGTTTCTTAAATATTAATGATTTTTATAAAATGTATATCAATATTTCGGCTCAGCCGTCGTCAAGATATATGACATTTCTGAAATCGAACAATTCGTTGAAAATTTAAATTCAAGGAATCGAACAAAAAGAAATGGATTAATAATATTTTACACGATTTAGTTAAGGTACCATAACCAACCGTGCAAAACGTTATTTTAAAATGAATGATTATAAATTAAAAGAAAAAGCATTTGATGATTATGATAATATGATAAACCTTATTAATTTTGCCTATTGAGACCGGAACCTTTGCAAGCGCCTAAAATATAAATATAAGCCAATTCCCAAGATTTGACGTCCCTTTCTTTTGCATTATCCCCAAGGCATTTTATTATTTTAACTTTAAAACATTGATCAAAAGATAAATTATGCGCCCTGGCATGCAAAGATATTGGGAGTTGGCTTTCATTTCCTACACTAGCCCTATGATTATTTAGTCTAATATTAAGTGGTGTTGTTGTTTCACCGATATAAAAGGCATCACAAGTCCTGCACAGAAGTTGATATACTATATTTTTTGAAATACAACTGCAATGAAAGGGAACCCTGTAACTATTAGTAGTATTTGGACTGGTAAAAAAAGGACTTAGATCTAACAGAGGACAAGTTTTACAACGTGGACGACCACAAGGTTGAAGCCCAAAAGTATTATTACCAATAGAGAAATTTTGATTATTTTTTGTTTTGTTTAATATTGATCTAATATTAGGTGGTCTGCGGAAAGATAAAATTGGCGGTGAATCTAAGAGATCCTTAGTGGATGCATCATTAGAAATGATGGGGAATAAATCAGATAATATATCTCGCAGTTTCTCAGCACCAGGAAAATAAGTGGTGCTAAGAAAGATTTTATTATTATTATTATTTTTATTTGAAGAAATTTTAGGTTTTGGTATATATTTTACTTCAGAGTTTAGAATATGTTTATCCAATAGAGGAGCAGGGTATTTTCTTTCAAGAAGAGATTGCTTTAGATTATTGAGATATTTATCTAAATTTTCTTTGTTGTTAACTAAACGGTGTCCGCGAATGGACATTGAGTAGGGAATGGATCTCTTGGTGTGAAATGGATGACAGCTATCAAAGTGTAAATACTGTTCTTTATTTGTAGGTTTTATATGAATCGCGGTTTTAATTTTACCTTCGGAAATTGTTAAATCAACATCTAAGAAAGTAATTTGTGATTTAGAAATGGTATGAGTGAAATTCAAAGGGCCAAAATTATTTAGGTCGTCAAGAAAGGTTGTTAGAGTAGTTTGTCCGTGTGGCCAAATCATTACTATGTCGTCAATAAATCTATACCATAATATGGGTTTTAAATTTTGCGTTTGAAGAAAATTTTGCTCGAATAATCCCATGAAAAGGTTGGCATACGAAGGGGCCATTCGCGTGCCCATAGCAGTCCCTTTAATTTGAAGATAAAATTCATCTTCAAAGGAGAAAGCATTACACGTTAAGACAAACTCGGCTAATTTGCAAAGAAAATCCGTAGAAGGTATTTGAGGATGAGGTCTCTCATCAAGAAAATAAGAAATGGCTTCCAATCCTAAATTATGAGGAATATTGGTATACAGGGATATGGCGTCAATAGTAACAAATAATAGGTCGTCTGACTTTGGAATTACAGTATTCTTTAAAATATCAATAAAATGATAGCTGTCTTTGATATGAGAATTTAGATTTTTCACAAAAGGTTGTAAAAAATAATCTACAAAAGCCGAAATTCTTTCTGTCGGAGAGTTAAAGCTTGCGACTATTGGTCGTCCAGGATTATTAGGCTTGTGAATTTTAGGTAATAGGTAAAAATTTGGAGTTCTGATAGGATCAGGAATTAAAGTTTTAACATCTTCGTCTGATAATTTTTCATTTGATTTATTTTGTTCAATATATTTTTTTATTTTCACTGCAAAATTTTTGTTTGGATCTCTAGATAGTTTTTTATAGAAAGTTTCATCTCTAAGTTGTCTCAAGCCTTCAGTAACATAGTCAGTTTTGTTAAGTATGACAGTAGTGGAACCTTTATCAGCCGGCAAAATGACGATGCTGGTATCCTTGCTAAGACTCTCAAGAGCTGCACGTTCATCTACTGACAAGTTTGATGTTGGCTTGAGGCTATTTAGAAAAGATGGCTGTGTTACTTTGTTTAATAAAATAGTAATAAAATTTTCTACCGGATGATTTTTTGGTAATGGAGGGGGTTCTTTATTGGAGTGTGGACGAAATTTAGCTAGTGCATTGTGTAATTTAATATTATTATTGTTATTCTTTTGATTTGAATGCCAAAATTCGCGCCATCTTAAATTACGACAAAATTTAACAACATCATTACCAAAACTAAAATGGTTCACATTTTGAGTCGGTGTGAAATTTAGACCTTTAGCTAATACTAAATATTCATTGTGGTTAATTACTTTGGATGACAAGTTTTTAACAGCATTTTTTTCTCTAGGAGATGGACCTTGTATATTATTAGAATATGATACTGATGGTGTTATACTGTTATTAATTTGGTTTACTAATGTGGCACGTATTGGTACGGAATCTGATACTAATGGAAATATATTGTTAGTAATTTGGTTTACTGATAGGGTGTGCATCGGAGAGGAAAGAGTACCTTGGTGAACTGCTGGGATAACATTTCGAAGTGAATTTGAATTCCTTGTTTTGTTAACATTGGAATGACTGTAATTTGAAATGGAAACTGGATTCAAAATGTTTCGTGTATTGTTACTTGGGATAATGCAAATTTTCTGAAAGTTCTTTAGTAAATTAAGGAACTTTTTATCGTGTTTTAATCTAATATTTCGTAAATCTGTTACAGAATTGTTAACTATTTTATGAGCTTCTTGAAATAAGAAAGGAGAATGTGTTGTTATCATGTTAACATAAAAACACAGTGAGTTTAAATGTTTATCAACTAAAATTTGATATTCATTTCGCAAAACAGACGTAATTTCCATTGAATACCTTAAACGGATTGCGGTGAAATCATATTGAATTTCTGTACTAATTGCTGCGAAAGGAAATTTTGGTAATAACCCTTTAGGGCAAATGTTGTTTTCTAAACATTTAGAAAGAAATTCAACGTGTCCCGTGAATTTAGCTGTCTTAAGTGAATGGTAATTTATTTGGTTTAACCAATGAGTGTACATAATGGATGTGATTGCAACATAATTAAAATTAGGTAATATTTTAATATTTGATTGTAAATGTGTAAATTATTATTTTTTCAAATTGAAATTATGTTTATCACTAAATAAATGAAATGATAAAATAATGAAAGGGCACTTATCTGGTCTGTGGTGACCAGGAGTGACTCCACGCCTTTTTCGTTTTCTCTTCTCTCAGTATTTGCGGTTTCCTACTGTGGTATTCGAACCTTTCTACTTTATCCTACAGCGGCGACACAACAATGCGAAAGACGAGAATGAATGCTGGAAAATAATAGGCGATTAGTGTTTCTTAAATATTAATGATTTTTATAAAATGTATATCAATATTTCGGCTCAGCCGTCGTCAAGATATATGACATTTCTGAAATCGAACAATTCGTTGAAAATTTAAATTCAAGGAATCGAACAAAAAGAAATGGATTAATAATATTTTACACGATTTAGTTAAGGTACCATAACCAACCGTGCAAAACGTTATTTTAAAATGAATGATTATAAATTAAAAGAAAAAGCATTTGATGATTATGATAATATGATAAACCTTATTAATTTTGCCTATTGAGACCGGAACCTTTGCAAGCGCCTAAAATATAAATATAAGCCAATTCCCAAGATTTGACGTCCCTTTCTTTTGCATTATCCCCAAGGCATTTTATTATTTTAACTTTAAAACATTGATCAAAAGATAAATTATGCGCCCTGGCATGCAAAGATATTGGGAGTTGGCTTTCATTTCCTACACTAGCCCTATGATTATTTAGTCTAATATTAAGTGGTGTTGTTGTTTCACCGATATAAAAGGCATCACAAGTCCTGCACAGAAGTTGATATACTATATTTTTTGAAATACAACTGCAATGAAAGGGAACCCTGTAACTATTAGTAGTATTTGGACTGGTAAAAAAAGGACTTAGATCTAACAGAGGACAAGTTTTACAACGTGGACGACCACAAGGTTGAAGCCCAAAAGTATTATTACCAATAGAGAAATTTTGATTATTTTTTGTTTTGTTTAATATTGATCTAATATTAGGTGGTCTGCGGAAAGATAAAATTGGCGGTGAATCTAAGAGATCCTTAGTGGATGCATCATTAGAAATGATGGGGAATAAATCAGATAATATATCTCGCAGTTTCTCAGCACCAGGAAAATAAGTGGTGCTAAGAAAGATTTTATTATTATTATTATTTTTATTTGAAGAAATTTTAGGTTTTGGTATATATTTTACTTCAGAGTTTAGAATATGTTTATCCAATAGAGGAGCAGGGTATTTTCTTTCAAGAAGAGATTGCTTTAGATTATTGAGATATTTATCTAAATTTTCTTTGTTGTTAACTAAACGGTGTCCGCGAATGGACATTGAGTAGGGAATGGATCTCTTGGTGTGAAATGGATGACAGCTATCAAAGTGTAAATACTGTTCTTTATTTGTAGGTTTTATATGAATCGCGGTTTTAATTTTACCTTCGGAAATTGTTAAATCAACATCTAAGAAAGTAATTTGTGATTTAGAAATGGTATGAGTGAAATTCAAAGGGCCAAAATTATTTAGGTCGTCAAGAAAGGTTGTTAGAGTAGTTTGTCCGTGTGGCCAAATCATTACTATGTCGTCAATAAATCTATACCATAATATGGGTTTTAAATTTTGCGTTTGAAGAAAATTTTGCTCGAATAATCCCATGAAAAGGTTGGCATACGAAGGGGCCATTCGCGTGCCCATAGCAGTCCCTTTAATTTGAAGATAAAATTCATCTTCAAAGGAGAAAGCATTACACGTTAAGACAAACTCGGCTAATTTGCAAAGAAAATCCGTAGAAGGTATTTGAGGATGAGGTCTCTCATCAAGAAAATAAGAAATGGCTTCCAATCCTAAATTATGAGGAATATTGGTATACAGGGATATGGCGTCAATAGTAACAAATAATAGGTCGTCTGACTTTGGAATTACAGTATTCTTTAAAATATCAATAAAATGATAGCTGTCTTTGATATGAGAATTTAGATTTTTCACAAAAGGTTGTAAAAAATAATCTACAAAAGCCGAAATTCTTTCTGTCGGAGAGTTAAAGCTTGCGACTATTGGTCGTCCAGGATTATTAGGCTTGTGAATTTTAGGTAATAGGTAAAAATTTGGAGTTCTGATAGGATCAGGAATTAAAGTTTTAACATCTTCGTCTGATAATTTTTCATTTGATTTATTTTGTTCAATATATTTTTTTATTTTCACTGCAAAATTTTTGTTTGGATCTCTAGATAGTTTTTTATAGAAAGTTTCATCTCTAAGTTGTCTCAAGCCTTCAGTAACATAGTCAGTTTTGTTAAGTATGACAGTAGTGGAACCTTTATCAGCCGGCAAAATGACGATGCTGGTATCCTTGCTAAGACTCTCAAGAGCTGCACGTTCATCTACTGACAAGTTTGATGTTGGCTTGAGGCTATTTAGAAAAGATGGCTGTGTTACTTTGTTTAATAAAATAGTAATAAAATTTTCTACCGGATGATTTTTTGGTAATGGAGGGGGTTCTTTATTGGAGTGTGGACGAAATTTAGCTAGTGCATTGTGTAATTTAATATTATTATTGTTATTCTTTTGATTTGAATGCCAAAATTCGCGCCATCTTAAATTACGACAAAATTTAACAACATCATTACCAAAACTAAAATGGTTCACATTTTGAGTCGGTGTGAAATTTAGACCTTTAGCTAATACTAAATATTCATTGTGGTTAATTACTTTGGATGACAAGTTTTTAACAGCATTTTTTTCTCTAGGAGATGGACCTTGTATATTATTAGAATATGATACTGATGGTGTTATACTGTTATTAATTTGGTTTACTAATGTGGCACGTATTGGTACGGAATCTGATACTAATGGAAATATATTGTTAGTAATTTGGTTTACTGATAGGGTGTGCATCGGAGAGGAAAGAGTACCTTGGTGAACTGCTGGGATAACATTTCGAAGTGAATTTGAATTCCTTGTTTTGTTAACATTGGAATGACTGTAATTTGAAATGGAAACTGGATTCAAAATGTTTCGTGTATTGTTACTTGGGATAATGCAAATTTTCTGAAAGTTCTTTAGTAAATTAAGGAACTTTTTATCGTGTTTTAATCTAATATTTCGTAAATCTGTTACAGAATTGTTAACTATTTTATGAGCTTCTTGAAATAAGAAAGGAGAATGTGTTGTTATCATGTTAACATAAAAACACAGTGAGTTTAAATGTTTATCAACTAAAATTTGATATTCATTTCGCAAAACAGACGTAATTTCCATTGAATACCTTAAACGGATTGCGGTGAAATCATATTGAATTTCTGTACTAATTGCTGCGAAAGGAAATTTTGGTAATAACCCTTTAGGGCAAATGTTGTTTTCTAAACATTTAGAAAGAAATTCAACGTGTCCCGTGAATTTAGCTGTCTTAAGTGAATGGTAATTTATTTGGTTTAACCAATGAGTGTACATAATGGATGTGATTGCAACATAATTAAAATTAGGTAATATTTTAATATTTGATTGTAAATGTGTAAATTATTATTTTTTCAAATTGAAATTATGTTTATCACTAAATAAATGAAATGATAAAATAATGAAAGGGCACTTATCTGGTCTGTGGTGACCAGGAGTGACTCCACGCCTTTTTCGTTTTCTCTTCTCTCAGTATTTGCGGTTTCCTACTGTGGTATTCGAACCTTTCTACTTTATCCTACAGCGGCGACACAACAATGCGAAAGACGAGAATGAATGCTGGAAAATAATAGGCGATTAGTGTTTCTTAAATATTAATGATTTTTATAAAATGTATATCAATATTTCGGCTCAGCCGTCGTCAAGATATATGACATTTCTGAAATCGAACAATTCGTTGAAAATTTAAATTCAAGGAATCGAACAAAAAGAAATGGATTAATAATATTTTACACGATTTAGTTAAGGTACCATAACCAACCGTGCAAAACGTTATTTTAAAATGAATGATTATAAATTAAAAGAAAAAGCATTTGATGATTATGATAATATGATAAACCTTATTAATTTTGCCTATTGAGACCGGAACCTTTGCAAGCGCCTAAAATATAAATATAAGCCAATTCCCAAGATTTGACGTCCCTTTCTTTTGCATTATCCCCAAGGCATTTTATTATTTTAACTTTAAAACATTGATCAAAAGATAAATTATGCGCCCTGGCATGCAAAGATATTGGGAGTTGGCTTTCATTTCCTACACTAGCCCTATGATTATTTAGTCTAATATTAAGTGGTGTTGTTGTTTCACCGATATAAAAGGCATCACAAGTCCTGCACAGAAGTTGATATACTATATTTTTTGAAATACAACTGCAATGAAAGGGAACCCTGTAACTATTAGTAGTATTTGGACTGGTAAAAAAAGGACTTAGATCTAACAGAGGACAAGTTTTACAACGTGGACGACCACAAGGTTGAAGCCCAAAAGTATTATTACCAATAGAGAAATTTTGATTATTTTTTGTTTTGTTTAATATTGATCTAATATTAGGTGGTCTGCGGAAAGATAAAATTGGCGGTGAATCTAAGAGATCCTTAGTGGATGCATCATTAGAAATGATGGGGAATAAATCAGATAATATATCTCGCAGTTTCTCAGCACCAGGAAAATAAGTGGTGCTAAGAAAGATTTTATTATTATTATTATTTTTATTTGAAGAAATTTTAGGTTTTGGTATATATTTTACTTCAGAGTTTAGAATATGTTTATCCAATAGAGGAGCAGGGTATTTTCTTTCAAGAAGAGATTGCTTTAGATTATTGAGATATTTATCTAAATTTTCTTTGTTGTTAACTAAACGGTGTCCGCGAATGGACATTGAGTAGGGAATGGATCTCTTGGTGTGAAATGGATGACAGCTATCAAAGTGTAAATACTGTTCTTTATTTGTAGGTTTTATATGAATCGCGGTTTTAATTTTACCTTCGGAAATTGTTAAATCAACATCTAAGAAAGTAATTTGTGATTTAGAAATGGTATGAGTGAAATTCAAAGGGCCAAAATTATTTAGGTCGTCAAGAAAGGTTGTTAGAGTAGTTTGTCCGTGTGGCCAAATCATTACTATGTCGTCAATAAATCTATACCATAATATGGGTTTTAAATTTTGCGTTTGAAGAAAATTTTGCTCGAATAATCCCATGAAAAGGTTGGCATACGAAGGGGCCATTCGCGTGCCCATAGCAGTCCCTTTAATTTGAAGATAAAATTCATCTTCAAAGGAGAAAGCATTACACGTTAAGACAAACTCGGCTAATTTGCAAAGAAAATCCGTAGAAGGTATTTGAGGATGAGGTCTCTCATCAAGAAAATAAGAAATGGCTTCCAATCCTAAATTATGAGGAATATTGGTATACAGGGATATGGCGTCAATAGTAACAAATAATAGGTCGTCTGACTTTGGAATTACAGTATTCTTTAAAATATCAATAAAATGATAGCTGTCTTTGATATGAGAATTTAGATTTTTCACAAAAGGTTGTAAAAAATAATCTACAAAAGCCGAAATTCTTTCTGTCGGAGAGTTAAAGCTTGCGACTATTGGTCGTCCAGGATTATTAGGCTTGTGAATTTTAGGTAATAGGTAAAAATTTGGAGTTCTGATAGGATCAGGAATTAAAGTTTTAACATCTTCGTCTGATAATTTTTCATTTGATTTATTTTGTTCAATATATTTTTTTATTTTCACTGCAAAATTTTTGTTTGGATCTCTAGATAGTTTTTTATAGAAAGTTTCATCTCTAAGTTGTCTCAAGCCTTCAGTAACATAGTCAGTTTTGTTAAGTATGACAGTAGTGGAACCTTTATCAGCCGGCAAAATGACGATGCTGGTATCCTTGCTAAGACTCTCAAGAGCTGCACGTTCATCTACTGACAAGTTTGATGTTGGCTTGAGGCTATTTAGAAAAGATGGCTGTGTTACTTTGTTTAATAAAATAGTAATAAAATTTTCTACCGGATGATTTTTTGGTAATGGAGGGGGTTCTTTATTGGAGTGTGGACGAAATTTAGCTAGTGCATTGTGTAATTTAATATTATTATTGTTATTCTTTTGATTTGAATGCCAAAATTCGCGCCATCTTAAATTACGACAAAATTTAACAACATCATTACCAAAACTAAAATGGTTCACATTTTGAGTCGGTGTGAAATTTAGACCTTTAGCTAATACTAAATATTCATTGTGGTTAATTACTTTGGATGACAAGTTTTTAACAGCATTTTTTTCTCTAGGAGATGGACCTTGTATATTATTAGAATATGATACTGATGGTGTTATACTGTTATTAATTTGGTTTACTAATGTGGCACGTATTGGTACGGAATCTGATACTAATGGAAATATATTGTTAGTAATTTGGTTTACTGATAGGGTGTGCATCGGAGAGGAAAGAGTACCTTGGTGAACTGCTGGGATAACATTTCGAAGTGAATTTGAATTCCTTGTTTTGTTAACATTGGAATGACTGTAATTTGAAATGGAAACTGGATTCAAAATGTTTCGTGTATTGTTACTTGGGATAATGCAAATTTTCTGAAAGTTCTTTAGTAAATTAAGGAACTTTTTATCGTGTTTTAATCTAATATTTCGTAAATCTGTTACAGAATTGTTAACTATTTTATGAGCTTCTTGAAATAAGAAAGGAGAATGTGTTGTTATCATGTTAACATAAAAACACAGTGAGTTTAAATGTTTATCAACTAAAATTTGATATTCATTTCGCAAAACAGACGTAATTTCCATTGAATACCTTAAACGGATTGCGGTGAAATCATATTGAATTTCTGTACTAATTGCTGCGAAAGGAAATTTTGGTAATAACCCTTTAGGGCAAATGTTGTTTTCTAAACATTTAGAAAGAAATTCAACGTGTCCCGTGAATTTAGCTGTCTTAAGTGAATGGTAATTTATTTGGTTTAACCAATGAGTGTACATAATGGATGTGATTGCAACATAATTAAAATTAGGTAATATTTTAATATTTGATTGTAAATGTGTAAATTATTATTTTTTCAAATTGAAATTATGTTTATCACTAAATAAATGAAATGATAAAATAATGAAAGGGCACTTATCTGGTCTGTGGTGACCAGGAGTGACTCCACGCCTTTTTCGTTTTCTCTTCTCTCAGTATTTGCGGTTTCCTACTGTGGTATTCGAACCTTTCTACTTTATCCTACAGCGGCGACACAACAATGCGAAAGACGAGAATGAATGCTGGAAAATAATAGGCGATTAGTGTTTCTTAAATATTAATGATTTTTATAAAATGTATATCAATATTTCGGCTCAGCCGTCGTCAAGATATATGACATTTCTGAAATCGAACAATTCGTTGAAAATTTAAATTCAAGGAATCGAACAAAAAGAAATGGATTAATAATATTTTACACGATTTAGTTAAGGTACCATAACCAACCGTGCAAAACGTTATTTTAAAATGAATGATTATAAATTAAAAGAAAAAGCATTTGATGATTATGATAATATGATAAACCTTATTAATTTTGCCTATTGAGACCGGAACCTTTGCAAGCGCCTAAAATATAAATATAAGCCAATTCCCAAGATTTGACGTCCCTTTCTTTTGCATTATCCCCAAGGCATTTTATTATTTTAACTTTAAAACATTGATCAAAAGATAAATTATGCGCCCTGGCATGCAAAGATATTGGGAGTTGGCTTTCATTTCCTACACTAGCCCTATGATTATTTAGTCTAATATTAAGTGGTGTTGTTGTTTCACCGATATAAAAGGCATCACAAGTCCTGCACAGAAGTTGATATACTATATTTTTTGAAATACAACTGCAATGAAAGGGAACCCTGTAACTATTAGTAGTATTTGGACTGGTAAAAAAAGGACTTAGATCTAACAGAGGACAAGTTTTACAACGTGGACGACCACAAGGTTGAAGCCCAAAAGTATTATTACCAATAGAGAAATTTTGATTATTTTTTGTTTTGTTTAATATTGATCTAATATTAGGTGGTCTGCGGAAAGATAAAATTGGCGGTGAATCTAAGAGATCCTTAGTGGATGCATCATTAGAAATGATGGGGAATAAATCAGATAATATATCTCGCAGTTTCTCAGCACCAGGAAAATAAGTGGTGCTAAGAAAGATTTTATTATTATTATTATTTTTATTTGAAGAAATTTTAGGTTTTGGTATATATTTTACTTCAGAGTTTAGAATATGTTTATCCAATAGAGGAGCAGGGTATTTTCTTTCAAGAAGAGATTGCTTTAGATTATTGAGATATTTATCTAAATTTTCTTTGTTGTTAACTAAACGGTGTCCGCGAATGGACATTGAGTAGGGAATGGATCTCTTGGTGTGAAATGGATGACAGCTATCAAAGTGTAAATACTGTTCTTTATTTGTAGGTTTTATATGAATCGCGGTTTTAATTTTACCTTCGGAAATTGTTAAATCAACATCTAAGAAAGTAATTTGTGATTTAGAAATGGTATGAGTGAAATTCAAAGGGCCAAAATTATTTAGGTCGTCAAGAAAGGTTGTTAGAGTAGTTTGTCCGTGTGGCCAAATCATTACTATGTCGTCAATAAATCTATACCATAATATGGGTTTTAAATTTTGCGTTTGAAGAAAATTTTGCTCGAATAATCCCATGAAAAGGTTGGCATACGAAGGGGCCATTCGCGTGCCCATAGCAGTCCCTTTAATTTGAAGATAAAATTCATCTTCAAAGGAGAAAGCATTACACGTTAAGACAAACTCGGCTAATTTGCAAAGAAAATCCGTAGAAGGTATTTGAGGATGAGGTCTCTCATCAAGAAAATAAGAAATGGCTTCCAATCCTAAATTATGAGGAATATTGGTATACAGGGATATGGCGTCAATAGTAACAAATAATAGGTCGTCTGACTTTGGAATTACAGTATTCTTTAAAATATCAATAAAATGATAGCTGTCTTTGATATGAGAATTTAGATTTTTCACAAAAGGTTGTAAAAAATAATCTACAAAAGCCGAAATTCTTTCTGTCGGAGAGTTAAAGCTTGCGACTATTGGTCGTCCAGGATTATTAGGCTTGTGAATTTTAGGTAATAGGTAAAAATTTGGAGTTCTGATAGGATCAGGAATTAAAGTTTTAACATCTTCGTCTGATAATTTTTCATTTGATTTATTTTGTTCAATATATTTTTTTATTTTCACTGCAAAATTTTTGTTTGGATCTCTAGATAGTTTTTTATAGAAAGTTTCATCTCTAAGTTGTCTCAAGCCTTCAGTAACATAGTCAGTTTTGTTAAGTATGACAGTAGTGGAACCTTTATCAGCCGGCAAAATGACGATGCTGGTATCCTTGCTAAGACTCTCAAGAGCTGCACGTTCATCTACTGACAAGTTTGATGTTGGCTTGAGGCTATTTAGAAAAGATGGCTGTGTTACTTTGTTTAATAAAATAGTAATAAAATTTTCTACCGGATGATTTTTTGGTAATGGAGGGGGTTCTTTATTGGAGTGTGGACGAAATTTAGCTAGTGCATTGTGTAATTTAATATTATTATTGTTATTCTTTTGATTTGAATGCCAAAATTCGCGCCATCTTAAATTACGACAAAATTTAACAACATCATTACCAAAACTAAAATGGTTCACATTTTGAGTCGGTGTGAAATTTAGACCTTTAGCTAATACTAAATATTCATTGTGGTTAATTACTTTGGATGACAAGTTTTTAACAGCATTTTTTTCTCTAGGAGATGGACCTTGTATATTATTAGAATATGATACTGATGGTGTTATACTGTTATTAATTTGGTTTACTAATGTGGCACGTATTGGTACGGAATCTGATACTAATGGAAATATATTGTTAGTAATTTGGTTTACTGATAGGGTGTGCATCGGAGAGGAAAGAGTACCTTGGTGAACTGCTGGGATAACATTTCGAAGTGAATTTGAATTCCTTGTTTTGTTAACATTGGAATGACTGTAATTTGAAATGGAAACTGGATTCAAAATGTTTCGTGTATTGTTACTTGGGATAATGCAAATTTTCTGAAAGTTCTTTAGTAAATTAAGGAACTTTTTATCGTGTTTTAATCTAATATTTCGTAAATCTGTTACAGAATTGTTAACTATTTTATGAGCTTCTTGAAATAAGAAAGGAGAATGTGTTGTTATCATGTTAACATAAAAACACAGTGAGTTTAAATGTTTATCAACTAAAATTTGATATTCATTTCGCAAAACAGACGTAATTTCCATTGAATACCTTAAACGGATTGCGGTGAAATCATATTGAATTTCTGTACTAATTGCTGCGAAAGGAAATTTTGGTAATAACCCTTTAGGGCAAATGTTGTTTTCTAAACATTTAGAAAGAAATTCAACGTGTCCCGTGAATTTAGCTGTCTTAAGTGAATGGTAATTTATTTGGTTTAACCAATGAGTGTACATAATGGATGTGATTGCAACATAATTAAAATTAGGTAATATTTTAATATTTGATTGTAAATGTGTAAATTATTATTTTTTCAAATTGAAATTATGTTTATCACTAAATAAATGAAATGATAAAATAATGAAAGGGCACTTATCTGGTCTGTGGTGACCAGGAGTGACTCCACGCCTTTTTCGTTTTCTCTTCTCTCAGTATTTGCGGTTTCCTACTGTGGTATTCGAACCTTTCTACTTTATCCTACAGCGGCGACACAACAATGCGAAAGACGAGAATGAATGCTGGAAAATAATAGGCGATTAGTGTTTCTTAAATATTAATGATTTTTATAAAATGTATATCAATATTTCGGCTCAGCCGTCGTCAAGATATATGACATTTCTGAAATCGAACAATTCGTTGAAAATTTAAATTCAAGGAATCGAACAAAAAGAAATGGATTAATAATATTTTACACGATTTAGTTAAGGTACCATAACCAACCGTGCAAAACGTTATTTTAAAATGAATGATTATAAATTAAAAGAAAAAGCATTTGATGATTATGATAATATGATAAACCTTATTAATTTTGCCTATTGAGACCGGAACCTTTGCAAGCGCCTAAAATATAAATATAAGCCAATTCCCAAGATTTGACGTCCCTTTCTTTTGCATTATCCCCAAGGCATTTTATTATTTTAACTTTAAAACATTGATCAAAAGATAAATTATGCGCCCTGGCATGCAAAGATATTGGGAGTTGGCTTTCATTTCCTACACTAGCCCTATGATTATTTAGTCTAATATTAAGTGGTGTTGTTGTTTCACCGATATAAAAGGCATCACAAGTCCTGCACAGAAGTTGATATACTATATTTTTTGAAATACAACTGCAATGAAAGGGAACCCTGTAACTATTAGTAGTATTTGGACTGGTAAAAAAAGGACTTAGATCTAACAGAGGACAAGTTTTACAACGTGGACGACCACAAGGTTGAAGCCCAAAAGTATTATTACCAATAGAGAAATTTTGATTATTTTTTGTTTTGTTTAATATTGATCTAATATTAGGTGGTCTGCGGAAAGATAAAATTGGCGGTGAATCTAAGAGATCCTTAGTGGATGCATCATTAGAAATGATGGGGAATAAATCAGATAATATATCTCGCAGTTTCTCAGCACCAGGAAAATAAGTGGTGCTAAGAAAGATTTTATTATTATTATTATTTTTATTTGAAGAAATTTTAGGTTTTGGTATATATTTTACTTCAGAGTTTAGAATATGTTTATCCAATAGAGGAGCAGGGTATTTTCTTTCAAGAAGAGATTGCTTTAGATTATTGAGATATTTATCTAAATTTTCTTTGTTGTTAACTAAACGGTGTCCGCGAATGGACATTGAGTAGGGAATGGATCTCTTGGTGTGAAATGGATGACAGCTATCAAAGTGTAAATACTGTTCTTTATTTGTAGGTTTTATATGAATCGCGGTTTTAATTTTACCTTCGGAAATTGTTAAATCAACATCTAAGAAAGTAATTTGTGATTTAGAAATGGTATGAGTGAAATTCAAAGGGCCAAAATTATTTAGGTCGTCAAGAAAGGTTGTTAGAGTAGTTTGTCCGTGTGGCCAAATCATTACTATGTCGTCAATAAATCTATACCATAATATGGGTTTTAAATTTTGCGTTTGAAGAAAATTTTGCTCGAATAATCCCATGAAAAGGTTGGCATACGAAGGGGCCATTCGCGTGCCCATAGCAGTCCCTTTAATTTGAAGATAAAATTCATCTTCAAAGGAGAAAGCATTACACGTTAAGACAAACTCGGCTAATTTGCAAAGAAAATCCGTAGAAGGTATTTGAGGATGAGGTCTCTCATCAAGAAAATAAGAAATGGCTTCCAATCCTAAATTATGAGGAATATTGGTATACAGGGATATGGCGTCAATAGTAACAAATAATAGGTCGTCTGACTTTGGAATTACAGTATTCTTTAAAATATCAATAAAATGATAGCTGTCTTTGATATGAGAATTTAGATTTTTCACAAAAGGTTGTAAAAAATAATCTACAAAAGCCGAAATTCTTTCTGTCGGAGAGTTAAAGCTTGCGACTATTGGTCGTCCAGGATTATTAGGCTTGTGAATTTTAGGTAATAGGTAAAAATTTGGAGTTCTGATAGGATCAGGAATTAAAGTTTTAACATCTTCGTCTGATAATTTTTCATTTGATTTATTTTGTTCAATATATTTTTTTATTTTCACTGCAAAATTTTTGTTTGGATCTCTAGATAGTTTTTTATAGAAAGTTTCATCTCTAAGTTGTCTCAAGCCTTCAGTAACATAGTCAGTTTTGTTAAGTATGACAGTAGTGGAACCTTTATCAGCCGGCAAAATGACGATGCTGGTATCCTTGCTAAGACTCTCAAGAGCTGCACGTTCATCTACTGACAAGTTTGATGTTGGCTTGAGGCTATTTAGAAAAGATGGCTGTGTTACTTTGTTTAATAAAATAGTAATAAAATTTTCTACCGGATGATTTTTTGGTAATGGAGGGGGTTCTTTATTGGAGTGTGGACGAAATTTAGCTAGTGCATTGTGTAATTTAATATTATTATTGTTATTCTTTTGATTTGAATGCCAAAATTCGCGCCATCTTAAATTACGACAAAATTTAACAACATCATTACCAAAACTAAAATGGTTCACATTTTGAGTCGGTGTGAAATTTAGACCTTTAGCTAATACTAAATATTCATTGTGGTTAATTACTTTGGATGACAAGTTTTTAACAGCATTTTTTTCTCTAGGAGATGGACCTTGTATATTATTAGAATATGATACTGATGGTGTTATACTGTTATTAATTTGGTTTACTAATGTGGCACGTATTGGTACGGAATCTGATACTAATGGAAATATATTGTTAGTAATTTGGTTTACTGATAGGGTGTGCATCGGAGAGGAAAGAGTACCTTGGTGAACTGCTGGGATAACATTTCGAAGTGAATTTGAATTCCTTGTTTTGTTAACATTGGAATGACTGTAATTTGAAATGGAAACTGGATTCAAAATGTTTCGTGTATTGTTACTTGGGATAATGCAAATTTTCTGAAAGTTCTTTAGTAAATTAAGGAACTTTTTATCGTGTTTTAATCTAATATTTCGTAAATCTGTTACAGAATTGTTAACTATTTTATGAGCTTCTTGAAATAAGAAAGGAGAATGTGTTGTTATCATGTTAACATAAAAACACAGTGAGTTTAAATGTTTATCAACTAAAATTTGATATTCATTTCGCAAAACAGACGTAATTTCCATTGAATACCTTAAACGGATTGCGGTGAAATCATATTGAATTTCTGTACTAATTGCTGCGAAAGGAAATTTTGGTAATAACCCTTTAGGGCAAATGTTGTTTTCTAAACATTTAGAAAGAAATTCAACGTGTCCCGTGAATTTAGCTGTCTTAAGTGAATGGTAATTTATTTGGTTTAACCAATGAGTGTACATAATGGATGTGATTGCAACATAATTAAAATTAGGTAATATTTTAATATTTGATTGTAAATGTGTAAATTATTATTTTTTCAAATTGAAATTATGTTTATCACTAAATAAATGAAATGATAAAATAATGAAAGGGCACTTATCTGGTCTGTGGTGACCAGGAGTGACTCCACGCCTTTTTCGTTTTCTCTTCTCTCAGTATTTGCGGTTTCCTACTGTGGTATTCGAACCTTTCTACTTTATCCTACAGCGGCGACACAACAATGCGAAAGACGAGAATGAATGCTGGAAAATAATAGGCGATTAGTGTTTCTTAAATATTAATGATTTTTATAAAATGTATATCAATATTTCGGCTCAGCCGTCGTCAAGATATATGACATTTCTGAAATCGAACAATTCGTTGAAAATTTAAATTCAAGGAATCGAACAAAAAGAAATGGATTAATAATATTTTACACGATTTAGTTAAGGTACCATAACCAACCGTGCAAAACGTTATTTTAAAATGAATGATTATAAATTAAAAGAAAAAGCATTTGATGATTATGATAATATGATAAACCTTATTAATTTTGCCTATTGAGACCGGAACCTTTGCAAGCGCCTAAAATATAAATATAAGCCAATTCCCAAGATTTGACGTCCCTTTCTTTTGCATTATCCCCAAGGCATTTTATTATTTTAACTTTAAAACATTGATCAAAAGATAAATTATGCGCCCTGGCATGCAAAGATATTGGGAGTTGGCTTTCATTTCCTACACTAGCCCTATGATTATTTAGTCTAATATTAAGTGGTGTTGTTGTTTCACCGATATAAAAGGCATCACAAGTCCTGCACAGAAGTTGATATACTATATTTTTTGAAATACAACTGCAATGAAAGGGAACCCTGTAACTATTAGTAGTATTTGGACTGGTAAAAAAAGGACTTAGATCTAACAGAGGACAAGTTTTACAACGTGGACGACCACAAGGTTGAAGCCCAAAAGTATTATTACCAATAGAGAAATTTTGATTATTTTTTGTTTTGTTTAATATTGATCTAATATTAGGTGGTCTGCGGAAAGATAAAATTGGCGGTGAATCTAAGAGATCCTTAGTGGATGCATCATTAGAAATGATGGGGAATAAATCAGATAATATATCTCGCAGTTTCTCAGCACCAGGAAAATAAGTGGTGCTAAGAAAGATTTTATTATTATTATTATTTTTATTTGAAGAAATTTTAGGTTTTGGTATATATTTTACTTCAGAGTTTAGAATATGTTTATCCAATAGAGGAGCAGGGTATTTTCTTTCAAGAAGAGATTGCTTTAGATTATTGAGATATTTATCTAAATTTTCTTTGTTGTTAACTAAACGGTGTCCGCGAATGGACATTGAGTAGGGAATGGATCTCTTGGTGTGAAATGGATGACAGCTATCAAAGTGTAAATACTGTTCTTTATTTGTAGGTTTTATATGAATCGCGGTTTTAATTTTACCTTCGGAAATTGTTAAATCAACATCTAAGAAAGTAATTTGTGATTTAGAAATGGTATGAGTGAAATTCAAAGGGCCAAAATTATTTAGGTCGTCAAGAAAGGTTGTTAGAGTAGTTTGTCCGTGTGGCCAAATCATTACTATGTCGTCAATAAATCTATACCATAATATGGGTTTTAAATTTTGCGTTTGAAGAAAATTTTGCTCGAATAATCCCATGAAAAGGTTGGCATACGAAGGGGCCATTCGCGTGCCCATAGCAGTCCCTTTAATTTGAAGATAAAATTCATCTTCAAAGGAGAAAGCATTACACGTTAAGACAAACTCGGCTAATTTGCAAAGAAAATCCGTAGAAGGTATTTGAGGATGAGGTCTCTCATCAAGAAAATAAGAAATGGCTTCCAATCCTAAATTATGAGGAATATTGGTATACAGGGATATGGCGTCAATAGTAACAAATAATAGGTCGTCTGACTTTGGAATTACAGTATTCTTTAAAATATCAATAAAATGATAGCTGTCTTTGATATGAGAATTTAGATTTTTCACAAAAGGTTGTAAAAAATAATCTACAAAAGCCGAAATTCTTTCTGTCGGAGAGTTAAAGCTTGCGACTATTGGTCGTCCAGGATTATTAGGCTTGTGAATTTTAGGTAATAGGTAAAAATTTGGAGTTCTGATAGGATCAGGAATTAAAGTTTTAACATCTTCGTCTGATAATTTTTCATTTGATTTATTTTGTTCAATATATTTTTTTATTTTCACTGCAAAATTTTTGTTTGGATCTCTAGATAGTTTTTTATAGAAAGTTTCATCTCTAAGTTGTCTCAAGCCTTCAGTAACATAGTCAGTTTTGTTAAGTATGACAGTAGTGGAACCTTTATCAGCCGGCAAAATGACGATGCTGGTATCCTTGCTAAGACTCTCAAGAGCTGCACGTTCATCTACTGACAAGTTTGATGTTGGCTTGAGGCTATTTAGAAAAGATGGCTGTGTTACTTTGTTTAATAAAATAGTAATAAAATTTTCTACCGGATGATTTTTTGGTAATGGAGGGGGTTCTTTATTGGAGTGTGGACGAAATTTAGCTAGTGCATTGTGTAATTTAATATTATTATTGTTATTCTTTTGATTTGAATGCCAAAATTCGCGCCATCTTAAATTACGACAAAATTTAACAACATCATTACCAAAACTAAAATGGTTCACATTTTGAGTCGGTGTGAAATTTAGACCTTTAGCTAATACTAAATATTCATTGTGGTTAATTACTTTGGATGACAAGTTTTTAACAGCATTTTTTTCTCTAGGAGATGGACCTTGTATATTATTAGAATATGATACTGATGGTGTTATACTGTTATTAATTTGGTTTACTAATGTGGCACGTATTGGTACGGAATCTGATACTAATGGAAATATATTGTTAGTAATTTGGTTTACTGATAGGGTGTGCATCGGAGAGGAAAGAGTACCTTGGTGAACTGCTGGGATAACATTTCGAAGTGAATTTGAATTCCTTGTTTTGTTAACATTGGAATGACTGTAATTTGAAATGGAAACTGGATTCAAAATGTTTCGTGTATTGTTACTTGGGATAATGCAAATTTTCTGAAAGTTCTTTAGTAAATTAAGGAACTTTTTATCGTGTTTTAATCTAATATTTCGTAAATCTGTTACAGAATTGTTAACTATTTTATGAGCTTCTTGAAATAAGAAAGGAGAATGTGTTGTTATCATGTTAACATAAAAACACAGTGAGTTTAAATGTTTATCAACTAAAATTTGATATTCATTTCGCAAAACAGACGTAATTTCCATTGAATACCTTAAACGGATTGCGGTGAAATCATATTGAATTTCTGTACTAATTGCTGCGAAAGGAAATTTTGGTAATAACCCTTTAGGGCAAATGTTGTTTTCTAAACATTTAGAAAGAAATTCAACGTGTCCCGTGAATTTAGCTGTCTTAAGTGAATGGTAATTTATTTGGTTTAACCAATGAGTGTACATAATGGATGTGATTGCAACATAATTAAAATTAGGTAATATTTTAATATTTGATTGTAAATGTGTAAATTATTATTTTTTCAAATTGAAATTATGTTTATCACTAAATAAATGAAATGATAAAATAATGAAAGGGCACTTATCTGGTCTGTGGTGACCAGGAGTGACTCCACGCCTTTTTCGTTTTCTCTTCTCTCAGTATTTGCGGTTTCCTACTGTGGTATTCGAACCTTTCTACTTTATCCTACAGCGGCGACACAACAATGCGAAAGACGAGAATGAATGCTGGAAAATAATAGGCGATTAGTGTTTCTTAAATATTAATGATTTTTATAAAATGTATATCAATATTTCGGCTCAGCCGTCGTCAAGATATATGACATTTCTGAAATCGAACAATTCGTTGAAAATTTAAATTCAAGGAATCGAACAAAAAGAAATGGATTAATAATATTTTACACGATTTAGTTAAGGTACCATAACCAACCGTGCAAAACGTTATTTTAAAATGAATGATTATAAATTAAAAGAAAAAGCATTTGATGATTATGATAATATGATAAACCTTATTAATTTTGCCTATTGAGACCGGAACCTTTGCAAGCGCCTAAAATATAAATATAAGCCAATTCCCAAGATTTGACGTCCCTTTCTTTTGCATTATCCCCAAGGCATTTTATTATTTTAACTTTAAAACATTGATCAAAAGATAAATTATGCGCCCTGGCATGCAAAGATATTGGGAGTTGGCTTTCATTTCCTACACTAGCCCTATGATTATTTAGTCTAATATTAAGTGGTGTTGTTGTTTCACCGATATAAAAGGCATCACAAGTCCTGCACAGAAGTTGATATACTATATTTTTTGAAATACAACTGCAATGAAAGGGAACCCTGTAACTATTAGTAGTATTTGGACTGGTAAAAAAAGGACTTAGATCTAACAGAGGACAAGTTTTACAACGTGGACGACCACAAGGTTGAAGCCCAAAAGTATTATTACCAATAGAGAAATTTTGATTATTTTTTGTTTTGTTTAATATTGATCTAATATTAGGTGGTCTGCGGAAAGATAAAATTGGCGGTGAATCTAAGAGATCCTTAGTGGATGCATCATTAGAAATGATGGGGAATAAATCAGATAATATATCTCGCAGTTTCTCAGCACCAGGAAAATAAGTGGTGCTAAGAAAGATTTTATTATTATTATTATTTTTATTTGAAGAAATTTTAGGTTTTGGTATATATTTTACTTCAGAGTTTAGAATATGTTTATCCAATAGAGGAGCAGGGTATTTTCTTTCAAGAAGAGATTGCTTTAGATTATTGAGATATTTATCTAAATTTTCTTTGTTGTTAACTAAACGGTGTCCGCGAATGGACATTGAGTAGGGAATGGATCTCTTGGTGTGAAATGGATGACAGCTATCAAAGTGTAAATACTGTTCTTTATTTGTAGGTTTTATATGAATCGCGGTTTTAATTTTACCTTCGGAAATTGTTAAATCAACATCTAAGAAAGTAATTTGTGATTTAGAAATGGTATGAGTGAAATTCAAAGGGCCAAAATTATTTAGGTCGTCAAGAAAGGTTGTTAGAGTAGTTTGTCCGTGTGGCCAAATCATTACTATGTCGTCAATAAATCTATACCATAATATGGGTTTTAAATTTTGCGTTTGAAGAAAATTTTGCTCGAATAATCCCATGAAAAGGTTGGCATACGAAGGGGCCATTCGCGTGCCCATAGCAGTCCCTTTAATTTGAAGATAAAATTCATCTTCAAAGGAGAAAGCATTACACGTTAAGACAAACTCGGCTAATTTGCAAAGAAAATCCGTAGAAGGTATTTGAGGATGAGGTCTCTCATCAAGAAAATAAGAAATGGCTTCCAATCCTAAATTATGAGGAATATTGGTATACAGGGATATGGCGTCAATAGTAACAAATAATAGGTCGTCTGACTTTGGAATTACAGTATTCTTTAAAATATCAATAAAATGATAGCTGTCTTTGATATGAGAATTTAGATTTTTCACAAAAGGTTGTAAAAAATAATCTACAAAAGCCGAAATTCTTTCTGTCGGAGAGTTAAAGCTTGCGACTATTGGTCGTCCAGGATTATTAGGCTTGTGAATTTTAGGTAATAGGTAAAAATTTGGAGTTCTGATAGGATCAGGAATTAAAGTTTTAACATCTTCGTCTGATAATTTTTCATTTGATTTATTTTGTTCAATATATTTTTTTATTTTCACTGCAAAATTTTTGTTTGGATCTCTAGATAGTTTTTTATAGAAAGTTTCATCTCTAAGTTGTCTCAAGCCTTCAGTAACATAGTCAGTTTTGTTAAGTATGACAGTAGTGGAACCTTTATCAGCCGGCAAAATGACGATGCTGGTATCCTTGCTAAGACTCTCAAGAGCTGCACGTTCATCTACTGACAAGTTTGATGTTGGCTTGAGGCTATTTAGAAAAGATGGCTGTGTTACTTTGTTTAATAAAATAGTAATAAAATTTTCTACCGGATGATTTTTTGGTAATGGAGGGGGTTCTTTATTGGAGTGTGGACGAAATTTAGCTAGTGCATTGTGTAATTTAATATTATTATTGTTATTCTTTTGATTTGAATGCCAAAATTCGCGCCATCTTAAATTACGACAAAATTTAACAACATCATTACCAAAACTAAAATGGTTCACATTTTGAGTCGGTGTGAAATTTAGACCTTTAGCTAATACTAAATATTCATTGTGGTTAATTACTTTGGATGACAAGTTTTTAACAGCATTTTTTTCTCTAGGAGATGGACCTTGTATATTATTAGAATATGATACTGATGGTGTTATACTGTTATTAATTTGGTTTACTAATGTGGCACGTATTGGTACGTATTGGTAATATATATATATATATATATATATATATATATATATATATATATATATATATATATATATATATATATATATATATATATATATATATATATATATATATATATATATATATATATATATATATATATATATATATATATATATATATATATATATATATATATATATATATATATATATATAATTTCTTTTTTTAAGAATTCGTTTAAAGGATGACACTTTGATGAAAAAATAAAAATAATAAAAGCCACTTACATAGCTGGAAGGTTTTCCCGGACTGGATTGGGAAATGCTTATTTTAAATGAGATGTATTCCTGGATGAGCACCACTTTCGACAGTGCAATGTAGGTTTAATGGGATCCCTTTATCGCTAGCGAACGATCGCCCTTCATCCACATCTCAAAAACAAAGCGTATCCTTTTGCAAACCAAAATAAAATGTCTTTATTAAAGACAAATTAAAGCAAAAACAATGAAAAAAATCACAATGAATCGTCTCTTAAATGCGGAATGACATACCGAAAATTCGATTTGAAATTCAAATATATCCACTCTTTAAAAGGACGATATACCATTGCTTGGCTCGCTATCAGCCAGCCATTAAATGAAAATAAAAATAAAATACATAATTTGTCTTTAATAAAGACATTTTATTTTGGTTTGCAAAAGGATACGCTTTGTTTTTGAGATGTGGATGAAGGGCGATCGTTCGCTAGCGATAAAGGGATCCCTTAA
>OX155970.1:20875130-21182555 GCA_944548615.1 Micropterix aruncella | reverse complement strand
GATGTTGACGAGGAAATACGCGAAAGCGAGATATGGACAAAAGCGTTTGGCAGTTTGACAGTTCTTGAGCTAAGAGCCTCCCGTCCGCCATTTTGAACTGTGCTGTGATTGGCTGTTAGGAAATCAAATCGAAAGAATTAATTAACTTAATCGTTTGCAGCTCCGTCTACGATGCGATCAAAAGCGGATATATCTTCGAACAAGCCATTAGTAACATCGATAATTGCTCTTGTGATGAACTCGAGACAGGACTCCTCAAGAGGCTTCAAGATTATATGAATGGGATAAATATCGTTCGATCAAATATTCAATCCAGTCTGAACAAACTTGAATCCCACGGCCACGTGGCGCAGCTGAAGACACTAAAGAAGCCTGCAGGATTATCGCGTCGTTAGTCAAAAACTAATTGTACTTAATATAAGAATACAAACACATTCAACCACGACAGATTTTTTCCATACCCCGTCATATATAACGTATAATCGTGTATACATTGGTAAAATAAATACAGTTTTAAATATTTTTAGCTTCATTATTACTTCACCGGCCTACCAACCGACGAGGAGGTAAAGTATAGTGAACGCTCTAAAAGAAAATTGAGATGAAGACGGATATACATTTTGACACCTCGAGACGGATAAGACTATTTCCAGACTAAAGGCTGATTTACATTGATTCAGTATCTGTTCTGGATCGGTATAGATGGTCGGTCTATTCTGATCTGGCACTGGATACTATATGCTGAACTGGATAGAAATGTGTTTACATTGATACATTGGCGATCCAGCGAGGAAACCCAGTGATGCTGGCTCTAGGCTACTGGATCAATGTAAATCAGCCTTGAAGTCTGTCTGTGTGTCCGAGTGTCTCACTGTGTGTGTGTGTGTGTGTGTGTGTGTGTGAGGGTGTGTGTGTGTGTGCGTGTGTGTGTATTCCTCCACCATAGCGCCGAAACGCTGTATCCGATTGCGCTGAAATTTGACATGCAGGCATCATTTGGTCATGGCAAAGTTGAAAAGGTTGTGGACGAAAACGGTTCACCATAAAGCGCGCTAGTTATACTTCGCCGCATGTATAACTAGCGCGCATGGGCGTACACACGTACAATGCACGGTGCGGCGCCGCAACGTTACTATGACGCCGCAGTGGGCGAATAGTGTTGTAGTTAATTGTACGTAGAACTAGTGAAATGAGGTAGTCAATGTCAATGTCTTCTTCGTTGGTACTCATTTTAAACACTTCGATTAAATATTAACAAAAAACAATTGAAACAGGCAAGCATGTACCCTCCTTCGACTTCATTGACTTCATTTAGCAACTGAGCGGTGCCGCTCCGGCGCATATCACCGGTTTGCGTGCGATGCGACGTCGGAACGCACCGTGTGATATACCATGGATATTTGTATGTAGGACGCCGCAGCGGCACCGCTCAGGCGCCGCACCGCAACCGCACCGCATCGTGTGGCCCGGCCCTTACTCGGCGAATATGTGAACGTAGAGGGAGATCCAAAATGTATCGAGATACTTACTAATTAATAACACATATATACTACATAATAACAATTTACACTATCAAATATTAATTTTGATTTTTTTCTAATGTTTGTATTATATCTCACTTTGTGTAATAATTCAAATAACAATAAAGCTAACGCTAACACTAAAAATAGCTAACTATTACCTTTTTTACATTTTCGGGGCACATTTTCTGAAAAAAAAAATATTGATTTTTTATTTTAATTTATTTTTTTAAGGATAACTTACGGCCCATAATTTTGTAGTGAACAATAATAGGAAGCTTAGAGCCATTTACAAGTTACCACTGATAATGACAATAATAATAACGTGAATTTAGAACTGATATTAAGTATAAAGAAGATATTAAACAAGAAGATACTAAATTGTACATGTTGACATAAACAAGACTGCAATAAAAGAAGGAAATGCTACGCCTGGTCATCACAAAATCGCCCTACAACCTGCTTCCTTATAATATCTATATTCGTGAAAAAGGGGTCAATATAGGGGTCAGCATTCAGGGTGTTGAAAGTTTCGCATACCCTTATAAAATAAGAATTACGCCTGTATTTGGTTTTAAAACCAGGTACAAGAAGGAGTGCCCTATTTCTAAGTGCCCGGCTAGGGCTATATATATATATATATATATATATATATGTATATATATATATATATATATATATATATATATATATATATATATACATATATATATATATATATATATATATATATATATATATATATATATATATATATATATATATATATATATATATATATATATATATATATATATATATATATATATATATATATATATATATATATATATATATATATATATATATCTCTCTGTGACATTTCTCTGAGAAATGTCACAGAGATGAATACGACTAGTGTCGAAATATTCTCAGTCATATAATTTCTTCTAAAATAAGTTACTAACATCAATTTCTGTTACAGAAACCATCCTCCTATACTTATTACATCCAAGGGCATACAGTAATTCGGCTGCAATAACTAAGAACATCATAAGTTATCAATTGCGGAAACAGGTGCTGCTGCCCTAAGTATTTAAAGAGGACATTAACTATCGTTTAAATGTTTCTGGTCCACCAGGACCCCAGATAGGTAACTTTTCATGAATCTAATTTTATATATTATTGAAAATAATTTAAAAAAATTATATATATATATATATATATATATATATATATATATATATATATATATATATATATATATATATATATATATATATATATATATATATATATATATATATATATATATATATATATATATATATATATATATATATATATATATATATATATATATATATATATATATATATATATATATATATATATATATATATATATATATATATATATATATATATATATATATATATATATATATATATATATATATATATATATATATATATATATATATATATATATATATATATATATATATATATATATATATATATATATATATATATATATATATATATATATATATATATATATATATATATATATATATATACATATAATTCGTAATTCGTCGTTTAATTTTGATGGGCCCAACTCTAATCACCAGGAATCGATTTTCTGTGTAAACGTATTTATTATCTTTATGTTTTTAATCTTTTCATCAACACAGTTGTAAATTTTAGGTCCCAGAAAATAAATTTGTCGTTGTGCAAACGTCGTTTTTACATGTGGAATTAGATAGTTTTGTTTTTCTGCATTTCTTGTATTACGCGTTTGCCCGCTTCTAGGTTTTAAGCATTTGTTTCTATGAAAATTAAGCAGTATATTCTTCACAAAAAGTTGTTGGATTTTTAGGACTTTAGCTGAAGCTTTAGCGTAAACAGTAAACAGTAGTATACTTCCAGATTGGTCATATTTTTATCTGACCTGATGATGGAGTCCATCAGGAATTAAGAGAACTCCTGAAATATTATCATATGTGGCTCTAGTAGTTACTATGACGATCAGTCTTAAATAATTGTGCAAAAGAGACACAGCTAAAAAAAAACCGGTGCCATTATATGAAAAATCTTCGCTTATCACCGCCCGGGTTCTCGGAGCCACACCACGTCGCCAGAACCGGAAAAGTAACAATTGTCATGCATTATGGTTTCATTACCAGTTTTAATATTTGATGATTAGCTTGTGATTCTCACACTAGGAAGTAATAAGAACGCTTTACTGTAATAAACGTTTTATTAGATAGTTTTTAGTTTTAGTAGACAAAAGTTATCATTTTATCTGTAACTTTTTACAAGACTGCCCAACAAAAAAGGAGTGTAATGTGTTCTGGGTTCATCTATTTATGTTCTGGCCTGGAGCAAGCTCTCTATAAGGCCACATCTCTACAGTAATGGCTTGCTTTCGTTGGTCATATCATGGACGACTTTAAGTCTTTTACAAGATATTATATTCTGAGAAGAATCCTGAAATGTGTTTGGGCCCAGACCACCCTGTGGCAATTTTTTAAACTTTGTTGACCAATTTATTGTTTCAGTAATTATGTTTATTGTAACACTTGGAATATTTAATAAGTTTGTATGTTGAATTTAAATTGCTTTTTTCCGAAACATCAGACGCTGAGCTCGGGAATAGAGGCAGAAAATGGCCTTGCACAATCAGAAGAATGGCAATGTATTTTCGATGGATATTTATACAATATGTTTGATGACTTTTATAATATTGTTAAATCGACTTTGAATGAGAAAGGATGTTCGACAGGTAAAACAACATCATTAAGTTTCCAGATATTTGAACTATATTTTATCCAGGTTTTTAAAATCCTAAATAATATAAAAGACTATGTTTTGGCTATAGCAGAGCATAACTCTGTTTTCCTTTAATGGCCTGTACTAAAAGTGGTATTCTTGGATTCGGCCTAAGCAAGGTATCTGAATAGGTATACGTACAAGACATACATACATAGAAAAAGTGCAGTTTTTCTTATTATTCTGCTGTTATATAAAATCGGTTGGGAATGACATTGAATTATTAACGATCAATTAAATTTTTAAAGACGTAAGAGTATATTATATTATAAGAGTATATTATTAAAGGAAAGTTGTTTAGAAGCCAAGGTTAAAAATAAGATTACTTGTTAAATACACAACTGCCAAACAAAAAAGAAATGTAATGTGTCAGGGTTCATCTATGTATGTTTTCCGTTTCTTGATTCCACCATAACTTCTAAACGCTTGAATCGATTTAGAAGTGTGTGGTACTGTTAGACTTGTTATGTCATCCCGAGTGTCACAGGGTACATGCCACGAACCCTTGATCTCATATAAGGAGAAAGCAGCGTCTTCGATATAATTCGCCGTGTTACATGTTGGTTACATGACCAACGTGGTTGGTTATTATTTGACAGTTTATTTTTTTTCGTTCCTATTCTTCGCGGCTGCCAGGAATAAAACATTTAGGGCCAGTAACGAAAAGAAGTTTTTGGAATATTCATTTAGCAAAATAAATTACACAAAATATACCTTAACTGGCCAAATATCAAGTAAGTAGTTGTCTAAATGTCCAAATATCAATACATTTACATAATTATATCGTGTTTAGTGTAAAATAAAAGACCAGATTGAGTACTGTAATATACGTGTACCTACATAGATAAATAAATAAACCACAAATATTTCATAAGAAATCCGTAATAAATATTATAAACACAATTGTTGTTTTTTATTCTTTTTAATATATTTACTTTATTTTTTATTTCTTTATAAATTACTATCATCACTATTTGATGGTAATTATTGTGATTTGGATTATTTAGATTTTAGATTTTTTGATTCATATTGTATTTTACATTTGTTTTTGATTTATTTGATTTTGATTATTTTATTTTGACTATTTTATTTTAATTTCATGAAATATTGGTTTCCTGTTTCGATAATAGGTGTGTCCTGAAAACCAGGATGAGATATCCTGACGGATACGACTAATTTGCGATGTTTTGTAGTTTTATTACATAGTCCTTGTCTATAGTGTCATAGTTTTTGCGAATATTTTATTGCCATGACATTCTCAATCTATTATTTTACATCTAGATGGATATGACGTTATGACGTCATATCCATCAGATTCCACATCTAAATGGATATGACGTTAACTACACATTGAGAAACCGAAATAGATCCGACGGTGTAATCGTCTACACGAAAACATGCCTAAACGCATCAGCGAATGAGCTCGATATCGATGACGGCAATGGCTTGCAAGTAACGTACAATGATAATTGCAATTTATCGATCCCCTTTATTGCGGACGTCTCGTGCAATCCAGTTAGTAATTTAGTTTAGGTTGCATTAATTTGTAACTGTATGATAATTTGTATCTGTATGACTCTTTGTATGATTTTTGAGAACCTAAAGAATTTGAATTTAAATTTAAATTTACAGTTTCAATTTGTAATTTTATGTTTTTTGTCTGTATATGTTTGTTTGTATTGATAGCTGCCAATTAATATTTTTTCAAATATTTTTCAAATAAGTATCTACTTTACTATTTTACTATTACGAGCGAGAGCCATATTCACACACGCTAATGACTTCGCGAGGTAATTCATTTCGCGCGGAGTAAGGGGTTCGACACACTGGGCCTACGTACGTAACGTCCGCAACGCATGAGGATATCTGGCCCTTGAATTTAGATGGAAGCAGACACACTTATCCCACGCAACGTTGCGTAGGATAACGTAACGTTGCGTGGGATAAGTGTGTCATAAGGGCCAGATGTCATAATGCATTGCGTACATTGCGTACGTCGGACCAGTGTGCCGGACCCCTAAGTATCTACATATGTTGCCTGGGCCACACTAACGGGAAATGCCGTTAATCGTGTATATTATATATTATTTATATGATATATGGGGGCCGGCCGAAACGGTTACGCGCGGATCTGTCAAACGATGATGAATGAGCATTGACGTTTCTTGTTAGTGTGGCCACAGAATGTATGTCAGTCAACTGTCTGATATTTGATTAATCCTTTCTTGACTGATACACATTACGATCAGCGACTTGACCCCTCAATTCGAATTTTCACGCAGAATTCATTCAAACTAATATTTAAATATATTATGATCAGCTGCAGTACCAGTACTGGAGAAACCATCCTGCTTTGACGTGTCGAAGTGCGACGGTATAGGCAAGTCCTACGAATTTGACGAAATATGGGAAGAATACAATAGCTGCCAGGAAGAGCTTGAAAGCATGGGAAAAGACAAGAACGATGCACCTGTTCTGTCAGCATTAGCAAGAGAATTACACAATTCTGATACGCTGCACGATACCTATTTCGACTCTATTCTATCGGCTACTGTGATGGTTACTGACTGGCTGTGGAAATCTGAGACTATGCAATCTGAGTATGTTTTTTATCTTTTTACTTCTCCAAAAAAATATATATCTTGTTACACGAAGTATAGGGAAAGTCTTTTTACACGTTACACGAAATATGTAAATAGGTATATCCTGGGAATGCTCCACTTTTTGAGATCCTGGGAATGCTGATTTCTGAAGAGTGATTTCTGAAAAATTTCTGGTTTTGTGTGCCTGTGTGTGTCTAACATGTCTGTTTGATTATTTCTACTCTTTATTGGAAAATTTCACAATGGGCGGGTTTATTGTCATACGACAATCTCTTACTATCATCTTACTTTACATGTATGTGTGCATGTAACATGTGTGTAAGTGTGTATCTTGTTATTGCATTCGATCGACAGAATTGAAATGCAATTCCGTTAATTTTATCCTAACGGAAAATAATGACCCAGCCGGAAATCGAACACGGAAACTCATAATGTAAGATCAGGCAACCTAACCATTATGCCACATGGCCGGGCCACATTTGTCTGTGTTTTTTGCGTGCCTATGTGTGTGTGTGTCTGTACGTCAATACGCATTGTATCTCAGAAATCAATTCGAACCAAATTATGTACAAAAAGAATAATCATAATGCCGAGTCAAAATCTGATAAGAGATTTCCGCCAATTTGCTTCAAAATGGAAGCTTTTTTAACATTTAAAAAACTCAAATATCATTCAATATTTGTCCTAGAAAAATGCATGAAGGTGACACATTAAAACTACATTGCTTGCTTGCACATTACTTAGCACATTATAAAAACAAACATCTAAATAATTTATGCGCTTTTTAACCTGGGTTCAGACAGATGTATGTTTTCACTTTTTAGCGGATTTTAAATTGCGTTGATCGGCGTGAGTCACTTATCAACCTTAAATAGTATCCGTCTCGCTCAAGCTATACCTCTGTCTATGAAAAAAACTGTTAAACATGTTTTATTAAGCACTTTATCAATAATTTACTAATCGTTTGTTAGCAGATTACTAATTATTTTGATATTTTGTTTGCAGTTCTGTCTACAACGCTATCAAAAGCGGTTTCATCCTCGAGCAAGCCCTCAGTAATACTGAAGATTGCACCTGCGATCAACTGGATACCGGGCTTCTCAAAAAACTTGAAGATTTTATAGGTGATATAAATATCATTCGATCAGACTTCACTACTCACATGGCCAAGCTTGAATCCCATGGTCATGTGACAAGACTGAAGGGCCGACAAAAGCACCCAAAAAGGCAACACTAGATATTGTAAAGTATCCCAAGATGTTTCTGTACCTAATATTGTAAATCAGTGTTGGTATTATTTTTCATAATTATCTGAATCATCGATTTACAATACTACGTAGGATGCATTTATTGTTTATTAGATGACCCGGTAAACTTCGTACCACCTAAAATTGATTTGATTGTAACTCTTCATAAGCTTTTATTGATCCTAATCAACCTTCCAAATGCAATTCATTGAAATCTATATTATGAACGAATCATGTACGGTTTGAGTTTTTCGAGTTTTTCGGCTTTTCGACTTTTTCAACTTTTCCGACTTTTTCGACTTTTTTGCATTTTTCGACTTTTCGAACTTTTTTGACTTTTTCGACTTTTCCGACTTTTTTGACTTTTTCGACGTTTCCGACTTTTTCGACTTTTTTTTTTACTTTTCTGACTTTTTCGACTCTTTTGACTTTTTTGACTTTTTCGACTTTTCGACTTTTCGACTTTTTGAAATTTTACACAATCGCACGGAATGAATAACAGTTATGGATGGCGCAGCTGTCAAACAATAGGATCGCCGCGAACGCCACCTATTGAAAGTGGCCAATGTTCCCAAAATGACCAATTTCGATTTTTTCGATTTTCAGTTGTTTCTTTGAGTTTTTCCTAAATTTTTTTTTTGTAAACCACCCCTGAATCAAAACAAACAAAACAAAAAATTATAATTCAAATCGGTTGAGTCATTTCCGAGATCCTTCGAGACTAACGCACGGCGATTTATTTATATATATATAAGATTTATAGAAACATTTTTCCAAGCTGTGACATATATGAATAGTAAATTCAAATTTTCTAAATATAATGTTTGATATTAAATTCCTATTATACGCACTAGGAAGCAATGAATCCGGGTCACTAACCTAAACCTAATAAGAATCTGATAATCTACGAATTCGAATTCATAAGCATTGTATAGCATATAATTCGTTCGCATTAAATAGCTTATTCAATGCTTACGAATTATATGTGGTATATACAAAACGATGCTTACGAATTATATGTGGGATTTCGAGAATTGAAAGCTGCAAACCACTGTTTAAAAAGAAGTTTGTGCTAACGTTGATATCCATATGTATCCTGGAAATTCCGAATTTGTGAGAAAACACGAGCAGTATTTAAATATAAACAATGTAGAACACGGTTATAATACGAGAAATAAGCATGAGCTCCAAGCACCCAAGCCACATTTACCTTTATTTAAAAAAAGGGACGGGAAACAACTCAATAAAAACATATAACTACCTACCTACAAATATTAAAGAGACCCTTCAGCTACTTAACGACCAAATTTAGTTGCACATCAGAACAACGTTGACTACGTAACGACCAATATTGGCGGCTTGCTCCTGGAGCGCACAATAATATTATTTTCTAATTCGAACGCATCTTAAAATCCATACCAAATATCTCATTATTACCATAGATACATAGACGGCCGCTAAAATAATTTCCCGCGTCATTTCGCCGATATTTCTGGTAAAATTCCATTGTCAAACATCTTTTTTTTTTTTTCGAGAAATTATCAAAATTTTCATTGGTATTTATGCGCTAATATCTAAATATTCTTGTATGTAAATAAGCCAAACTACATATAACATTTCATAGAGAATTTAATAAAGATCACGATAGTATTTAGAATTTTTAAATAGGGTTCCGGAGTTTTCCGTAAGACAAGTACAAGTTAGAAATGCCGAGTTTTTTTTTATAATTATCTAATTGTTTACAAAACAATTAGATATCTCCATATTTATTCATAATTATCTAATTGTTTTACAAAATGAGATTTAAATATTCTATATACGAAATTTCAATGCGATCATTGCAGTTATTCTTTTTATGGTTGCTATAGTAGTTTCATAGTTATAGTACTTTTTGTCGAGCGCGGCGATATTGCAAGAAATTCCAATAAATTACCGCAGTCTGCCGTGAAATTATGCCGCTACTCGAAGAGTAGGGAAAAGGATTTAACCACAGCATTGAAGAAATGGCTTATCGGAAAAAGCTTTTACACCTTAAATGAATATTTCTCCTAATACAAAATTGGGCTCGATTGCGATTCTTCGTGAATCAAATCGGAAATTGTCCGTGTGAACGAGACAGGGCAATACGCTAGAGGGGAGTGTGAGATGACCGGTTGTCACTTTTTCGCATTAAAATTGCCCGCCAAGGTCAAATCATACACCGCGCGAAATATGCTCGAATTTATTCGGAGTATAAGTTTGGCAGGTAGTATTTATCGACGATCGTTCGTTTTATATTCCGCTCTAACGTATTGCTCTGTCTCGTTCGCTTGGACTAATTTTAGTTTTAGTTCACTAAGAAACGCAATCGGGCCCATTGTGGGCATGCATTTTTACTATAATTCGTCTATGAAGATTACACATTTTGAATTATCCATTTTATATGGATATTTTGATTATTTTTAATTATATCTAAGTTTTTTTCTGTGCTACTTATTTAATCCGATCTGTTTCGAATATTTCATGTAGTGTCTTTTTTTAATACTATTTCAGGGCAATCAATGAACATTTCGAATTTTTAATATCGAAAGATTGTTAGTATTTTTTTAATGATTTCATTTTATTGTAATTAATGTCATTTTCTAGATATTGTAGGCAGAATAATAAATAATGATACTAATTTATTGTTTATTACAAAACTTAGAAAATAAGTAAAATTGTCAGTGTGTTGCGATAACAAGGAATTATGAGAGACATAATCGCCTGCATTATCACCATAAATGTAACACCATGATTCAGATAATAAATATACCTATTTCATTTCATTTCATTTCAATAATTACCACATTAATAATGAGTATTGAATATCAGGAACGCTTCTTATTTTTTGGGACAGAACCGAATCAACAGCAAAAACAAATGCAATTAATCCGTAGTTCGAATTTCAAAACATCATTTATTTTCCTTTTAGGCCTTTTAGTTTTGCATGCAATTCCGATGACAATGCATTTCTATCGTGAACATGACCTGATTCTACAACTTGGGTTGTCGACTACAGCGGGCGAGCCCGTCACCTCAGGAAGTTTTAACGATTAGTCGTTCTACCTCCCTGGAAGTGAACGTAGAAGACTTGGGGACGAAACAGTCCACCGTCTAGCTACGCCACAAGCCCGTAAGAGGCCAACGCCTTAACCGCGAGATATCCAGGAATGTTACCTGGCGGGCCGACACTCACGCCCTTACTTCCAATTGTGACCAGATTACTCCGGTCTCTCGATTGGTTACGAGTTCGAGGTCGCTTGCGCGGTCCTCTCCCTTACGACAAACTGATTCTACACCCAGGATTGGCTCCCGACTAGGATACTCTTCTACGGTCAACAGTACGGACACACAATTTTGTATACGCATTCAATTATGATAGCCCGTTCTAAACATCACCATAATATGACTACTGCACCCATGGTTGGCTCTCGACGAGAGGACTCCTCAACGGTCAACAGCACAGAAAATACATTTTGTATACGCATTCAATTATGATAGCCCGTTCTAAGTTTCACCACGACAGGGATGCTGCACTCAGGGTTGGCTTCCAACGAGGGGACTCCTCAACGATCAACAGCACAAACACGAAATTTTGTATAGCATGCAATTATTATAGCCCGTTTTAAGTTCCACTGTGACACGGCTGCTGCGCCCTGCGTTGGCTCGAGACAGAGCATTTTAATAAAAGCTTGTTTTTAAAAATGCGTTTTTACTATTAACTTATTTAGGCTAAAATTACGTGCTCTTAATCAACATATAGCTTATACATCAACCTTATTTATTGTGCGCAGTGGTCGAGTCCTTGACGAGTCAACGGTTATTCCCTATATGCTCCAGTGGTTCGGAACAATCGCGTTCTTTGCGGGCGCGTCAAGAGTCAGGTGGGACGAGCCCTGGGCCTATTAACCCTGCAATTATCCACACAGATTCGACAGATTACATTGAAACTCGCTTACGTTCAATGCGTACAATGCAAGGTTAAGATGTTGCTCTTGCGTTAAAATATTTATAAGCGTTATGGAGCCGATCCTGGCCACCAATTTAGATTTTTTCAATTTTATTTAAAATTTCATTGGGTGTAGAAAAGGGTACAATTAGTGTATAAAAGATCGTGAACAACTGAAACAGTGGACAACATAGGCATAAAGGAGAATGAGCATAGTTGTATCAAAGGTGTACTCAGATTGCAACAACTAGGGATTTATACCATTAATTGTGCTTTTGTAAAGAAGTAGGTTCGACTCATTAATCAATGTCGTATTATTAAGTCAACAGTTCAACTAACCTGCAATCGTGAAGCAAAAATCCATCAAGCCCAGTATCACAGTCAGAAAGTAAAAACGAAATCGCATAAAAACAGTAAACACTCCAACATCCCAAGCAGTACACACTCCAATCAAGACGACAACAATAACACCCCAACGTAAAACGAAGGAAAGGAATGACAACGACCCAAGCGCAAAATGTTACCTGCCAGCGATACACTGAATGGGTATCCAGCTCCCAAGTCGGGGGAGTCTGGAAGATATACTGTTTCCTATAGAGCGGGGGTGGTTGCGGACCTTACGGCGACTGCTCTTGAAATGACCATTGACCATCCGATCCCGGTTCAGAGTCGGGCAAAGGACGCCTTGGTCCGCGATAGATTCGGTGTACACCGTTTCACCGCTTCGTAAGGGAGAGGACCGCGCAAGCGACCTCGAACTCGGAACCAATCGAGAGACCGGAGAAATCTGGTCACAATTGGAAGCAAGGGCGCGAGTGTCGGCCCGCCAGGTAACATTACTGGCTATCTCGCGGTAAAGGCGTTGGTCTCTTGCGGGTTGTGGCGTAGCTAGACGTCGGATTTGTAATGTCCAAAGTCTTCTACGCTCACTGCACGGTCGATAGAACGATGAATCGTTAAAACGTCCTGCGGTGACGGGTTCGCCCGTTGTGGTTGACATCTCAATATGTTGACCGTAGAAGAGTATCCTAGTCGGGAGCCAATCCTGGGTGTAGAATCAGTTTGTCGTAAGGGAGAGGACCGCGCAAGCGACCTCGAACTCGTAAGGTTCCGGGTTCGATTCCCGGCTGAGTGACCATTTTCCGTTGAGATAAAATTAACGGAATAGCATTTCAATTCTGTCGATAGAATGCAATAACAAGACACACATTTACACATATTTCACGCACAAATACATATAAACCCTTCATGTGAGGGTTGATTGAAAGAGATTGTCGTAAGACAATAGACCCGCCTATTGTGAAGTTTCACAATAAAGAGTATAAAACATTGAAGTAGTGTATACACTAATAGTTATCATTAATCCTTAATAGCTGAACAGTCTAAGTAAAATAAAAAAGATTAAGTTGTGAACCATAATCAAAATAAATGTAACTGATTTACAAATAGGTAGTATCATAATATTTATTTAAATCGTTATAATATATAAGTCAAATACTGATACCTATATGTAAACCAACTACAGAGCTTCTCCAAGAACTTCGTGTAAGCCGTTTTTCATCGAGTCGGGAATAATGACGATATACTCGTGCTATATCCATCAAAATATTATGTTCTCTCGTAAGCACATATCGGATGTCCCGGCGAATAGCGATTTCCATCAACACAATACCAGAAATAAATTTGATCTACATCTAAATCGGCACGGGCTTAGCAAAGTGCGCAACAGTTTCCTTCACCAAAGCCTGTGTTATTATAATAAGGTCCCAACACATATCAGAAGTCTTGGAGAGAACCAATTCAAAAAATCTTATTTAATGGCCTAGTCAAGAATCCAGTATATAACTTAAGAGATTTGGATAATGCTGAATTCTTATTCCAAGAGCATCCTAATGCAATTCTATTATTCCTTTATTTATTTATTCTCATCTTAATGTATTCCTAATGTAAAATAACGGAAAATTCATAATAAGCAACTTTGCCAAAGAGCGTAAGTTTTATTTTTATTTTTATCAACGACGGCTATATTGCTAGATTTGATAATTAATTTAAATTTAGATATTTTTAGTATACGCTTATTTATTTTCATGACCATCATATTATTGCATTGATAATTATGACCACAGACCTTGAGCTCTTTTTTGATCAGCAATTTTGATTATTAGATTATGTTCTATTTATCAATGGTTTCCAATCCGATTATAATTTACTAAAATTAATTTATATTGCCACAAATATATCATGATAATTAATATTCTTTAATTAATTACATTACCAAAATTTTTAGAGGCAAAGACGCATCCAAGTGTAGGAAAGCCTTCCTACTGGATCAGAACTAAATTGTATTCTATTGTACTACGCTATATTTATATTATATAGACGCAAATTTATCATAGAAACGTAGGAAAAGCATTGAGAGAAAATATAAACTACCAAAAATGTTTCTATTGTACCCCAAACACGAAATTGCATGCACGTTGGCAGTCAAATCAACATAAATTTGCCGAATACGAAATCCCACAATATGAAACCCCTTGCAGCACAATGTTGTAATTTAAATATTCACTCGTTAATTTCTCCTAATTTATTGTCAAACAACTGCATATGGAGGAAATAATTTACATAACGCAGATTTTACATTATAGGAAATAACAGGTTGAATTCATTATTTTTAATGTAGACGCAACCCCATTAGCTACACAAATTTTGCGTGGGGACACATGGGAGTATCGTTGTCTCGAATTCCCACGTTAATTGCTGCATAATTGATGTTTAATTCCCCCGTTTAAATAGTAAATTCTGCGGTGATTTAATCTGAATTATTTATTATGGGAACAATGGACAAAATTACATACCATAACCTTAGATTTCTAGGACCTGTTGTGCCCTGCTCGTCTATATGGGGAGCTAATGGTCCTGTTGCAGTTTGGCCACTAAGACCCAGTTATATAGGGTCGGTCAAACGCACGAGTCAACACCCATCCGGCGGCCTCCACGCAGAAGGGAGAGACAGGGTAGAACGCTGGCCTGCGGGCTAAACTCCCCTAGGAGTCAATCTTCGGGCGCTCCTGGTCAGCCAATCGATTGTGCTTTCCGATTGTGCAACCTAACAGCCGCGGAAGTCTGGAAACATTGGAATGTTTCCTATAGAGAGGAGGTAGTTGTTAACCTTATGGCTACTGCTCTTGAAACAACCATTCGGACACGTGATCCCGGGTGAATAAGCCGGGCCAAGAATGCCGTGGTCCGCGATAGATTCGGTAGAAACCGTATCACCGCTTCATAAGAGAGGACCGCGCAAGCGACCTCGATTCTGGAACCAGCCATGAGGCTGAAGGTTAAATCCAGACGGAGATATCCTTCGAAACTGGTAGTCAGGGGGGAGGCCGCCCGCTGGTTACCTTTGCAGGTGCCTCTCCGCAAGGCGTTGGCCTTTGACGGGCAGGTGGCATAACTAGATAGTGGATTGTTTTCCGTCCCAAATCTTCTGCGCTCACCTCACGGTAGACAAAACGATCTAATATCGTTAAAACTTCCTGAAGTGACGGGTTCGCCAGTTGTAGTTGACAGCTCTAGTTGCTCGTCTATACATGCTCTGCTCGGTAGCGAATGGTTTCGTGCAGCTTGGGCCATAAGATTCAATGTGTTTTCGGATCGGCCCAACTCACGATTCAGCTTCTATTCAGTAGCTCTCTCGTGTGAGGTACTAGCTTGGGAAGGTCTCGCCCCCTGACAACAAGTTTGAGAGGATAACTCCGTCTGGAATTAATCTTCAGGATATTTCCTGCCTCCCGACTGGTTGGTCGCTTGTGCATTCCTCTCCCTTATGAAGCGGTGATACGGTGTACACCGAATCTATCGCGGACCACGGCATTCTTTGCCCGGCCTATTCACCCGGGATCGGGTTGCCGAATTGTCGTTTCAAGAGCAGTTGCCATAAGGTTAACAGCCACCCCCGCTCTATAGGAAACATAACTGTTCCCAGACTTACCCGGCTGTTAGTCGGGATGCACAATCGATTGGCTGCCGCACGGTGCGCAAACCGTCCAGGAGCAGACGAAAGTTGACTCATAGGGGAGACTGGCCCGCAGGGCAGCGTCCTACTCTGGCTCTCCCTTCTGCGTGGAGGCCGCCGGGTGGGTGTTTACCCATGCGTTTGACCGACCCTATACAACTGGGTCTTAGTGGCCAAACTGCAGCAGGGCTTATTAGCCCCCCCCCCCCCCCCCCCCACACCCCTCAAGGGAGACAGAACGATCATTATCGTTAAAAACTCCTGAGGGTTTGTCCGTTGTAGTCGACATCTCCAAATGCTAGTCTGTGTCATTGGCAGCTAAAGATTTTGAGCAGCTTGACCATATGACCTGCTCGTTATCTTGGGTTGGCCCGACTCACGGTTTACCTCCCATTCTGTAACCTCCTCTCGAAGAGGGTCAAACCTACAATGGACCTCTGAGGGATGACCTTCGGGCTCTGCTATGCGGCTTGCTCATCGTGCGGCGTGTACCAATTGACTGTGCACTCTGGCAGATAACCGGGGGGTCTGGAAACCGTCTGATATGTTGCCTAAGCAGCGGGGGTGGTTGTTGACCTGCTGCCGAAACTTTTGTAAAGATTCGTTGGCCACCCGATGTGATATCGACGTGCAAATGGCGCCACGTTCCGCGATCAACTCGAACTGAATTACTGCTAACTGCGACCAGACTGGAGAATGGAGAAATCCGGCCATAACTGGTAGTACGGCGCGAGGTTGGCCCGCTGGTTAGCACTTCCAAGTGTCTCGCGGTAAAGCTTTAGCTTCTTACGAGCACGATAACTTAGCTAGATGGTGGACTCTTTTCGTCCCTAAGTCTTATATATTATACCTTCCTGAGGTGACGGGTTTACGTACTGCAGTTGACATCACGCCACTAATAGTCTGTGTATTGGTATCTAACGGTTGCGTGCAGCTTGGGCCTGATGACCTATTTGTTATTTTGGGTCGGCATATCTCACTATACAACGACCATCCAGAGATTCCTCGAAGAGGGACTAACCTGGAAAGGACTTTGTGTCACAGCTGTGTAGTGGATAGGTGGTAGCGGATCCAATCTGGGGAATACCTCGGGCAATATTGGACAGCTTGCGCATCATGCGGCGTTACCAATCGATTGGACACCCCAGCGAATAATCGGGAATAATCTGAATACGGAGGTTTCTTAATCAGCGGGGATGGTAGGCGTCACAGTTCGCGATAAATTCGACTCCGGACAAATCTGGTAGTGACGGCGCGAGGTTGAGGCTGGAATTACTTCCCAGTGCCTCGCAGTAAGGCGTTAGACTCCCACGGGATGTTGGTGTAGTTAGATGTTTGACTGTGCCGTCCCTATATAGATATGTTCTTTATTGTGTGAATTATTAAAAAAAACATACAATGTTTAAGTAACAAACTGCCCAGAGAGCATACAACATTTCGTTTCAGAAGAAACTTTATAAAGTAGAAGCTATATAAGGCGCAATCAACAAGCAGTAAAACTAAAACCATCAACAATTAAAATAATCAATATCAGAAATGATCAAATAATAGCAATAATCATCAATAATCAGATAATCAATCAAACTAATTTTTATAATGTTTTGTCCAAGAAGAATCTAAATACATTGTAATTACATTTAAATATAAGATACCATATAAATAAAACAATCAATAAAATAATGAATTCAAGCTAAAACAATCAACAAATGAAATAATCAGTATACGCATTACATTAAAATAAAGGGACTGTTAAAAAAGTCATTTTGTAAAAATTATAAATTCCTCAATAGAGTAAAACGTATTTGTTGTAAAAAAATCCTTTAAAAGTTTTTGGAACGTTCTGAGGTTGCTATTGTCTTTTACGTTACATGGTAGGCGGTTAAAATAATAAGGCCCTGAGAATTGGGTACTTTGCCTAGCAGCGTTTAAAACCACGCATGGTAGAACGAAATTATCCTGGTGTTTTTGTTATGTATATCTTTAAATTTTACGTGACTTTCCTTTTCGGTGTAAAAATCTAATAATACCCTATATAAGTAAAGTGATGTGAGAGTCATGATTTTCAATATTTTAAAAATAGGTCTACATGTTTCTATATGTTTAGCATTGGCGATAATCCGTAATGCTCTATTCTGTAGGATAAATAAGGGTTCCCTGTGACACGCGTAACAGTTTCCCCAGATCGTAATGGCGTAGCTCAGTTTTGATTCAAACTAGGAAAAATCCTCCTCGTTTCTAATTCACTCAGTGTTTTCCTAACTATATGCTTTCACTCCAGGTTGAAAGAACGATCAATATCGTTATAACTCCCTGAGGTGACGAGTTCGTTGTAGGTGACAACTCACCAGTGCTCGTCTGTACATGGCTTTATGCTTTACGCAGCTTGGGTCACAAGGTCAGCTTGTTTTGTGATCGATGCGACTCATGGATCAGCTCCTACCCGGAAGATGGCTGTTGCATCATAGAGATTAATACGTTCACATCTGAATTAATTGCATCAGATATATATCATCAATTTCGAGGGCGAACCCGTCATCGCATGATGTCAATCACGATTTTGGATTCCCAGGATCTTGAAACGTAGACATCCGGTACAAACTCTAATACTAAATTTTGATTCAAAACAAGTCTTACCTACTGAAGTAGATACCCATATTTACATTTATTTTTTAATTTTTTTAATTTTCTTTTATTCAGAAAAATAACAGTGTATAAAAGTAAGTAGCCAAACAAGATGGGTATACCTACAAATTACACCAAAGACAATTTTCCACTAAATGATAATATCAAGATTATCTAAATGATAAGAGAAAGAAAAGAAACGAGAAAAGAAAGAGGATAGGAAGGGAGGGACCAGAAAGAGAAGGAGGAACATAGTAAAAAATAAATACATAAAATTGATGGGTGTCCACGTTTTAACAAATTTACCAGTACGATAATTGAAGTTGAGACAGGTACGTTGGTATGAATAAGTACGATTGCAAACAGTAGATAAATAGTAATATATTTTAAATAATTATTAAATTTTAAATATTAAGTGTTAAATATCGCTCTTTAACAAATTTCTGAATCCAATGTTCGATTCAGCGAAGATATCAATTGATGCGTATCGATCATCGTAAACCCTACACACACGGTTTAAGAAAGAGTTTTTACGGTAGTTGTTATTTCAACGGCTAATGTGAAACAATGAGGACTGTCTTGTCGTTCTTGATGGTGTCCGGAAATGTATTAGCTGGGCCAAGTCCATGTATTTTAATTTGTTGTTTAAGATTTTGTGTAGGAAGACTAGATCATGGTACATCCTTCGATCAGCCAAAGAAGTAAAGTTGTACGAGTGTTGAACGTTGATGCCGTAAGAATTGTCAAGTGTGAAGTAAAATCTATAGTTTAAATATTTCAAAAATTTAGTCTGGATGCGATCGATTCTGTTATTATGGATGGCATATGAGGGGTTCCACACTTGCGAGCAGTTTTCAAGATGCGGGCGGACGTAGGCATAGTAAAGCGTTTTAATAGTGTGTATATTAAAAAGTGATTTAGAGGTCCTTAGAATGAAACCCAACATTCCAAATGCTTTTTTCGTTATTGTGTCGATATGATCAATAGAATACGTAGGTCTTTGGTAACGGATTTAGAATGGATGTCAATATTAAAGAGTTGGTATTGGTGTTAACGTATCTACTTCGCGTAACACAATGTGTTTCTTGGGGAAATAGAAACAAATACACATTGCACAAAATATGTTCTACAGTTTCAATTTAGTTAGCTTTTTAGCTCACACAGTAAGCTTTAAAATAAGTGAAAGTGAAATATACGTTTAAAAGATACGAATAAGTTTATCTTTTACATGACACGCATACATAATATATCAGCATTAAGTACGTCTTATCTTTTAATGTAAACATTATCAAGAGGCTGGCTTTTTGTGCCGACTAATCTAATACAACTGCAGTAAATATTTTATATTATAGTTAAGATGTAAAATCGAAGACAATCGAAGAAAAAAAAGATTAAGGTATAAGATGTAAAATCGGTTGTTTTTTGGTAGTAGTCTTTATTCATAAAAAAGATACAAATTACATGTCACAGTTCCCCACTAAGGCTAGTGCCTTTTCAGTGGGTAACTAACAATAATGTGTTCATATCAGACTTATGTTATATATTACCTATTATACTTATATTAACTATTATAACTTTTTACCTTAAGTAGATGTATTGACTTCCTAACCTAACCTAACCTAACCTATATTTCCAATAATAACTAGCTGAATATACACTTATAAATATATACAGTAAATAAATGTCTTGTATAGACTATTAGTAATACCTTGAGTTGTCGACTACAGCGGGCGAGCCCGTCACCTTAGGAAGTTTTAACGATTAGTCGTTCTATCTCCCTGGAAGTGAGCGCAGAAGACTTGAGGACAAAACAATCCACCGTCTAGCTACGCCACGAGCCCGTAAGAGACCAACGCCTTAACCACGAGATAGCCAGGAATGTTACCCGGCGGGCCGACACTCGCGCCCTTACTTCCAATTGTGACCAGATTACTCCGGTCTCTGGATTGGTTACGAGTTCGAGGTCGCTTGCGCGGTCCTCTCCCTTACGAAGCGGTGAAACGGTGTTTACCGAATCTATCGCGGACCACAGCGTCCTTTGACCGGCTGTTCACCCAGGATCGGATGGCCGATGGTCATTTCAAGAGCAGTCGCCGTAAGGTCCGCAACCACCCCCGCTCTATAGGAAACAGTACTGCTTCCAGACTCCCCCGACTGTTAGTCAGAGTGCACAGTCGATTGGCTCACGCCGCACGGTGCGCAGACCGTCCAGGAGCGCCAGAAGGTTGATTCCCAGGGGAAACTAGCCCTAAGGCCAGAGTCCTACCCAGGCTCGCACTTCATGCGTGGAGGCCGTCGGATAGGTGTTGACCCGTGAGTGTGACCAACCCTGAACAGAATGGGTCTTCGTGGCCAACTCAGCAAGGGCCCATTAACTCCCACTATCAGTAATAGCATTGATTTTATAGGTTTGACATTATAAATAGGATAGAAACGAATTTACCGCATGAAATTTATAGCACCCGACGTTTCGGTGACGTTGCGGCCGCCGTTGTCTAGCGTAGATTGAAAGAGCTGTCAAACGTCGGGTGCTACAAATTTCACGCGTTAAATTCGTTTCTATCCTATTCATAATAGTTAAGACGGTCGCAAAACCACGAAAGACGCACTGAAATTCACCCTATCATAATTTCCAGCATGTATGTTTAGGGCTTGGCTGGATTTTATTCAAAAGCTGTATATAACAAATGGTTAATAAATAACAAAAAACAATAAAAAACTTTAAAACATGGATTCACTTTTTCAATAATTTTAATGTAAGTGTCAAGTTCAATAAACTTTCAATACGCTTAACGCATGCACAACAAATAAAAACACTGTAATCATTCTTAAATATGCACAACGAATTGAGGAAGTTCGCTAAGCAGAAAATTCCCGGCATTCCTCAGGGTTACTACTCGCGCCCTTCCTCTCGGAGGACACTTAGGTGTCGCCGACTTTCTCACGGTTTAAATTTGTCCAGTTAATGACAGGTGTCACGGGACAAAGAACAAAGGAGCTTTCTCAAAAGCGCAACGGCAAATTCGTCACGCACGTTGGATTTAACGCCCTTAACTTTGGGTAAATATATTTGTTAGGTAAAATATATTTTTCTGTCAACTAATTTTGCCAAGTTTCTAATAAATGTGATGCTTCATTTTTTTCTTAATCTATCCTTTTATCTAATTTTTTTATTCTTCTTCTTTATATCGCAGCCGGCGATTGGGAAAGGGTTCGCCCTTCACACTGTTTCCGGAACTTGCCACTTTAATGAACGATTGTTTACACTTTAAAGTGACAGTTTTTGGCCATAGAATATGGAGCTAATGGGCCCTTGCTGAGTTGGCCACGAAGACCTATTCTGTTCAGCGTTGGTCATACTCACGGGTCAACACCCATCCGGCGGCCTCCACGCATGAAGTGCGAGCCCGGGCAGGTCTCTGGCCTTATGGCTAGTTTGCCCTAGGAATCAAACTTCCGGCGCTCCTGGACTAGTGGTTTTAATAAGTAGGTACATCTTAATAATCATTTTTGAGTAGGTATCGCCAGTATTAAAATGTTGCATATCGACTTTGAACATTATGTACCTGGTGATCAATTTGGATATTGTAAAAACGGACGAATAGCTGTAATTTGAATGTACCTATATATTACGTTTCTACAAGCTGTTGATTTTTAGGAAATAAATAAATTGGAAATTGAAAATTCAAAAATGGTTTAGGAAAAAAAAATTGCGATTTCAAGCATGAATACTGCCGCGTTCGCTTGGTGAGTAATGGGTATGTTCGTGTGAAAAGATTTATGTAGATTAGTTAAAGTCGCTGGAATGGAACGTCAATTAGTTAACCCTTTAAATTTGATAACAGTTTTAATTTGATATAATCTGTGATTGCACGAATAGGGGCTAATATTGGATCAAAATGCGGTTTGCAAACGAATTTGTCAGCGTCGGATTGTAATATAATATTCAATAACGTGTCAAAACTGATGACAGACTGTCAGCAAAATTATTATATTATTTACGATTATTATATTATTTGGCAATAGCATCCTGAAGCTAAACACATTGGCACATCCTAGTGAAAACCTGTTGCCAGCATCCTGGATCCTGTCTGGTACCAGTATCCTGGAGCATAAATCTGATGAGACATGTATGCTGGGTCCAGGATGCTGACACCAAGTTTGCATCAGGACCATTTTCCCCCCTCCCCCTCCACCTTCTAACTCCCCCTCTCACGAATAATGCGACGGATTCTTTTTTAAATAGAATTCAAAAAACGCCTTTTTTTCTTTGTCAAAAACATTCATTTTAGACTTTGTAGCGTTGATTTAGTCAATTGTGGAAAATAATGCCACGTAAATGTCCGCCTTTTTTTTAATACCAAAATTGACTTCTTTTCGGTATTTTTCATCAATTTTTCAAATGTTTCGGTCGATATTTTACGTAGTTCACATCGAATACTGACTTTTTGTTGACGGAGGTTCTGTAGCTTGTTTTGTATGTACGAAACCGGTGATGTCACCGATTTGAAATAACCCCACAGATAAAAGTCTGGCGACGTTAGATCGGGCGAGCGCGGAGGCCTGTCAAATCTCCATTTTTTGAGATAAGTCCGCCGAGGAACAATAGCTTCAAATATTCAATGGTAAAACGGCAGGTATGTGGTGGAACGCCATCCTGATGGAACTAGTAGTGTTGGATGCCACTTCTACGTATATGTGGCATCACATATTTAGGCACCATTGCAAGATACGGCTCTTTATAGACTGTTTCGGTGGCCCTTCGTCGTTCTAATAAAAATACGGCCCACTGATACGTTGTGCACTAACGACGCGCGCCGCACCAAACAGTTACTTTTTGTTGATAATGTGGTTTTTCTTGTATCTCTTATGGGTTTGAAGTTTCGTAAATGCGGCAATTTTGCAGTGCTTTTATTGGGTGCCTTTCGAACAAAATTTACTTAACGGTATTCAGGCTGAGTTTCCAGAATTGATTATTTTTTATATAAAACTCAACAATTTCAGCGCGTTGAATTGGCGTGTACTGCTCCATAGCGATGTGCCACATACTTCTTCTTCTTCTTTTTTGATTTGATGGCTCTACCCAAAGAGGGTGATTTCTGCCAAGTGTGCCGTTGAAATAGGAGGAAACTTATTTATGTTAGTGGACGTCACTGAAACAAGTAAAACATCACTCCGTCGGGAACACAAAATCGAATAATAATTTAAGATATAGTGAAATACATATATACGCCTAACACAAAAACTCTATGGAGGAACATTCAATAATTATTATTAAAGGGACATACTGTTGAGTTTAATAATTTTACAGATGATTTTGTAGACGTTGTGGGAGTTGAGAGATAATAAAAAGTCTATACTAATAGGGAGCTGAATTTTGAGATTTAAGAGATCCGAAATGAAGTTAGGATAGTTATTAACAATGGGACAATTAAAGAAGAGATTGTCCAGAGTGCAAAACGCATGACCGCAGTCGCACTGAGGAGAAGGGAGGACATGTATTCGGTTGAGGTGAGCGGGAGTGCAGCAATGACTGATGCGCATCCTGCAGAGGGTGGCGATTTCCTTACGGGTGAAAGGTAGGTGGTAACACCGGGGTTTGGTCCTTATTTCTGTTTGGATTTGAGAGAATCTCTTACCTTTGACCAATGAGGACTCTTGCCACCTCCGGGCCCATTTGTTAGTGAGCTTTTTATCTATAGCAGGGAAGAGGTCCGAGAACAGTAGGCGGCACTCGGCAGCAAATGTGCCACATAGACTGAAGTTTTGAATTTAAACATCAGATGAAGAAGATCTGACAACCAGTGCAAAAGTTATGGTGTTGCCCGATGGTCGCATTATTCGTCCCTCACACTCTATTTGTGGGCACAGAATGTGCCACACCAAAATAAAGTAACACTAAAGGTGCGATTCCACCAAAATAGTGTGCAGCACATTTGCTTGCACACATTTTGTGCAAAACTCCAACAGTGCAGGTACTAAGCTGGTGTCGCATTTGGCTTCCGTCTCCACTGGTAAGGCTGTGCGTAACTTTTGTAAGCGCACAGTTCAGCACACTTGTGCGCGAACATGTTCACTGAGCAGAGTTTCTGCCGAGACAGTTCAGTAGTTAATATGAACGGGCAGGAAAACGTAGTGCTTTGTGCTGCAGCATGTGTTTTACTATGTAGTCTCCTTAAAAAGAAACGAAGGAAGAAACCGCGATGTTGGGTGAGGCCGTTACTACAGCGACGGAATGAAGGCACGAATAAATTTCTAGAAGAAATAAAAATAGATCCATTGAGTGGATTTAAAAACTTCACACGTATATCTTGCGAAGATTTTGAGTTGCTGGTTAATGTAACTAGTCCTTTTATTGCTAAGCAAGATACCAACTACAGAAAATGTGTCCCTGTTTCAATAAGGCTTGCAATCACCTTAAGATATCTTGCTACTGGAGATTCTTTTGCAAGTTTAATGTTCTTATTTAAAGTTTCAAAAGAGCTTATTGCTCGGATTGTACCTGAGACTTGTAAGGCGTTGATAAGCCTGTTCATTTATTTCGTCGTGTGAGTTCAAGCTGACGTTCGGCTCATCCCTTCCATGAAAGAAATTCAAATATGCATAAGCAAACCATTTCGGCTTATATATATCTAAAATCCCAGAACCTGAAGATTTTGAGTCCGCGATTTTCTTCTTTTCTCTTCGGTATTGAGCCAAAATAATCTTCCATTTTCTCATTACCTCAGTCGAGTCACAATTGAAACTTTGCGCCAACTCTTGAGTGGCGTCGTGTTTTTTGTTTTTATTTTTATAATCACTGTGACTAGAATCCCATAATACAGGATAAGTTTCAATAGCTTGAATAAAATTAATAATTTTGTCATTCGTCCAATCCATATTTAGCTTGGTTAATTAACAATGTACGCGCACAAATCAATGTTTTCACTCCGGTAGCGGAAGCAAGACTGAGTTCGCGCACAACAGGTTTGTACACGTCGACGCGAGTCCACTGCCTGCATGTGTGCGCGCACAAAAGTATACAGATGTGCGCGAACATTTCTAGAATGTTCGCGCACAATTTGTTATTGTTTGCTTTAGTGAGTCGACCAGAATAAACATTTGTGTCGCACAATGTGCATTGCAGTGCCGCACAGTTCTGCACACTGGTGTAATCCACGCTTTATAAGGACGCCAAGGTTTAAATAGGAGGAGAATGAGAAGGAAAAGGGAATTTATATGAAAAATTTCAAATGTTCTCTGAGTCTGTTTTTAAAACATGTTATGCTTGACGCGGTTCTCACATTCTCGGCAAAGCATTTCAAATACGGGCTCCATGCACGGTGAAACAGAATGAGGAGAAGTCAGTGCTAAGACCAGGGATAGAGATTAGCAGGTTATCTTTTGATCTCAGAAGGCGTTCATGAGCCGATAGTCCAGTAAATCTGCCGGCGATATAATTAGGAGCGACGCCCTCCAAGATCTTGAAAAGCATGCAAAGAACTCTCACGTCTGTTTTGTCCCGGGTCGACAGCCAGTGAAGCTTCTCTCTGAACTCCGTGATGTGGTCAAGTTTTCTGAGGCCACGGATATATGGAATGCAGACATTTTGAAGACGCTCAACTTCGGTAGATAACTCTTCTGTGAGGTCGAGAAATGTGACATCTCTATAATCCAGAAGAGGGAGGAGAGCAGACGGGCAAATCGTTATCTTGCTCTCCTCCGGAAGGACATTTTTCAGCCTATTCAGCTAATGATATCGGCCGAAAAGTTTACGTCGCATTTCTCGAATATGTCGCCGGCATGAGAGGTTTTCATCCATATGGACACCGAAGTTTTTAACCTCGAAATTGAGAGGGACACCTCATCCGCACCGATACAGATCTTGGGATTACATTTATATCAATCTTTCAGGTGAATTAACTGCTACCGATGATTATCGCCTGCGTTTTGGAAGGAGTTAAGAGCAGTCCTTTTGCTCGAGCTGTGCTAAGGCCACTCGTATATCATCGATAGATCTCCATTTACAGAATCATTATTGTTGTATCAATATCTTCCGGGCAAAAGTGAGAGTATATTTTAACATCGTAAGCATAGAGGTGATAAAAAAATCGGTTGTATCAACCCAAGACTTTCCCTGCAAGCAGATAACCCCCCTCCCCCGCGCCATTTATAATATTTCCGTGTTACTAAAGTGGCTATTTTCCAATATGATACAGTATTTTCTTAAGAATTCATTTTTCGTGTTTTTCAGCTCAATCGGATGATGCGTTTCGGCGTTATCGCAGAGGAATACACACACACTCATATACAAAGACACACACACACACACCCACGGACTCACAACTTGCGGTGTCAACTACAACGGGCGAGCCCGTCACCACAGGACGTTTTAACGATTTTCTCGTTCTGTCGCCCTGCAGTGAACGTAGAAGACTTTGGACATAACAAATCCAACGTCCAGCTACGTCACAGCCCGCAAGAAGCCAACGCCTTTACCGCGAGATAGCCAGTATGTTACCTGGCGAGCCGACACTCGCGCCCTTGCTTCCAATTGTGACCAGATTTCTCCGGTCTCTCGATTGGTTCCGAGTTCGAGGTCGCTTACGCGGTCCTCTCCCTCACGAAGCGGTGAAACGGTGTACACCGAATCTATCGCGGACCAAGGCGTCCTTTGCCCGACTCTGAACCGGGATCGGATGGCCAATGGTCATTTCAAGAGCAGTCGCCGTAAGGTAGGCAACCACCCCCGCTCTATAGGAAACAATACAGTTCCCAGACTCCCCCGACTGTTAGTCGGAGAGCACAATCGATTGGCTTGCGCCGCTCGGTGCGCAGACCGTCCAGGAGCGCCAGAGGTTTGATTCCCAGGGGAGACTGGTTGACCCAGTGTCCTACCCAGGTTCGCACCCCATGCGTGGAGGCCATCGGATGGGTGTTGACCCGTGAGTGTGACCGACCCTGAACACATGGGTCATCGTGGCCACCTCATCATGGGCCCGTTAGCTCCCGAACCCACGGACTCACAGTTAAGAGTTTCAATGCGATAGGTGAGGGCAGCAAACCCCGCCCACCGCCCGGGCGGTTATAACGACGAGGTTCGTCTTGTCTGCCCGGGATGTCATGCTACGACAACCCTGCGCGTACCAGAAGGGTAAAACGCGCAGGGGGTGATATAGGGTAAACCACCCCCCCCCCCCGTACCGCCCCGAGAACCCATTTATTCGAAAATAAAAGGTATTTACAAAGAAAAAATAAAAATTTACAAAATATTACAAAATATTACAAAATCTACCGAAAAAAAAAAACAACAATAGCATAAATTTAGGAGCCGGTAAGCGGGGTAGAGGACGCTCTAGAACAATGAAGGTGAAGGCGCACTGTCCGTGGGCAGGTCTCGGAGCAGCCACGGGGGGGAGGAATCCCTGGCTGGATCCTGCAAAGAACGAAACGCCCCTCGGGGCGGTAAAGAGACGGACACAAAGACGGGCACTTCGGGCTGGAAGTAGCCGCCGAATCACGCCACCAAGGAAGAGGGTACCCCCTGGGGGGTATCCCGAAGCCTCATGCTTTCCCAAGAAGCTACCCAGTTCTCCACAAACTCGACAAACGACTGGAAGCAGCTCCTACAACTGACCATATCCGGGTACCAAATCGGAGAACGCCCAACGCAAGCGCCCACTGCACAGAGAGGACTTCATCTAGAAATGATCTTAATCGTCTTGGGGGGGGGGGGGGAGGGGTTAACATGTTTAACCGTTATAGTGCGATGAGGGCCGTCGCGCTTGTAGGTATGTAGGTTGAAAAATGCCAGCGACGCGAAAGCGCTTCTTTCGATGGTTTACTAGGCTTTTCATTTTTTTCTTGTTCATATAAATTATCTATAAAAATAGACGTTTCTTCTGGCATTTTAGAACATTTTGACGGAATATATTTGGCACTATAACAATTATCTCGAAAAAAAAAAACAATTGCGCATTCGCTCTACTTTTCCTCGGCCGTGAAAGTAAAATATATTATGATTGCAATATTCCCTTGTCGCGGAGCACCTAAAAAACGAGGTTCCATAGGCCGGTGCCTAATTGGCCTATTGGATGGGAGTTAATGGGCCCGGGCTTGTAGAGTTGGCCACGAAGACCCATTCTGTTCAGGGTTGGTCACACTCACGGGTCAACACCTATCAGACGGCCTCCTCGCATGAAGTGCGAGCCTGGGTAGGACACTGGCCTTATGGTTAGTTTCCCTTGGGAATCAACCTTCTGGCGCTCCTGGACGGTCTGCGCAACGTGCGGCTTAAGCCAATGGACTGTGCACTCTGACTAACAGTCGGGGGAGTCTGGAAGCTGTACTGTTTCCTATAGAGCGGGGGTGGTTGCGGACCTTACGGTGACTGCTCTTGAAACGACCATCGGCTACCCGATCCTGGGTGAACAGCCGGGCAAAGGACGCTATGGTCCGCGATAGATTCGGTAAACACCGTTTCACCGCTTCGTAAGGGAGAGGACCGCGCAAGCGACCTCGAACTCGTAACCAATCGAGAGACCGGAGTAATCTGGTCACAATTGGAAGTAAAGGCGTGAGTGTAGGCCCGCCGGGTAACACTACTGGCTATCTCGCGGTTAAGGCGTTGGCCTCTTACGGGCTTGTGGCGTAGCTAGACGGTGGACTGTTTTGTCCTCAAGTCTTCTGCGTTCACTCCAGAGAGATAGAACGACTAATCGTTAAAACTTCCTGAGGTGACGGGCTCGCCCGCTGTAGTCTACAACCCCAGTTGGCCTATTGGATAATCCAGCACTGTGTAATTGTACCATATAATTTAATCCCATAATATTGTAATATTACCATTTACGCCATTCTTTTATATCGAGACTATTATTAAATATTATTAGGTGGGTGCCTTTTATGAACGATCTTATAATTCGCACACTATAAAGATCCAAATATTTACATATTACACAAAAAAATTTGCCACTCAAAATGTACAACAAATCTGTTCGTCCGTGATACGGTCTGCGGCGCAAGAACAATGCGCCGCAGACCGATTGGACCGCGCACGGGCGCGGTCCAATCTGTCCGCGTCTCGGAAGGCACAGGGGCGAAATTCCATTGTGACGACTCGGGCGTTTTGACGGGCCTTTTGTACCGCGGTCGAGTTCAACATTCGCTAAACGCCGGCGATCATTGTCTCGCGATTATCGCCCTTGTGATTTGCGCGGATACGCCTTCTAAGCGGCGGCTTATTCGTCCCGGATTTTACGGTTAGTGATTCTCGTACACGCAACCTGTCATTATTGAATTAGGATGAATTATATCGTTAGGCGAGCTGGCGAGCAATAGAGCGATCCATGCTGGGATCACTACACGATTGAATATGAAACACTTACCAAAAATTAACACATCACATACTTACCTACACATATAGAAATTGATGTGGTGTGGGGTGAGTGGCGTAGCTAGGTGGTTAAAGGCCCTGGTGCGAGGGGAAAATTGACCCCCCGTCACCCATTTCATCAAATCAAAACAAAACGAATTGAATTTTGAATTGAATTGAATTGAAAAATGTTTAATTTCTAATAGGAATGGTTGATCCAATCATTATTGGTTGGGCATATTACAATCAATTACAAATCGAAGCATACTATCATTACTCAATTTTTATAATGCCTTGATATTTGCGAAGCTATCAATGACTGGGAGTTAATGGGCCCTTGCTGAGTTGGCCACGAAGACCCATTCTGTTCAGGGTTGGTCACACTCACGGGTCAACACCTATCCGCCGGCCTCCACGCATGAAGTTCGAGCCTGGGTAGGACTCTAGCGTTATGGTCAGTTTCCCCTGGGAATCAACCTTCTGTCGCTCCTGGACGGTCTGCGCACCGCGGCGGCGAAAGCCAATCGACTGTGCACTCTGACTAACAACTTGGGTTGTCGACTACAGCGGGTGAGCCCGTCACCACAGGAAGTTTTAACGATTAGTCGTTCTATCTCCCTCCAGTGAGCGTAGAAGATTTGGGGCAAAACAGTCCACCATCTAGCTACGCCACAACCTGTAAGAGACTGACGCCTTAATCGCGAGATCGCCAGTAATGTTACCTGGCGGGCCGACACTCGCGCCCTTACTTCCAATTGTGACCAGATTTCTCCGGTCTCTCGATTGGTTCCGAGTTCGAGGTCGCTTGCGCGGTCGTCTCCCTTACGAAGCGGTGAAACGGTGTATACCGAATCTATCGCGGACCAAGGCGTCCTTTGACCGGCTCTGAACCGGGATCGGATGGCCAATGGTCATTTCAAGAGCAGTCGCCGTAAGGTACGCAACCACCCCCGCTCTATAGGAAACAATACAGTTCCCAGACTCCCCCGACTGTTAGTCGGAGAGCACAATTGGCTTGCGCCGCACGGTGCGCAGACCGTCCAGGAGCGCCAGAGGTTTGATTCCCAGGGGAGACTGGTTGACCCAGTGTCCTACCCAGGTTCGCACCCCGTGCGTGGAGGCCGTCGGATGGGTGTTGACCCGTGAGTGTGACCGACCCTGAACACATGGGTCATCGTGGCCAACTCATCATGGGCCCGTTAGCTCTCAAATGGGCCCGTTAGCTCCCAACTCTGACTAACAACTTGCGGTGTCAACTACAACGGGCGAGCCCGTCACCACAGGACGTTTTAACGATTTTCTCGTTCTGTCGCCCTGCAGTGAACGTAGAAGACTTTGGACAGAACAATCCAACGTCCAGCTACGTCACAACCCGCAAGAAGCCAACGCCTTACCGCGAGATAGCCAGTGTTACCTGGCGGGCCGACCCTCGCGCCCTTGCTTCCAATTGTAACCAGATTTCTCCGGTCTTTCGATTGGTTCCGAGTTCGAGGTCGCTTGCGCGGTCCTCTCCCTTACGAAGCGGTGAAACGGTGTAAACCGAATCTATCGCGCACCACGGCGTCCTTTGCCTGGCTGTTCACTCAGGATCGGGTAGCCGATGGTCGTTTCAAGAGCAGTCGCCGTAAGGTACGCAACCACCCCCGCTCTATAGGAAACAGTACTGTTTCCAGACTCCCCCGACTGTTAGTCAGAATGCACAATCGTTTGGCTTACGCCGCACGTGCGCACACCGTCTAGGAGCGCCAGAAGGTTGACTCCTAGGGGAAACTAGCCCTAAGGCCAGAGTTCTGCCCGGGCTCGCACTTCATGCGTGGAGACCGCCGGATGGGTGTTGACCCGTGAGTGTGACCAACCCTGAACAGAATGGGTCTTTGTGGCTAACTCAGCAAGGGCCCATTTGCTCCCAAGTAGACTAACAACCCCGTGGGCCCCCTAGCACTGTGGGCCGTGGTGCACTGAACCGCCTCGCACCTTAGAGGCTACGTTACTGTATGGGGCGAGGATAGGATAAATAACTGTTCCTCTGGGTTTACGTTTACGTCAATTGATACATCAGCAAAAATCTTTTTTACAGGATGAATATTTTTCTTCATAAAACGTGTCCTAAGGATTACATATACAGTAAACATTTAATTGTAAGTTCTTAAGTCAAATATCAATAAATTTAAACGCATTATGATGTTGATAAATACTAATATTCTTCAATACCTTGGTTATAACAGCGCCAGTTTTTATCAAAATGATACTTTTGCAGTAGATGTATCGCTTTGAAACAATATTCCATGGTAATTCCAGCATCGACAATTTTTAAGCTATTGCATAGCTTTTATCGCGGGCCTAGTAGGCCAGCGCGGCGACCGAATGAAGAAATTTCTTAACGAAAATTTATGATTTTAAACTGACAATTACGTCTAAACGAGTACTGCTTACGATTTGAAAAAAACATTTGTTAAACAAGAACATTTTCCTAATATTCTTAGCTTTGAATATTTTAGATTTTATTTATATTACATAGTGTAATTAATTTGTGAAATTAGGTCTAACCGAACACAAAAACGACTACTACGCAAATACTATCTGGCGTATTATTATGAAACCTGCACCATTTTAAAGATAATTTAATTATCTATCTTTTTGTCTACGATTTTTTTCGAATAATCCGGTTTTTTTTCTTTATCAAATAAAAAATTCGTGCGCGGCGCTCTATCGGAAGACGTTTAAATTATTCCGAATCATTTGCTACCGCAGCCGCAAATGATTCGGAATAATTTCAACGATTTCCGATAGAGTGTAGTTATCTGATATCAGAAATAATAAAATAAATAAAATAAATAAATATTTATAATTGCATAAGTTGTTAAAAATGCTATGCAATAGCTTTACCGCGGCAGTCCCCGAGTGCCACACGTATTTATTTTATTATTGGTTCCTCGACTCTTATACAAAACGAATGACTTCGGCATTTTAATATAGTCTCTTTATTGATATCTCTTAATATGTGAATGTTAACATCATCGCCAATGTCAACAAAAAACACAAGATACTTAATCAAAGGTCATCCATGTATTAAGTATCACTTTGAAATAAACTCACATTTTGCAGCTGCAAAAAATGTTTTATTATGGTTTTCTAGAATTTTCTTACTTCGATATTTTCGGCTTTGAGAGAAATACATTAAATCATTAAAAATCCTTTTGCAAAATAAAGCAAATGTATCACTTTGAGGAACCGGTCCTCAATTGGTGTAGTCTTCACCAACACCAACATTTTGCCCACCAAACCAACCCAACCCATTTTGCCCCCAACACCAACAACAACATTTTGCCCTGCGGCTTTCAAGCCGCAGGGCAAAATGTTGGTGTTTGCATTGATTTTAATTACACAATAAAATCAATGGCGTTAGTATCTATTTTATTGTATTATTTGTTAATGTATTATTGAGAATGGTAAAAATTTTCTTTTAATTATAAGTATTAATTAAAATACATGTCATATAATACAGTACAGTAGGATATGATCGAATATTTAATTAAATTAAAAGAATCATAAAATACGTGGCTTTCTTTACATCTTGTATTAAAAATACAGACCATGGTAAGAGGTCTATTCGACACGATATTGCTATTGCAACGACAACAGAAACTGTTTTAGAGCTTCTCGTTAGTCGCGTCGGCGCACGAAATTGAACATTTGCTAGACTGGCTGGGCTATCTAGTCGATTGTGCAAAAGCTTATGGAGACACGTTATATCAATAATAGACCTACTTGTTTTAAGTCTATGAGTTGAAGTGAGAGAGCCGTTCTACATAACCTTTCAGAATATTCCTAAGGCCACATTTGTTTGACAGCTTGCGATTGAATATCTTTTGTACTCGTTCAATTCTGTCGCCGTGAACACTGTAAATCGGACTCCAAGTCACTGATCCATACTCCAGAACCGATCTAATCAGTCATGTATAGAAGGATATTAGGGATTTTGGATGACGAACGGCTTCATTATTCTGAAGTCAAAACCAAGAAATTTATTAGCTTTTTCAACAATCCCATTGAAGTGGTGATGGAATGAATATTTTCCATCTAAAATAACTCCTAGGTATCTGATGTGGTTGATTCTATTTAGTGTAATGCTATTGATAGAGTAGTTATATTTTAAAATATTTCGGTTCTGGCTAAATGTTATAAAATGTTTGTTTCTCTTCTTTTTTGTAACATTTCACAATGAGCGGGTTTATTGTCATACCACAATCTCTTACAACCAACCCTACTATGAAGTGTTTATATGAATGTGTGCTTGAAACATGTGCAAGTGTGTGTCTTGTTATTGCATTCGATCGACAGAATTCAAATGCAATTCCGTTAATTTTATTCCAACGGAAAATGGTAACCCATCCGGAAATTGAACCCGGAACCTTACAATGTAAGATCAGGCGACGGTCTAGCAGAAATTGAAATCAAAACAACACTATTTTAAATTATTTCATGACTTTAGCATTTGGCCAAAATGGGTAATCTCCTTCGAAGACTATCGCGGTTGTTTGACATTATAAATAGGATAGAAAACGAATTTACCGCGTGAAATTTGTAGGACCCGACGTTTCGGTGACGTTGCAGCCGCCGTTGTCTAGGGTAGACTGAAAGAGCTGTCAGTCCGTTGTTTTGCGGGTAGGCCGCAAACCGCTGCCGCCACTGCGTAGGTTATAACGGTGGTGGGGGGCCGGGCTCCCGGGAGCCCGGCCCCCCAGTCTACCCTAGACAACGGCGGCTGCAACGTCACCGAAACGTCGGGTCCTACAAATTTCACGCGGTAAATTCGTTTTCTATCCTATTTATAAGGGTAATCTCCTTGTTTACAGAATGACTGAATTATAGCGATCTGTACAACCATGTATATTTCAGAGCACGCATCTGTTTTTAGAATGCTATTTTTTTTAGCAATATTGAGTTCGTAACCGCCAGAGACCGAAATAAAAACAAACTCTGTCCTATTTCATGGATCATTTTTCAATTCTGACTGCAGCTGAAATTTGAGTGGCAAGCAACACGTGGTAGTTGCACGTGTGGGGAGTTTTTTTGGAATAAAGTGCAACATCTGGCAATATTCTTCGGGGCGAGGTTAGCCGAAGACTTTTTCTAGGAATGAAAAAATGTCTTATATCGGTAACAGTTCTGTGTGCCATACTGTCCCCATCGATATACGATATATCGATGTACAGTCCCCTTGTCGCTCGTAGGTCAGTTTTGATTGTACAGTAGGACGGAGGACAGAGGAGTTATTAAAAATAGTAGAAAGCACCTCACGCTTTTTTAAATTAAAATGATTTTTTGTCGATCACTCCATTCTTATTTTAAACTTATCAAAATCGTTTAACTATTTTCAGTTAGTGTATTTTCTATCGCTGTTAAACAATATCTTTATATTTAAATATTTTTTTACCTTTTTTATTCACATTGCTATTACAGCTTTATTTTTAGTTTTTTTAAACCATATTCCTATTTAAATATTTTTTCCTCTTAATATCTAATTATGCAATTAGTGTTATGGTGATTTAAGAAACTTGTTGTTGTAATATTATTTTTTAAAAATCATTTTAAATTTTAGTTGTCTGTAATATGTCTATTTTGTAAATTTTCTGTATAATTGTAGTTTATGTATGTTATAATTTTAGTTTTTAATTATAATTTATATATGCTATAATTTTAGTTGCTTCAATGTTTAATTATAATTATTTCATTATTTTTTTTTTATTGCAATTACTATTTATTTATTTATTTATTTATTTAGGAATTAATTACACATTGATTAGCTTACAGAAATAACAGGAACCGAATGGCAAAACCTTAACCTTTTGCCTATTTGTTTCTGTAACCTAACTGGGACTAGCCCGTTCTAGGGTGGACAGGACTCTAATATTACAATTAAGTTTGCTTGATTGCTTGATTGCTTACAAATGTACAAGTTTTAGTAAAAAGCTAAAAACACTAAATTGCCCTAAATGTGGTCTTCAGAATAAAATAAAAAAAAATACGTGTGGCACTCGGGGACTGCCGCGGTAAAGCTATTGCATAATAATTATTTTATTATTTTATTTATTTTATTTTTTCTGTTATCAGATAACTGCGCTCTATCGGAAAACGTTGAAATTATTATCGGAAAACGTTGAATAATTTAAACGTCTTCCGATAGAGCTCCGCGCACGAATTTTTTATTCGATAAAGCAAAAAAAACGGATATTATTCGAAAAACTACTATTCGAAAAAAATCGTAGATAAAAAGATAGATAATTAAATTATCTTTAAAATGGTGCAGGTTTCATAATAATACGCCAGATAGTATTTGAGTAGTAGTCGTTTTTGTGTTCGGTTAGACCTAATTTCACAAATTAATTACACTATGTAATATAAACAAAATCTAAAATATTCAAAGCTAAGAATATTAGAACAATGTTCTTGTTTAACATATATTTTTTTCGAATCGTAAGCAGTACCTACTTGTTTAGACGTAATTATCAGTTTAAAATCATTAATTTTCGTTAAGAAATTTCTTCATTCGGTCGCCGCGCTGGCCTAGGCCCGCGATAAAAGCTATGCAATAGCTTAAAAAATAAAAAATAATAATAAAAAATATTAAAAGATAATATAATAAATAAAATGCAATTCCATTATACATATAATCGGCAATAAATATAATATAAAATTCGATTAAATAATATACATAAAGTTATATGTGAGAAAAGAAAGAAACAGTCATTATTATTTAATATGTTAAGTAATATAGGATTTAATATAAAAATACCTAGTCAAAAAAGTTAAAAGTTTTGTTAGTTAGTTCAATGTTAAAATATACTCAACATACATGTTTAAAAATATGTTGATAATTTGTGCACCTAAGTTTTATTAGACTATTATTTCTAGCATTTGATGTATGGTTAGTCTATCATGATTTGATAACCGTTTCTTTAATTTATTTTTGAATTCCCTAATTTTGTCAAATTAATTTTTATTTCCATATTGATCAGATTGTAAAATCTCGGCGCAATGAAAGAGTAATGTCTTTGTCCAAAACTATGTGATTGTATTTTTATCCTTTTTTAAATATATTTTGATGCCTTTACGGTAACTATGCAAAGGTAAACACATAAGCTTCGATGGCGGAGTGAATGGGTGGTAAGGTGCACGCTCACATATGGCAAGATTGCTGTCCTTGACCTAACACAGCTGGTCGTTAGTCCGGAGTCCACCGCTCACCCTCCAGAAGTGTGGTAATAGTATTATGATACTATTACCACACTTGCTTCCATATTGAGGTCCTGCATGGAACGGTGAGACTATTTTGTCGTTCGTAAATATTTTAATATAATTCGTGGTCTAAACATGTATATTTTATAAATAGACCATCATCCGTACCTAGGCGTATTCAACTTGCGTGTTTGTGTGCTTACGTCATCGAGCAGTCGGATAGGATCTCGAACGCGCGATGAACCCTTAGAGAATCAGTCATAACTCCACTCGGCATCAAACAGAATAAAAATACTAAAAAAAACTTTAAAAAAAATATTATTATTATGTAAAAGACAAACTTTTATTCCAGTAGATAAGCCTTTGGTTCGGCTAGATTATGTTTTAAAAGATACAGAAATATTCATTCACGGTACAAAGTTGTATCAACAAATACCATTCCCATTAGAAGTACGAATATGGGTCTTACTTATTTATTTATTTATTTATTTATTTAAGAATTAATTACTATAAAACATTGATTTTGCTTACAAAAATAACATTTGATTATGTCAAACAACTGAGACTAGCCCGTTCTAGAGTAGACATAACTTCTATTATTACAATAAAGTATTTAAAACTTTTAGTAAAATGCTCATAAAACTAAATTGCCTTGAAATGTGGTCCTAAAATAAAAATAAAAATACGTGTGGCACTCGGGGACTGCTGCGGTAAAGCTATTGCATAGCATTTTTAACAACTTAGGTAGGTAATATGCAATTATAATTATTTATTTATTTTATTTTTTCTGATATAAGATAACTGTGCTCTATTGGAAAACGTTGAAATTATTCCGAATCATTTGCGGCTTGCGGCTGCGGAATAATTTAAACGTCTTCCGATAGAGCGCCGCGCACGAACTTTTTATTCGATAAAGCAAAAAAACACGGATTATTAAAAAAAAACGTAGATAAAAAGATAGATAATTAAATTATCTTTAAAATGGTGCAGGTTTCATAATAATACGCCAGATAGTATTTGCGTAGTAGTCGTTTTTGTGTTCGGTTAGACCTAATTTTACAAATTAATTACACTATGTAATATAAACAAAATCTAAAATATTCAAAGCTAACAATATTAGGAAAATGTTCTTGTTTACCATATATTTTTTTCGAATCGTAAGCAGTACTCGTTTAGACGTAATTATCAGTTTAAAATCATTAATATTCGTTAAGAAATTTCTTCATTCGGTCGCCGCGCTGGCCTAAGGCTCGCGATAAAAGCTATGCAATAGCTTAACTATGCAATAGCTTAACTAGTAAAATAAAAAGAAATAAAAATAAATATTAAGGGCATCCCTTAAAACTCATCCCTTAAAAAGTGTTGAATTTTATTTAAAATATCATTTACATAAACCCACAAGCACACGGTCTTTTGTGAGATATCCGGCACAAGAAGCCAGTTGAGTGCGAGAAAGAACACAAGAATGACCAGTCATGCCGGAAGAAGATATCCGATCGCGCGGAGGAATCGATAACACCCTGTAACTAATACCACCCGAACAAAGAATGGATAGGTTATGGGCTCTCTAGCCTATTAAGCATGCTTGACAAGCTTCGCGTCGCGGGCAGGGAGGAGATCGTAAACCACACGAAATATGCAAATATTCTTTTGTAATATTTACCAAAAATGCCTAATTTTGTAGTTTTATACTAGGGAGTCACGTCATTCAATAATCAATTACGTCCAATTAACGACTCCCTGGTATAAACTAAAAACTAGGCATTTTTGGTAAATATTACAAAAAATATTTGCATATTTCCTGTGGTTTACGATCCCCTCCCTGCCCGCGACGCGAAGCTTGTCAAGCATGCTTGATCGTCTAGAGAGACCCTTAAGTTTTATACCTTTTTTCGACAAGCATAAAAAGAGTCCCGCCGATTTCCGTTTCTTTTTCGGTTGTTGCCAATATTTGTTTGTTTGTTTGTTTATGCTCTTCATTGTGAAATTTTCACAATGGGCGGGTTTATTGTCATACGACAATCTCTTACAACCAACCCTACTATGAATTATTTATATGTATGTGTGCTTGTAACATGTGTGTTAGTGTGTGTTTTGTTATTGAATTCGATCGACAGAATTGAAATGCAATTCCGTTAATTTTATACCAACGGAAAATGGTAACCCAGCCGGGAATCGAACCCGGGACCTTACAAAGTAAGATCAGGTGACCTAACCACAATGCCACCGGGCCATGGAAATCGTTTCGTTATTGGCAAACGGCAATGAAAAACTACACATAAAAAATCTCTAACTATCCAGGGAAGAATTGGAGATAATTGTAATCATCATTTATTTATTTCCCAAAATTTAAATAGCCTTGCAGATTATTCGAAATCGTTAATTAGTGATCTAGGCCAGTGGTTCCAAATTAGTTTTTCCTGAGTACCCCTTTGAGAAAGAACCAAAACACGCGCACCCCTTGCAGTCAAAATGATAAATAAAAAAATAGATTCGTGTCATTTTTGAACTTTAAAAACCTAATCTTAGTTAATAGAATAATTATTATTGCAATATTTATTATTATTATTATCTAATAAAACATCTTATAATAATAAAATTCACATATTCTCTTAATTAACTTAATTATATGTTATGCTGTTTTATAATACAAATGTGCTAGTCTCTTCTGAATCACTTTGCTTTTTAGTCACTTTCGACCTAAAGTTAGTGACTATGTTCGGGTTTAAAATATTTGTTCTCATAATTACGGTAAGTGGTGCAATATGGTAGTTTTTTAAATGCTGCTTTGCTAACTTTGTGGGCCATGATTTTTGAAATATTGTGCCCATTTAAATTACTTAAAAAAGTAGAGCCTTATTGTCTGATTATTTTATACGATCTTATATCTGTACTTTTAGTTTAAAATGCATGGCGTAGCTTTAATTTGATTATTTAACATTTTACTGACAATTTGAATACTACGATGAATAATTTCCTACGTATTTTTTCGAATTACTAACCACTTCAAATATTAGGCTTCTATTTTGATTATTTATATTTATAGTTTGACAATCTAGTAGTTAAATTCTTGACTACCTATGTATGTTCAGTAAAGAGAAGTAACGAGACTTAGTAGTAGTAGTAGTAGATAGAGTGGGGGGCTTGTTTCCAGCCCTTGATGTCACCTGTAAGGTCTTTTGTAACTAACAATCTGTAAGGTCTTTTGTTACCCACTGTGTGGTTAGGTCACTGGTGAGCTAGTAGCCCGGTACTTCTTACCAGTCCAAGTAGATCACTAACCTTCAAGTTGGGCAGATCGCTGGGTTCGAGAAAGGCTCGTAACAGTAAACTGTGTCTTTTGGCGGCGAGCCCTGGACAGCGACCAACAATGTGTATGCTGTTTTCAGGTTGCTCTCCACATATTCGGCAGTCCTTGCTCTCGGTCAAGCCAAGGTTGAATAGATGAGCTCTAAGGGTCGTGTGTCCGGTGAGGAGACCGATAGTAACGAGACTTACTACCTAACCCAATTATTTTGACACGTCCAAGAGCGGTTTTAGCCGTCAATTGGACACGATAAAAAGGTAATGTAATGTAACGCGATCAACGCCTTAAGGTCAGACCTAAAATTAACCAGCGATTGCTCTGCTGAACAACTCCTTAATCTGCTGTTGCAAAAGATTTCCTAATTCCATTTTGTCGGAGATGGGTGGATGGTTGAAGGAATGGTTGGCAGAAAAAGGGTTCCAGGGGACCAAGTTACATTGCGAAGATATTTCTGAAAAATGGTTGTGTCTCTATAGATTTTGCAAGTGTCATCTTATGGCACATTCTACATATTCCTTCAATGATGAAAAAGTCTTATCCAAATATAGTTTTAAATTTACAAACTTGACATATATGCATATATATCAAGCAACGGTGTCCAGATAGACATTATGTTATGCTTAATTCAACCTTATCCTACATAGTACATATGCTTTTAATCCGGACTTGTCCCAAATTCAACAATTTGGTTAAAATATCTAACAAGTAAGCCAATTTTTGCAGCCACAAAATGTCATATCAACTACTAATAATTGCTTTAGTTAATAGCTTGCCTCGCGTACCCCTCAAGCAACCCCTCGTACCCCTGAGGGTACGCGTACCACTTATTGGGAAACACTGATCTAGGATATTATTCTATGTTATTATTCTACCCATTCTATTCTATAATGTGCTCGTTTTGCATTGGGTCCTTAACTATGTAATTGCTGTTTTTTCAAACTGGCCATTTTGAACTCGGATAACTTTAATTCAAGGCCATGTTATGCTTTTTAAGCATAAGCTGTTTATTCGTCTTTCACTCGTTTGTTTTTGCTCAAATATTTTCGTTTGTGAAAAAGTTGAAAATTTGTATAATTTTCAAATACGAGATCCTGTGCCAGTATTTTATAGTACAGCTTCTTGCAGTCTGGCTATACAGTTACTGCAAATGTGTACTGTTAAGAACTGCAAACAATGATGGAGTGCGCCACTGCTTCTGCATGACAACGTATAACCCCAGATTTCACTGCAAATAGTCGCAAAGTTGCAGGAGTTGCGGCTAGAGACTCTTGGTCACCCATCGTACTTGACAGAACTTGCTCTAATAGAGTTTCATTTTTATCAGAATTTAGATAACTTTTTATAGGGGAAAAAAATACTTTTAGGATTCGGTGAAAAACGCCTTCAAAGCATTCATTGGTTCCTGTCCACGAGAGCTTTACATCAGAGGAATTAAGAAAATCTGCATAGATCATAGGGGTCAATATTTCTATTAAATAAATATATATACTTCATACAAAGTTTTTACCTTAAATTTTCTTTATATATAAGGTACTAAGGTACTTCACTAGATAATGTACTAAGGTACTTCAAAGGTAAGGACCTAATATTTGATCGTCCATAACGTTATATAGGTCTTCCAACTTCCTTTAAAATTAGCTATTTTCGCTCTGATAGCTAATCGCCACCTTTCTGTTGTATTTCTTTTGCCCAGCGTATTGAATCACCACTCCCATCCGGTTTTTAAAACCGGATCCGACTATCGATCCGAAAAGTGCGACGATCCGGTCGCGCTTCGCCGATTTTTTTAACAATGACCTACGGACACTCCTTTCCTGCGTCACGTTTTTTCACGACCGGACACGAATGGGCATTTTAATTAGGATAGCATTACTATCACCATCACTCATAGGAGCGCATCTCAAGGGTAATTTATTTATTTAATTAATTTATTTATTTATTTATATTTCACACACATTTATAAGACTAGATTAATAAGAATAAAATCTACCTTGCTGGAGTAATGCCCGTACTAAGGTAGACTTTTATGTATTCTTTTTTTCCTTTTTTTTTTTAGTTGGTAAGTGTGACATAATGTAGCATTGCTTTACGTGGTAGCTCTATATTTACACAAATTGTACATATACCTACTTATAATTTAGTAACATAATATACATAATAATATTAAATAATCATATATACACATACACATATAAACATATACATCTACACATATACATACACATATATACATATATACATTTATACATATAATCTATACATATACATAAAAGTAGTAATTGTAAGTAGTTTGGTATTCTTATACAGCACTATAATTAACTAATTTCTCCGTTTCGTTCCTTCCTAGCTCAATCAACCATTCAGTCATAATTTTTTTTCCTCGTATGGTATCTAACTTCACTTTTAATTCCGAATGTATTCTATTGTGTAGTCGGACAGCTAGAAAAGAAAAATGTCGTTGGGCAAATTTAGTTTCATAAGGGGAACATCATGTTGCATGGCTGTAACTGCGCGTGTTCTAATAGTGTGAGATTTAATCATATGCCGCTCTGTGTGGGTGTAATAAAATATTGTCGATACTTTCACATATAATTGGCGTATGTCTAGGACTCGGAACTCTTTAAATAAATGGTCGCTGGAGAACCTAAAAGGCTTTTTATTTATTACCCTAATTATTGACTTTTGAGCCTTAATCAAGGGATCTAGAGCTGAAAGTGACACGCCACCCCATCCAAGGATTCCATATGATAGTATACTATTGACTAAAGCGTAATTTCACTTAAATAATTGAACGAGTCTATATCTTTTAATATTAAATTATATTAGGTAGTGTTATAATTGAAAAGTAATTCTGTCATTTGGAATCCACGTGAATATCTTTACTTTCTCAGCTAGAGTAAGTAAAATATCGGTTTCTAAGGTTTCAGAACTCCAAGCAGTAAATAAAGCTTTTTTAATATTATATAATATTGATATGTAAAGCCAAGCACTACCCGTTTTTTAGAGCTCATCTGGCAACCCTGTCCACCCAGCGTAGATATGGAGAGCTTCACGAACTTATGTTCAGGTGTCGTCTCCATGTGAGCTTTTTACTGGTTTGCCTGGTTTCCTGGACTTTGGACCATTCTGGCAATGTCCACTTGCAACGTTCAATGGTTTCCATGTGCTATTATCGGTCATCATATCTAGATACTCGTTTGAGTGAGCGAGACGAAACAGGTAAAAAGAGAGAGCCGGTGTCGGACGAAATGTTTATTTATTTCTTGATGATGCAGCACACGTGAAGAACAAAACCGCAGATGGTCCACAATGTCGTTTCACGCCCTGTGCTGCGGTTTCCGCTACCGCAAGGTGGTTCTGCAGTTTTTATTTGTCGCTGTAAACGCACCGGTCTTTTGTACGAGCATATTATTACCATTGATTAGAATGTATTGCAATGCATTAGATTGTATTAGAACGCTTAATATCATACTACGATTTAGCAACTAGGATTTAACTACATAATAGACAAAAATTTAACACAAAGAAAAAACGACTTCATTTTTTTATAAGTGCAGCAGCCATGTCATGGTAATACCATTGATTTTATAGTGTAATCAATGGTAATACTTAGAACGGGTTATCACAATTGAATGCATATACAAGATGTTAAGTATGTGCTATTAACCGTTGAGTCCCTCGTCGGGAGCCAACCCTGGGTGCGGCAGCCATGTCATGATAAAACATAGAACGGGCTATCATAACTAAATGAGTATACAAAATTTGGGGTGTGTGCTGTTGACCGTTGAGGAGTTCTCTCGTCGGTAGCCAACCCATGGTGTAGAGTCAGGTCATGCTTACCATAAAAATAAACGAATTGTTATCGAAATGGAACCTACATGTAAATTTTCAATTTCATATGATAAAATTTGAGGAGTTCCCACAATTCCTCATGGATCCCATCAGTGAAACAGGATTTTGATAAAAATAGGATCAATCTGTAAATATATTATTTCAAATAAAAAAAGAATTATCCAAATCGGGTCATAAATAACAGAGATCTGAGGTAAAAAAGATAAAAAAAATACGTGTGGCACTCGGGGACTGCCGCGGTAAAGCTATTGCATAGCATTTTTAACAACTTAGGTAGGTGCAATTATAATTATTTATTTATTTTATTTATTTTATTTTTTTCTGATATAAGATAACTGTGCTCTATTGGAAAACGTTGAAATTATTCCGAATCATTTGCGGCTTGCGGCTGCGGAATAATTTAAACGTCTTCCGATAGAGCGCCGCGCACGAACTTTTTATTCGATAAAGCAAAAAAACACGGATTATTAAAAAAAAAAAATCGTAGATAAAAAGATAGATAATTAAATTATCTTTAAAATGGTGCAGGTTTCATAATAATACGCCAGATAGTATTTGCGTAGTAGTCGTTTTTGTGTTCGGTTAGACCTAATTTTACAAATTAATTACACTATGTAATATAAACAAAATCTAAAATATTCAAAGCTAACAATATTAGGAAAATGTTCTTGTTTAACATATATTTTTTTCGAATCGTAAGCAGTACTCGTTTAGACGTAATTATCAGTTTAAAATCATTAATATTCGTTAAGAAATTTCTTCATTCGGTCGCCGCGCTGGCCTAAGGCCCGCGATAAAAGCTATGTAATAGCTTAAAAAAGATTTAACCGAATTGATATTCTCCCTTTTTTGAAGTCGGTTAAAAACGCAACAAGTCGATGGCAGTCATAGTCCCAAAATGTATTAATTTTCTCTTATCACGGCGAGTAGTAATATAGCTGTCACACACTTATCTCTTATATGGCAAGTTTAGTGATATAGCAGTATGGCCGCGCTTTGTAGCTGGAGCTCTAACCACGCCTATACGGTGTAAAATAATATTATAATAACAAACAAATTTTTAAATCCTACTTTTTATTATTTTAATTTGTCTACCCTAGAACGGGCTAGTCCTAGATGTGCGACAGAATCAAATAAACATAAGGTTAAGATTTTGTCAATCGGTTTCTATTATTTTTGTTAACAAAATCAATGTTTTATTGTATTTAATTCCTAAATAAATAAATAAATAAATAAATACTATTATTTACATAACGATGTCAATTTTTAATTTGGTATACGGGGTTTAATACGTTATAATATCCCACTTTTGTTCTGGTAGACTAATAGATGGCATTATATCTCCCTATATCATTTCTACAATCCAATATTCCGAATGAATTACATCCGTACAATATGAATAAACTGCATAATTTTACGTGAAGAATTGCTAAAAAATAAATTACCATCGTAGATTCGATCTGAGTAAAAGAAAAAAAAAATAAAACTTGAAATGCTAAAGTCTTATCATAAGATTTTGCGAAGTTAGAACAACAAAGTCATCAGCAGCCAATTTGCCTGATGTCTAACAGTATTAAATCGCCATATTGGTCTTTTAACAGACGCTTATAGGGATTTATGGGCTTAGTTAGAATTGCTCTTTTCCACGCCAGATAACCGTATGCAATAATTCTGTTACTATGCAATTAAATTTAATACTAATTTAAGATTATTGCAACTTACAATTTAAAACACTAAATATAATATTATATTACTAAAATACTTAATCCACAGCAAGATATTAAACCCAACGAATAAATGTTATTTACTGTCCTGTGTCGCCCAACTAAGCAAAGCTTGTGCCTGGGCGAACGTTTTATAGACAGACTTGCTAAAATTTGATATATGATAAATCACAAAAAAATACTAATTCAATGAGCATTATTATCATCAAATAATGTTATTATAATTATAGAGGGTGTGATTACATCTCAGGCATTCTTGTAGTGTGTGATTAGTACGATGAAGTAAGCAGCCTTTGATACATTTTTTTTGGGAGAAACAAAAAAAAGAAAAGTTTATTTTTATTTTTTATTAGTATAAAAAGCTATGAGCACGATGCGCTATCAGGCGTTAGGTAAAATATAGCTAATATTATTTATTTACTATATATAACCTACTGATAGATGGTGCAGGGCGCTCAGCGCTTCTTAAACTTTTCTTCAATATATACAATTTAAAAATTAACCAAAAAAGAAAAAAAACAACAAAATATTTTGTTCAATAAATTTTATCAAAAGCTGCTTACTTTGTCGTACTGATTCACCCACTACAAGAAATTCCCGTGATTTAATCACACTCTGTATAAATTATAAATAATTTCAAAGCGACATATTTTTTTTTAGTTGCATGATAAAGTGGCACGTGTCTTTCCTAGATTGTAACTCCCCTGAAATCTCGACTCAACCCCATATCCGGTTTTACGTTCAGCTGCGTTTTATCTTCTATGTCCGACTACATACTCGACTCGAATGGGTAAGAAAGAAATGCTTTTTCTCCCATGACTGCTAAATTTTATGACAAAACACCGATAAAAAATCAGCTGTGTTGCCCCAAGACTTTCTTGGCAAGTAGTAGGGTGGATCGTTTTTTTTTCTTCAGAATTTCAAAACCTCCTTATGCGGAAAAGATGTGCTGTAGTATATAGACCAAGGAAAAAATATTTCTTCGTTAATTAAGTACTGCTGCAAGGGGATGAACTTTAGGTGTTTGAGCTTTTTAATAGTAAAAAAGTGAAAGTGATTTATGTTACATGAAAACAGGCATTTAGTACTTTATAATGTTTATATGAGAGGACACATACTTGTAACCATTTGGTTACATTAAAAAAATGATACATTTACTAGCTTCTTTTTAGAGTAAAATTAAGAAAAACCTAAAAAATCGTAAAAATTACAGTGGACGGTAATGACGTTTGGTGTTGAAAACTGGCATGAGGTTTCGTAATTCCAAGCGATTTCTTATAAACCTATCTCCATATGATCCACAGACACCACCAGATGTTTCCCTGACTATTTTGAACATCCGTTCTGTAGTTTAGTATGGCAGGGAAACCCTTTGGTAGTAGATAGTATTGCCGCCGGGTCGTCGGGTTTTTCCATGCGGTCGGGTCTAAACACGCGGGGAAGACTTTATACGTATCGCTTCGGCAGGTTAATATGGGACTCGGAAAAACTGGAATTGTCACTATATCGCTCTGCAGTAGTATTACTGCTCTATAGGATTAGCGGACTGATTCTACAGTGCGGAAAGGGGGAGCTGCAATGTACGTACTTTGTTTCATACGCTACTCATTATTCAGTAATCACCATTTTGGTTAATTAATTAATATTTACTTTAGAAAAGAAACAATTATTTTGAGTCTCAAATCATCTAACATAAATATAGACTTTTTTATGTTTTCTGATAATATATAAATAAAATAATAGCATTTTAAAAACTACGTTTAATATCACATAGAAATCGAATAACTAAACAAATCATATTTGTGTGACGTTTCGTATGTGAGTTCACGAATGCGCTATAGACTTTCCAAAATTACATTTTTCATTATCTTTTTTTAAAAAACATATCAAAAACTACTTTTTTCAACAAGCTGATGGATAAACAGACAAAGAGCGAAGCTTCAATAATAGGGTACAGTTTGTACGCTTTGACTTGGAATCCTACAAAATATATATTTCTGTTCTAAAAAATGTATACATCGTCGTTTTATATCACATAGAATCGGAATAACGAAACAAATCATATCTGTTTTACTTTTTGTCTGACTGACTTCACGGTACCTTAAGAATGGGCTATCCAATTCTTTTTTTAATAATTACTTTCTTAATACGCTTTTCATCGAAGTAAAGAGATAATTACATAGTACCTCTGCATTAGTTTTGACTATAATTATATTGCAGTATGGTTTATTTCTTTATTAACCCTTCGAGTAGCGGCATAATTTCATGGCGGACCGCGGCGATATATTGGAATTTCTTGCAATATCGCCGCGCTCGAAAAAAAGTACTATAATATGAAACTACTATAGAAATTATAAAAAGAATAACTGTGCAATGATTGCATTGAAATTTCGTATATAAAATATTGAAATCTAATTTTGTAAAACAATTAGAAAATTATGAATAAATATGAGAAAGCCTAAAAAGTGAAAAAAACTCGGCATTTCTAACTTGTACTTGTCTTATGGAAAAATACGGAACCCTATTTAGAAATTGTAAATACTATCGTGATCCTTATTAGATTCTCTATCAAATTTAATATTTCGTTTTGCTTATTTACGTACAAAAATATTTAGATATTAGCTCATAAAAACCAATAAAATTTTTGATGATTTTTCAAAAAAAAAAAATGATGATGTTTGACAATGGAATTTTACCAGAAATATCTGCGAAATTATTCTAGCGGCAGTCTAATGTATCCTATGGTAATAATGAGATATTTGGTATGGATCTTAGGATGCGTTTGAATTAGAAAATAATATTACTGTGCGCTCCGGGAGCAAGCCTATTAAGGCTGTTTTTGCACATTTTTTAAACTAAATATATACGCAGCAATGAGAAAAAAACGTTTCGAATCACCTTAAAATGACATTGGTTAGCAACTCAGTGAGTGATTGGCTCATCTGATGGCAGGCCGTCTGTCTGCAGTATGTATGTGCTGTAGTTACGTTATTTTATTGCCAGACGCAAATCAATCTGTCGTATGTCACCTTGTCAAGTGTCGTATCCTGGCATTACGGCGGCCGCCCGCTGACATCCACTCCACGAATGTCAAATGACACAGCCGGAAGCGGGGGACTAACGAGGATATTGACACACCGCGATGACAAACACGATCCAGAGTAGGTGTCATTTAAAGGTGACTCTGGTGGAGGTCGAAAAAGAGCCGAGAGATACTTGCTTTCGGGGCCCTCACTTTTATAACAGTGGTTTTGGTAATTTTTACTCCTTGCCTATGTGGTTGATTGTCGTTTTTCCACAGTTGTAATTTTGAACTTGAATAATTTCGGTTTGTAACTTTTAACTTTAATAACCTAATCCTGTAAACAAAAACTAACAAAACAATATATTTAAAACACGACTGCCGTTACAAAAAAAGATTTATTGTATTTATAATTATTAGAAATAGTTTATTCGCGCCTAAAAGCACGTTTTATAGAGAAGAAAGTTTACATAACAATATTTGTTGAAACAAACTCCGTTACGGAAACTCCGTTAAGGGCCACCGAAACGCGTGTTATCTCTATAAACATCCAGTGCTTATAGACGATTGCCCATTCTTTGAGTCAGTCAACGGGCCTTGTCTAAGGATCGTGACGTTTTCCACTGGGCAATCGCCCTATATCAGAACTGCACAAGAGCCAGGCCCATTGGCCCGGATTTTTGAGTGTGTCGTCGCAGCGCTGCGCGCCGGCAGGTAGGTATCTCAAAACGATCGCGCGCCGCCGCCACCGCACTCAGACGGTTGCCCTCGGTACTCAAGCAATAAAATGGTTTATATGAAATAATTTGTGGCTTATGCATTTACCCGTGTAGATGCATATTTTCGGAATGTACTCAATCAGACCTTTCATTTAATACTAAACACGATATATTTATCCTAATTTATTGACATTTGGACATTTAAACAATTATTTATTTGTTATTCGGACAGTTTAGGTGCCTAATACCAATCGAGATGACATCGCGATTCTAACGATGCCACACTTCTAAATCGGTTTATGCGTTTAGAAGTTACAATAGTATAAAGAAACGAAAAACATATATGTACATACATTAACCCTGAATACATTCCACTATTTTTGTTAGGCAGTCGTGGAAAAAAATGAAATCATATATGTTATTAGGTAAGATTTATTGATTCGAAAACTTCTCTCTGACCATATATGTAAATTACAAATTTTTTTTTTTTCAATTATTCTAAATTATTTTGTCTTATTTTAAAATAAAATCATTACAAAATACATAATAAAATCAATGCATAATAGTATCATAACAGTGATACAATTACTTCGAAGTCAAAAACATTAATTCAAAGAGAAAATCGCAAATAACGATAAAATATAATAAAGTCACCCAAATAATCATAAAAAAGCATGAAATACAAAATTTCAAATTATAAAAAAACATTTAAAAGAAAACAAATTACACTCCTATCTAGAAAGTAATATAAAATTATAAAAAGATCCGCTTACTTCCCTCGCACCTATTCCCCGCAATGCGCTATCCGAGTGCTTTTACTGTTCTCTCGATATACTGTGGTTCATGTGAGACTCCACGAACGAGTAATATGCGAATTTTACCAATGATTTTCTCTTTCATCAATGATGGTCCTTAGTTTGGAAATTGCATAAGAAGGTGAGCTGAGCTTCGATTTCAGATGATTATTATGGACTTTGCAAGACATTTTCTCATCAATGGGAATCCCTAAGATTTTAATATTAGGGTCCGTCCACATATTACATATTCACGTTTGTCGAATTTTCGACCTCCCCCCTCTCCCCTTCTCCATGTCAACAACTCGGGTTGTCGACAACAGAGAGCGAGCCCGTCACCTCAGAAAGTTTTAACGATTAGTCGTTCTATCTCCCTGGAAGTGAACGTAGAAGACTTGGGGACAAAACAGTCCACCGTCTAGCTACGCAACAGACGCCCATGTAAACAGACGTAATCCCCCCCCCCCCCCCCCCAAGATTACGTAATCAACCGAATTTGTGGAAATGTGAAGATTCGGTAACCCAGCGTTTGTAAAGTATTTGAAGACTGTAAGTGGAAAAAAACATTTTAGAAAGCTTTTAAAAATTCACTTTATTAATTGAAAGTAATTAAAAAATCTCAAACTCTTTGGTTTATTTTACTGATCCCAATCTTCTGACCGCAAAGGCTATAAAAACGGTATTAAAGAGAAATACATTTCAAATTGAAATTCAAAATTATTTATTGAGTTCAAATTATGAGTACATTCAATTTACAAAAGTCTTAACCTAACTAGGCTGCCGCCTGTTCCAAGGTAGACAATTTATTTTAATTATCCTAAGAAATCTATAATATTATATTTATATAAATAATCAAAATCATACATATATAACAGAAATATCTTAATTACCTTATAAAAATTCGTAGAAAAATCTCATGAAAATTGTCAATATTATTTTATTTTAAAACATTATAAAAATTAATATATATTCATATATGTATTAATAAGTATTAATATGTATTATTAATATACAAAATAAATTCAGAAAAATTTAAATAAAATTACATTTACAAATAATCAATTTGTATTATACATATACTATTATGTTTTTATTATAAAGATTCAATTATTTAATAAGGTGTCAAATGTCTGCATTTGTACAATTTAAGAGGTAGGCATTTAAACTATTTTTAAATTTATATGATATTTCAATGTCTTTAATGTTTGGTGGTAGGCAATTATAAAGTTTGGGGCAAGATAAGAGAAACTGGATTGGCCAAAAGCGGATCTTCTTGTTACACGAGATTGCTGGCTTTTTTCCTGTTCTCCTAACTCACTCTGGAATTTAGTGAGAGTTACCAGCACAAACATTTTTCTCACACTCAATACTCTCGGAAAAAGTCATCGGAAGAATATGTGTGGGGTTTTTTTATTGATCATCCTCAGTATAGCCTTTTGCGCTTTGTAAAGGGTGGCCAGAAGCGTTTTTGCCGCACAGGAAAATGTGCGGAAAATTTAGGAATGCATTTAAAAAAGCACATTTAATGTGGAGGTTTAAAAAAAAATTGTGCTGTGACCAAAGTTGATTACGTAATCAGGACCCCACGTAACCAAGCGTAAGCCTCAGCTCCCCCCCCCCCCCCGTCATATTGACATGTTGTCAGTGATTTTTGTCTTTTTTATTTAACGCGCTATTATTAGGTCGACCTGTATGTAACTAACTATGTAATGGAATCTAAGGTAACTAATTTAACCATCTTCCAAGGATCGTAGCGTCATGAAAATTGCCAGCTGTATGTAGTTCTGATGACAATACAATAATATGGTACTGTCGAACTGATCTGATGATGGAGTCGGAAGATATGAACTGCAACTTCATGATGGAACATCGTATCATAGCTGTGTTTGGACTTGTTAGAAAAGTCTTGGAATGAACTTTGACCACGATTAGGATTCAAGGTGTGATGATGAAGCCGGAAGATAGGCACTGGCATTCCATGATGGAATATCGTATCATAGCCGTGTGTATGTGAATATCGTATCACAGCCCAAAAGCGTGTTTTTTAAAACTATTAATTATTATTTATTACAGAAGTTCATATTTACCGTTTTACTCATATTTAAGGATATTTTAGGTCATTAAATTCGATAATTGCAGAGTTGATTTTAGGTCATCCAATTTGATAATTGCAGTCACTTTCGAATATACAGGTCGCGTGATAGGCGAATTGAATTGTATTGGCTAAGTGGTCAATATGTGAAAAAACGTTGTCCCCGTTGTCCGTTACGGATCCACGGCACCTGTTGAGGAGGAAGTCCAGCGGGACGTCGCATCGGTAGTGCTCCGCTGGCCAGCCTCGTCCGGATCCTCGGCAGACAGGAACCTCGCCTCAGTGGACTCTCCACTGGGGTGAATACATTAACCGCCCGAGCGGAATTATTGGGGGACGGCCGCAGCGAGCAACCCGCGCGCTCGCCACAATGCACTTCGCTGTCACAGCGACCCGAGCCGAATAGCTTAAATACGTCTATTATAGAATAATAGAATAGAATAACTTTATTGTGCTATAAAAACACAACTAAATGAATATTCGAAGACTATCGCGGTTGTTTGACATTATAAATAGGATATAAAAGAGGTTCCGAAGGAGATGGAACATGTCAATGATGTCCTTAGTAGAAATGGATACGGAAAATATCACGAGACACGCACACGATCTAATACAGACGAAACTCGGAAACCGAGCAGATCAAAAGCATTCTTACCATACGTCAAGGGCGTGACAGATCGAATAAGTAAGATGCCAAACAGATTCGATATAAAAACGATCTTCAAACCGACCCAAAATATAGCTCGATTTTTCGTCGTAGGTCGAATCACTTCATGTGGGGGCGCACTGGTTTTGGCCTTGCAGATTTACAAATTGGTTAATACACGCCTTGTTGAATATAAAATTTTAATAATATTCATAAATCTTTTTCATAAAAGAAAACAGAAATAAATATTCAAATAATAGAAATTATCGATCCAAAAGATATTATTTTAAATTATAAATCTGTCACAATAATCTGAATATCAATGTGGTATTCCAGCCAAATTTAAAAAAATGTTGAAAAAAAAATAAAAATATAAAAAATATATGTATTTTAATATTTGTCCAAAAAATAAAGGAAACCAGTAAATCAATCTAGCGTACATATAAAATATTACCCCTATATACTATATATATATATATATATATATATATATATATATATATATATATATATATATATATATATATATATATATATATATATATATATATATATATATATATATATATATATATATATATATATATATATATATATATATATATATATATATATATATAATAATTCCTATTAATCCTCTAGATTTCCTCAAATTGCTAAAAAGATCCATATTGCTATATGGCTCAAACGTTTTATGACATCTTCATTCCTAACTGTCAGCCCAGATTATACATAGTATCCGCCGATAGACTCGCTTTTCAAAGGTTTCAAGGGAGACTGTAACAATCTAGCTCTCTATTGCACATGTTGATAATAAGCAGTGTCCTAAAAGTCTGATCTTGTTTATTTCTACCCTTTATTGTGAAATTTCACAACGGGCGGGTTTATTATCAAACGTCAATCTCTTACAACCAACCCATCTATGAAGTGTATATGTATGTGTGCATGTAACATGTGTGCAAGTGTATGTCTTGTTATTGGATTCGATCGGCAGAACGGAAATGCAATTCCATTAATTGTATCCCAACGAAATATGGTGACTCAGTCGGTGACGGAACTCGGAACATTACAAATATCAGGCGACCTAGCCACTATGGGCCTTGTACCTCTCACGAATATTTCTCGCGATTTATGAATACCTCTCACGATTATAACTTCAGGCGTTAATGTTTCTTCCGCAAAATACTTTTTCATCTAAGAATGTTCTGTATAATCTATACTAATATTATAAAGAGGTAAAGTTTGTGAAGTTGTATGAAGTAATCTCTGGATCTACTAAACCGATTTTAAAAATTCTTTTACCAATAGAAAGCCACGTTATGTGTGAGCGTCATAGGCTATATATTAATCCAAAAAATGAAAAGGCTTTTTCGTGGTAGTCGGATTTGCAAAGTAAGTCGGAAAATAAGCGGTCGAACGAAAAGGTTTCTAACTAACGCTGCCTTAACGATGAGAGATATATGATTAGGTTCTAGAGAAAAGTTGTAGAGATTGATAATGCCTACAAAAAAGTCAGCGTCAGCATATGTCTAACTTTTATATTTAGGTCACAAAAAGTAGTATTTCATATTTAAAAAATAATTTAAATCGTTAGGTCATGTTTATTGGTCATATTATCAACAATTATGAATTCTTATCAAAATAAGTAAATTTATCGTCTCAAGTGTTTAAAACAAAGACTTTTCCCTTTTACTGCATATAATTTCCCTTTTACTGCATAAATAGTTAAAGAGATAATACGCTCACAAATAAGACACTCACAAGAAGACACTCACAAATAACGGTATTATAGTCAAATTGGCATGCAAATACTTACATACATATGCAGTAAAAATATAACCCTTCTTTTGGCAGTAAGGAAATAAATCATAGCACTCAGTAAAAACCGAACCACACTCATAATTTCATCACAGGTAAAAAGTTTTACCGACAACGAAGTGGGCACGGGTCGGCTAGTTGTAAAATAAAAGCATATTCTAAAAATACCCAGAAACATATTTTAGAGCACACTTTTACTCAAGTGTGTATTGATGATAGCGAATTTAATGAAGGGCAGAATATTCAAACCTGGCAAGCGAAAAAAACAGCAAAGAGTTAATTGTTAGTCGGCCCAAAACAGTGCAATTATTCGGTCTGTGATTTTCTGAGCATCTGCGGCCATTGTGTTTTGTATTTTAAGTTAGGCCCCTACTGCGAAAATTACGAACTAATTGCACCTGTCAAGACTTTTCGGTTTATGTTTTGTAATGATCTGAAAATCATCACATCATCGCTTAGCAGCTCTAAGCTAAACGCAAAATAGATTAATCGAAATTTTAAAATTAAATTGTACTTAAAAAATGATCATAGTGACATCTAGCGATTTAATTAGGAACTAAAACGGACAGATGAAGAATGTCACTTGCTAAACTATAGAGCGCAGTGTCAACGTTACATAAATAAAGGGTTTTGAATAGTTTTGAGAGTTAAGGACATCATTAGGGGTTTAAAAATAGACAATCAGGAATATTTGGCAAGAAATTAGCATATTTTGAGATTTTTACGAAAAAATTGACGTAAAATTCAACAATTGACAAATAGACAATAGAAACATGCTTATGGTCTGGAAAAGTCGACTGATTGGTTTTTCAAAGAATTATAAAAGGGGTTCATTAAATAGTAGGAATTATGGGAGAATTTAATGGCAATATTGATAAAGTCATTTGAAGAACATTTAATTTATTATTAAGAGAAATTGGAAAACATAATCGATATCGATAGAAGAAAGCCGAATTAATGAAATTAAAAGAATTTTCACCGAATAATTGCCAGTCAAAATAAAATTTAATTGTTAAAATGAGGAAATTTAGAAACACTTAATTAAAATAGAGGAATTACTAGATAAAAATACTATAAATAAATAAAATTGAAATAAAATAGTTATATTATTTCGCCTTCAAATGTGAAAGCGGAAACGACGCGCGGAAGAGGCGGCAAGATCAAGTCAAAGTATGATAAATTCCCGCCGAATATGAAACATCAATTTCTCATAATACGTAAAATAAATACTTAAAATCATATGTAGAATTAGAAGCACGAATTATCGTTAAGAAATTCGCCTGTTACCAATGTGGCAGAGCGTTATTTAACGAAAAATAGATAAATCAGATCGTTTTGTGATTGATTAGTCAATAGTTGTGGGTTAAATTATCAAAAAAAGGTCACATCGATAGGGGTGTTATATAAGGGATGGAGGAGTTGCTTCCGGCATCCATTAAGAAATTTTAGTTGCACGCACAAAAGCTGCGAAAGTTTGGGAAAGAAAAGTATATCTTGGGGCTCAGATGTGAGAATAAACAGTTTAAAATAAGGGCACTGAGATGCTGTGAAGCATCTTAGTGCCCAGTTCATTTAAATTCGTATAAAGTGTGCAGATCGTATATCACAGAAACGCTTTATCGCACTCGTCATTGAGGCGCTTTTTACAAAGACGCTAAAAAACGAACAAATAATTGAAAATCCAGTGCTAAAAATGTGAATCGAGAGAGCTACGCGAGTTGGCATGTAAAAATCCAACATTTCAAATAAAATAGAAGTACGAGATTTCGTCGGGTTGCAATACGAAAATTATATCAAAGATGGCGGACGAGGCAAAGTCAGATTAATATATCACAACATTGCGAGCGTTCTTCAGAGGTGCATGACATAGCGGTGAAATACAATTAACATTGACGAGAACGCAGTAACGGCTTGGAATTGCAGTACGATAGCGAAGAAGTTGGGGTTTCTAAAAAGGCATTCGTCGTGGTATGGCAGATTTCTAGGAATGCAACAACACATCGAAGATTGACATTTAGTTATAAGTGCATAATTGTGCAATGCAGCTGTAAATACGGGGAAGTATAGCCGAGAGTCATTGTCGGCAAAGATGTACTAAAATTATGTAAGTTTATTTTGCCGAAGCTGGCGTTATTTAATTATTTGGGCCGAAGCTAGCAACCAATATTGTCATTGTTGTATATTTTTTTGGGGTTATAAATATTAGAGTTTGTGGGGTTTGTTGAAAATTATTAGAAATGATAAGTAGTAGTAACGTAAAAGCGTGATTTCTACATATTTGCACGTTAACTAAAAATGAGTCATTTAACATCGATTGACAGGAAGAGTCGTTGATAATTATACGAGGTAAACCTCTAGACAGACTCTCATTTAATTTGGAAGAGAGTTAGCCTTTCTAACTCCATTGATTCAGACACCAGCCATTATATAAATGTGCTCTTAATTTGGAAACTAGTTAAGGAAACATTCGAATTATACTGAATGTTAGATTAAATTTAAAGATAAGGAAAATTGTAGATTATATTGTATTAAGGTTTTTTGTTTTGACTGATCGATGGGGTTCCACGGATAACGGGGAGGGAATAGTATTAATAGAAATAATAGAACGAAAACCATATGGACAACCAGTGGACTGGATGGTAACCAGGTCGTAGTTTATATCGGGCATTAGCGACTGCGGTCATTTAAATTCATTATATCACTGGAACGCCATCGACTAGTTGACAGTATGTTAGTTATAAGTAATTTTATTGTTGTATGTAACATTACGATTCATGTTTCAATATAAATTGACATTGAACATATTTAAGTAAATAAGGGATTAGAATCTAATTGTCGAATTTCACGGCGGAGATTTAAACTCATGCATTATCATTATTAATATTATTTTATTAACAATCGACTGAACGCAGCCATTGTTGTCATCGACAAATGATCGATCGAAAATAACTCAAGAAGAAATTGTAAATATTTGTGGTGAATTAGGCGCTCATTATAATAAATATAATTCACAATAGTAGTACTTAAACTAAAATAGAAGAATTTATAAAGTTAATTGTTAATATATGAATTTGGGTTAATATATGGATTATTAATTGGAGAAGATTTGTTTCATTGAGGAAGTAAATACAGAGGGAAATTATTAGACAAGGTGTTGGAAGCCTATCCCACTGGAAGGTAATATTATCACTGTCGCTGATATGGTAGTGAAGTAAGGGGATCAAAAGTATAGCTTAAAATTTTAAAGATAGAGATATAGGATAAAGCAACTCTCTACAATGGCGTCCCAACTAGTGGGGCTGTTTGAAGATTGATTCATAAAAATAAATATAACTTACAATTGTGGAAATAATATATAAACATCTTCTCTGCAAATGACATATAAATCATAGATAAAGTTACAAATAGTAATATTAAATAAAAGTCGTTCTGACATATGCCGTCCCAATGTGGTGGGCCAATAGACATTGAAAGCATCGTAACATAACATAACGAGAAACAGATTATAAAATCATAACTCACAGATAGAAATAGAAGTGAGAAGTAGTAGTAAAAAGCAACGCTACAAATGGCGTCCCAACGTGTGGGGCCTTGATAGATTCTAAATAAAATAAATAGTAAATTATTTTCGATCGATCGTAATTTGGGCATTTAATAAATAAGAAATATAGAAACATGAATCGTGTGATATAACTGTATATTTAGCATTGCGAATTGTTGATATATTGTATATGTGTGTTGTTTCTGGAAATCTGCCTATATACATAATTTAACGTTTATTGTACATTATGTACACATATTGACTGCAATCGTCGAAATTGAATCGGTGATTAAAATAGTACCTCGGGAATAAGAATAGTTTAAAAATAAAATAAACAAATTTGATTGGAAATAGATTTTATTAAGAATTAGGCTGGAATTAAAATAAATTAAAATAATTGTAATCAGGACGCCGCGGATAATAACCTTTGGCACGATAGCAATCGTCAACCTTTTGCTTTGAATAAAATATAATAAATTAAATTCGTTTAATTAAAAATAAAATAAATTGAATTAGTTTTGAATCAAAATAAAAATAAATAAAATAAATTAATTAAATTTATTTAAATTAAAATAAAATAAATTAAATACGACAAATAAATTAAGAATAGACATAGACATCATAATGTCTCAAACAGCTTCGTCATCGAAAAAACGAAGGCTGGAGAGAGATATATCTCAGGGACGTGTGGAACCATTATTCGGAATTAGGCAGAAAGAAGATTTTTATAACACTGTGTCTCAATGGAACCTGGATGTAGACCAGGAAAATAAAATGTTTTTGGATAGGGAAAGGGAGCAAATGGCGGATAAGATTCAAGAGTTAGAAAGAAAATTGTCGCAATTAGAAATAGGAAGAGATGCGAAGAGGAAATCTATAAAACCACGTTTCGAACCTGTGCAATCGGGGTACAATGACATATATAAATGGGGTCTACGTTTTTCAGGGGAACATTCTGTCTTGGAGTTTATAGAATCATGTGAGGATAGACTACGATCGCGTCGTGCAAACAGTGAGGAGCTCATACAATCGTTTACTGAATTGTTGAGTGGAGCAGCCCTGAAATGGTTTAGGTCAATTAGGACGAATGATTTGACTTGGTCGCAGTTAAAGGCGAAATTAGTAGAGCGTTTTGAACCAATCAATTATCAAATTAAAATTGATAGTCAGATACGCAATTTGAAACAAAAGCCGTCGCAGAATATTCAGGAATTCATAACTGAAGTTCGGGGTTTGAATGCCCTTTTAAAAGAGCAAATTGGGGAGTCAATGTTATTGGAGATTCTTAAAATTAATATTGCGGATAGGTACAAACCTATTCTAGGCTCTCAAATCTTAATGACAATAGAAGAATTAGTTAAATATGCCATGAACTTCGAACAATATTTAGAAAAGGAAACGACTGCAAAACCTTTCAAACATTTTCAAAATAAAACAGTCGCGACAGTATCAAAGGAGAGTATAGTGTATAATAGGAATAATAATCGGGGAGGTTTCACTGGATATAGGGGACGCGGACGTGGCTATACAGTGAATGCGTTTAATACGGGGAGATTGAATTATTCTGATTTGACTGGGCCTGGAAACCAGAGTCACAGGAAGTGCCTTAAATGTCAGGAAGTAGGGCACCATTATAAGTTTTGTCCTAATATTCGCGGTAAAATCTGTTTCGGATGCAGGTTAGAAGGGTTTACCATTAGGGAATGTACTGGCTGCGTGAAGAATAGCGAGATCGTTGATAATAAAACAGGGGACGTCCGACGGAATAGAGAATCTGGAGACCCTGAAACAGCTCATGGATCACGGAGTCAGGGAAACGAATAGAGAACTCGATGGCTGGGAGGGGGTCGTCGGTTCGCATTTTTAATAATACCCTAAATAGTAATGATATGGATCAGAGACCTTATATTTATGTAAGGTTAAATAATTTTAAATTAAAAGCATTAGTAGATACAGGATCTTCTGTTAATATAATAGGGAGAAAATATATAACATTATTTCAGGATTGTGCGTTTGATAACAAATGCAATAATATACAATTGATGTCGGCGGATGGTACTATACAGAATATTATAGGAGAATTGGATATAGATACCAAATATGAGAACATTTGTCGACGTTTAGAATACATACTTAGTAAATACATACTTGAAATACTTACTTATATATAAAATCGGAAGGTAAAGCCATAGGGCGATGCCACATAAAAGATATGATAAAAAATTAGTAAGGGGTGATTAAAGAACCTTACGGTTCTATCGGTTGAGTGAGTAGTTATAGAAGCTCAATAAAATTATGGGGAGTATAAAAAAAAAAAAAACTCACGGTTTTGTTGATGGTATGTTTTGTGGTTGTCATAGCATTATTATATTATTATATTGGCTGTCATGGCGGTTATTATTATTTTATTGAGAGAATAACCGGCAGATTATTTTGAATATCAGAGTTATTGATTGTAGCGCGGTGTGTGTTCTTGTGTATGTATTGTATTATCATACTAAGATAATAAATCATTTTAACACGATATATCAAATATTGGATTTCATCATTTTTCAAGTTATAAATTACATTACAGATAATATCATTTTCCTGTTCCTTACTAGTAATAGATATTATCCTATCCATCATCCTATCACCATTCCTATCCTACCATCCTATCCATCATCCTATCACCATTCCTATCCTACCATTCTATCATACACTACCTATCCTATCACATTCCTTATTTCTATTCCATTACCAAAGTCTTAATAGCAACAAATTATTAATGCCATACACAAAAGCAGTATACTATAAATCAGAAATATTTTAATTACAATACATATTAGCTTACACGTTTAGTTGAGCAGTATAGTTTAATTTTTTTTCACATTAGAATCACACATTATTTTGCATATATATATATAGCATACAGTTACATTTACTAAATATATTATCCATTTGATACGTATATGTATGGAAGAATGCACCTCGTGAAATCGTTGGGTTGTAAAATATTGTTAATAAGCTGACAGTTTTTTTTCATTTGGGTATCTAGGGGAGTGATATTGTTTTGCAAAATTGGGAAAAGAGTTATAACAAGGAGAGCGTTGTGTTGTTTGAATCTCTTCGTTTTAAGCAACAAGTATTCCTTTCCTATCCTATCCTATCTTATCCTAAATCCTATCCTAATCACCTACAACTTGTTGTCCAATCATTCCTACCTAAAGCGAAGAAATACAAGCGAACACGATTAGGAATCTCATTAGTGTAATAAGTTTTTGTTGTTGAACTAAATGGCAAAGCAGTATCGGGATACGATTATTATATTGGAGAGAAGATTCCAAAGTATTATTAGTAAAGTCGATGGATTATTGATATTGATAAAGTTGGTTGATCGTTATATTATTGAGACTGTATAGGGCCAGATTAAAATCATTATTATAATTATTATAAAATATAATATATTTTTGGAATTGAGTTATAGTGCTATATAGGAAGCGACTATAAGATGAATGAAGAGTCATATGAATATTGTTATTTGGTATAGAATATTTGGTGGTATTGTCGACGTCTCGCTATTTTAGAGCGGGATGAAGAAGTTAGAATCGAAAAATAGCGCTAATTTTTAGAGCGACTATAATATTATGGGAATTTTTATCTGAAGTGGGCGGTCTTCGGAGTTGGAGCCACTGCTCGGGTCCATGTTTTGTTTTGTTTGTATTGGTAACTTGCGAGGGAGTATATATCGAGGTCTCGGCAAGGTTGAGGTCGCACCTCAACGCGTGACCCTGATCAGGTCTACGCTTTTGGACGAGTTGACACCCAGAGTCGGATATGGTCTAGATTCGACAGGGAGGAGCTCAGATACCCAATGGGATTATTATTATTACGGTGGCATTATGGTTACATGCACCAGGGGGGTTATTATGGGGTTGCGAAATTAGAATAGGCCGGATATTGATTTAGTTTATGTTATGAAGGAGATAAATAGTAGCGATCCAGGAGGGTGAGAGAAGAAGGACGATAAATACATTTGTTAATTAGTAAACCAACATAAGTTATGATGAAGGAGGGGATTGATTTTGGTATGAAGATAGAATGAAAGGTTCTGTGAACGTGTGATGTATACAAGGCAGTGTAAGGATAAATTCAGTTTCCAAATTTTGAAATAACGAATGAGAGTTAGAAACCATTTACAGTGTACGTTAAAATCACAAACAATAGACTAGTGAAGAACCTATTAACAATCGTCAGGTTATCTAACTTGAGATTGTGTCTAAGTAAATAGCAGAAGGACAAGCCCAGCGTGAAATAGCATACTATATTAAATAAAAACTTACTATGCGACTGGTTGGGACAATGTCACGATTTTTTTAAATCTAGAACATTAAGGGACGACCAGAGCCTGTTCAAGTGCATTGTTCTGACTTAGGCATATTCAAACTAATTTTTTGAAGAGTTAGACAGTTAAAATGTTCACCATCGAGGACTCGGGTTAAATCCTAATTGAGCGGAGTGGGTGAACGGAGAAGAAATAAACGGAATCAATTTAAATTTTGCAACGGAGAGAAATATTATAATTATTATATTAATGTATTGAGAGTATTTATAGATTGGTCGATAGAACAGAATAAGTAGGTGGAGACATGGTCGAGGACTCGGGTTTATTTCCTAATTGAGCGGACGCATGTTGAAGCGAAAGAGAGGAGGAGAAGTTGGAATATATTATATAAATTTTAAAATTTGCAACAGGAGTGTTTGGAATCTTCGTCATTATTGTTATTATAGGTATCATATTATTGAGGTGAGATATAGAGGAGAAAGTTAGAAATTATATTAAAAGTATTATCATTAAAAGATCTGGGTTAGGAGATTGGTATTATATGGAAACAAGATAGAAATTATAGACTTGAAGAGGGAAGGCAAGCCACAAAACATATCGTAAGGGTACGAGAATTAAAAGTAAAATATTATCATAACATTATAGTACAAAACATATCGTAAAGGTACGTGAATTAAACGTAAAATATTATAATTAACATATAGCACAAAACATATCGTAAAGGTACGTGAATTAAACATAAACTATTATCATTGACATTATAGTACAAACATATCGTAGGAGTTACATAGTTATTTCCATAAAATTATTAACATTAATATTATATTACAAACATCATGAATAAGCGGTTGGAGATTGAACAGATAACAAGAAAGATATGTGATATGATTGCTTGAGGGCAAGCAGAGATTTTGGGAGGGGGTATTGTAATGATCTGAAAATCATCACATCATCGCTTAGCAGCTCTAAGCTAAACGCAAAATAGATTAATCGAAATTTTAAAATTAAATTGTACTTAAAAAATGATCATAGTGACATCTAGCGATTTAATTAGGAACTAAAACGGACAGATGAAGAATGTCACTTGCTAAACTATAGAGCGCAGTGTCAACGTTACATAAATAAAGGGTTTTGAATAGTTTTGAGAGTTAAGGACATCATTAGGGGTTTAAAAATAGACAATCAGGAATATTTGGCAAGAAATTAGCATATTTTGAGATTTTTACGAAAAAATTGACGTAAAATTCAACAATTGACAAATAGACAATAGAAACATGCTTATGGTCTGGAAAAGTCGACTGATTGGTTTTTCAAAGAATTATAAAAGGGGTTCATTAAATAGTAGGAATTATGGGAGAATTTAATGGCAATATTGATAAAGTCATTTGAAGAACATTTAATTTATTATTAAGAGAAATTGGAAAACATAATCGATATCGATAGAAGAAAGCCGAATTAATGAAATTAAAAGAATTTTCACCGAATAATTGCCAGTCAAAATAAAATTTAATTGTTAAAATGAGGAAATTTAGAAACACTTAATTAAAATAGAGGAATTACTAGATAAAAATACTATAAATAAATAAAATTGAAATAAAATAGTTATATTATTTCGCCTTCAAATGTGAAAGCGGAAACGACGCGCGGAAGAGGCGGCAAGATCAAGTCAAAGTATGATAAATTCCCGCCGAATATGAAACATCAATTTCTCATAATACGTAAAATAAATACTTAAAATCATATGTAGAATTAGAAGCACGAATTATCGTTAAGAAATTCGCCTGTTACCAATGTGGCAGAGCGTTATTTAACGAAAAATAGATAAATCAGATCGTTTTGTGATTGATTAGTCAATAGTTGTGGGTTAAATTATCAAAAAAAGGTCACATCGATAGGGGTGTTATATAAGGGATGGAGGAGTTGCTTCCGGCATCCATTAAGAAATTTTAGTTGCACGCACAAAAGCTGCGAAAGTTTGGGAAAGAAAAGTATATCTTGGGGCTCAGATGTGAGAATAAACAGTTTAAAATAAGGGCACTGAGATGCTGTGAAGCATCTTAGTGCCCAGTTCATTTAAATTCGTATAAAGTGTGCAGATCGTATATCACAGAAACGCTTTATCGCACTCGTCATTGAGGCGCTTTTTACAAAGACGCTAAAAAACGAACAAATAATTGAAAATCCAGTGCTAAAAATGTGAATCGAGAGAGCTACGCGAGTTGGCATGTAAAAATCCAACATTTCAAATAAAATAGAAGTACGAGATTTCGTCGGGTTGCAATACGAAAATTATATCAAAGATGGCGGACGAGGCAAAGTCAGATTAATATATCACAACATTGCGAGCGTTCTTCAGAGGTGCATGACATAGCGGTGAAATACAATTAACATTGACGAGAACGCAGTAACGGCTTGGAATTGCAGTACGATAGCGAAGAGGTTGGGGTTTCTAAAAAGGCATTCGTCGTGGTATGGCAGATTTCTAGGAATGCAACAACACATCGAAGATTGACATTTAGTTATAAGTGCATAATTGTGCAATGCAGCTGTAAATACGGGGAAGTATAGCCGAGAGTCATTGTCGGCAAAGATGTACTAAAATTATGTAAGTTTATTTTGCCGAAGCTGGCGTTATTTAATTATTTGGGCCGAAGCTAGCAACCAATATTGTCATTGTTGTATATTTTTTTGGGGTTATAAATATTAGAGTTTGTGGGGTTTGTTGAAAATTATTAGAAATGATAAGTAGTAGTAACGTAAAAGCGTGATTTCTACATATTTGCACGTTAACTAAAAATGAGTCATTTAACATCGATTGACAGGAAGAGTCGTTGATAATTATACGAGGTAAACCTCTAGACAGACTCTCATTTAATTTGGAAGAGAGTTAGCCTTTCTAACTCCATTGATTCAGACACCAGCCATTATATAAATGTGCTCTTAATTTGGAAACTAGTTAAGGAAACATTCGAATTATACTGAATGTTAGATTAAATTTAAAGATAAGGAAAATTGTAGATTATATTGTATTAAGGTTTTTTGTTTTGACTGATCGATGGGGTTCCACGGATAACGGGGAGGGAATAGTATTAATAGAAATAATAGAACGAAAACCATATGGACAACCAGTGGACTGGATGGTAACCAGGTCGTAGTTTATATCGGGCATTAGCGACTGCGGTCATTTAAATTCATTATATCACTGGAACGCCATCGACTAGTTGACAGTATGTTAGTTATAAGTAATTTTATTGTTGTATGTAACATTACGATTCATGTTTCAATATAAATTGACATTGAACATATTTAAGTAAATAAGGGATTAGAATCTAATTGTCGAATTTCACGGCGGAGATTTAAACTCATGCATTATCATTATTAATATTATTTTATTAACAATCGACTGAACGCAGCCATTGTTGTCATCGACAAATGATCGATCGAAAATAACTCAAGAAGAAATTGTAAATATTTGTGGTGAATTAGGCGCTCATTATAATAAATATAATTCACAATAGTAGTACTTAAACTAAAATAGAAGAATTTATAAAGTTAATTGTTAATATATGCATTTGGGTTAATATATGGATTATTAATTGGAGAAGATTTGTTTCATTGAGGAAGTAAATACAGAGGGAAATTATTAGACAAGGTGTTGGAAGCCTATCCTACTGGAAGGTAATATTATCACTGTCGCTGATATGGTAGTGAAGTAAGGGAATCAAAAGTATAGCTTAAAATTTTAAAGATAGAGATATAGGATAAAGCAACTCTCTACAATGGCGTCCCAACTAGTGGGGCTGTTTGAAGATTGATTCATAAAAATAAATATAACTTACAATTGTGGAAATAATATATAAACATCTTCTCTGCAAATGACATATAAATCATAGATAAAGTTACAAATAGTAATATTAAATAAAAGTCGTTCTGACATATGCCGTCCCAATGTGGTGGGCCAATAGACATTGAAAGCATCGTAACATAACATAACGAGAAACAGATTATAAAATCATAACTCACAGATAGAAATAGAAGTGAGAAGTAGTAGTAAAAAGCAACGCTACAGTTTTTAAAAAAACGAAGTTTTTAGACGAATGTAGTTTGCTGCATAACATAGATTAATAATGAATCTTATCAAGTCTTCATTTTACAAGCTTTTATTTACCTTGCGATGTTTGTCTGTATGTTTGATTAGGTCAAATCTTGCAAGCTGAATTAGAACCACTTCCTCTTATTCTATGAATTTCACATGTTGGTTCGGTTTCGATGACAATGCATTTTTTATTGGATTTCATTATTGTGACATGTATATAGTAATGCTGACGCCACTCTCTATTGTTTATCAGTCTGACCATTTGTTTCGATGTCTTTATTGAATCCACTGTATACAGATGAATTTCAGCTTTTCCAAAACACACTGGGGGTACTAATTAAAATTATACCTTCTCTAGTACGCCAGCGCCAGGTGTCTCAGAATCTGGCCTGCTAACTACCCCGGCATTCTATGGTCAAAATTATACTGTCTGATCTAAAAGTATCAGCTGTTACAAAACTCTTGTACTTTTTTATCGCTGGATCCCTAACTATTAAATTTTATTAATATAAGATGTCTTGATGTCTCTTTTATAGGCAGTGCTTTATTGATTACAGGGAGAGAAATAATTCATATACAATTGCTACTCTAACGCTTGGCAGCACTACTATCTGTGTCAGAGTAGCAGATGGCTTGTAATATTATTATTTTAGTTAAAAATATTTTTTTTGTGTTTTTATTCCTACAAATATATATTTTTCGCCTACCTTCTTGTATTCATAAACGTACATAACAGATTGCAAATATGTTCCGGCTCAAAAACTGCTATTACCTTTTCTGCAACGTTTCGCTCCGCTGCATTGCTCTCTGAAATTTCACGGCATAGAAAATGATCGAAGGCAGGATATCAAAAAAAAAATCTTTTTAACGTCCGTTGAATATAAAAAAGCCCATCGCGGTACAATTTTATGCTGCCGTTTATGCAGAACAGTCAATCTGGAATTGGTCGACAGTGGCGAGCTGTGATTACGGTAACTTGAATGTTATTACTAATTTTAACAAGAGACTAGCTCGTTCGTTCATTTGTTCAGGTTAGAACACGTCTCTCCGAAAGTATGCGGCACCGGTAGTAACATGTTTTTATCTATGGTCTGCTTCTCTACAACGATCGAAGGCTGTGAAAGCCATGATATATTCCTTCTTATTTCATTGACTTTTGCTTGCCTAGTAAGAGTCTCGTCCACCAGTATGCAAAAAATCTTTACGACTTTAGAATATCTAATTATATAACACTTAATGTCTTCTGGAAGTAAAGACGACAGAAAAATAGGTGAAATTTTATGACCACCGATCTAAATTAATTGCGTTTCAATTGGGGTACACAATGCATTGACATTTAGCTCAAGAAGAAACATGGTCAAGAGCTGAACGTATTGAGTATGGCAGTGTCAATATCGCCCTGTTTTAGTGAATAACAATATAAAAAAAAATATTTGCTGTTAACAATTGCAGAAAATTTATGTAAAAAATAAATTACACAATATTTATTTTATGAAACAGAATTAAACAAATTTTTTCAATTTCAAATTTTCTCAATTCAAAATTTCAAGTAGAGACTAACGGCGCTTTTCAAAGACAACTCGATCGGAATACAGCTTCACGCGTTCGTGAGACAGACTGCCTGAAACGTATACGTACCCATAATTTTAACCTTTAATTATGAACGTGAAACCGTAGAGGCACCGCGGGATTCTCGAGTCTTTAATTTCGCACACTACCACCCGCTCCCTGCGACTGAACTGCTCAGTAGCTTCAATTTTAGTAGCAAGTGGACCAGGATGGCGGTGTCGACTACAACGGGCGAACCCGTCACCCCAGGCTGGTATAACGATATAGATCGTTCTTTCAGCCGTGGGATGAGCAGTGGACCATCTTGGGTTGTCGACTACAACGGGCGAGCCCGTCACCACAGGAAGTTTTAACGATTAGTCGTTCTATCGACCTGCAGTGAGCGTAGAAGACTTTGGACAAAACAATCCAGCGTCTAGCTACGCCACACCCGTAAGAGACCAACGCCTTACCGCGAGATAGCCAGGAATGCTACCTGGCGGATGACACTCGCGCCCTTACTACCAATTGTGACCAGATTTCTCCGGTCTCTCGATTGGTTCCGAGCTCGAGGTCGCTTGCGCGGTCCTCTCCCTTACGAAGCGGTGAAACGGTGTATACCGAATCTATCGCGGACCACGGCGTCCTTTGCCCGGCTCTTCACCCAGGATCGGATGGCCGATGGTCATTTCAAGAGCAGTCGCCGTAAGGTCCGCAACCACCCCCGCTCTATAGGAAACAGTATAGCTTCCTGACTCCCCCGACTGTTAGTCAGAGTGCACAATCGATTGGCTTGCGCCGCACGGTGCGCAGACCGTCCAGGAGCGCCAGAGGTTTGATTCCCAGGGGAAGCTGACCAGGGCCAGAGTCCTACCCAGGTTCGCACCTCGTGCGTGGAGGCCGTCGGATGGGTATTGACCCGTGAGTATGACCGACCCCGAACACATGGGTCTTCGTGGCCAACCCATCATGGTCCCGTTAGCTCCCGAGCAGTGGACCAGTGCGGGAGGAGATTGGGTCGTTTGATACTTGACACGTGAGTGATTGACATGTGAGTAACGACTCCAAACATTGGCCGGAGTCTGCCAGACCACACGTCCCTTGTTACCATATAAGATATTTTTATCATGGATTTATGTTAGTTTAGTTTTTCATCGTCATAGTGGTAGAAAACATTAAAGAAGTGTTGAATGAAGAGTTTTCCTCAAAATTTAGCTCGTTTGCTCTTGGTGCCTCATATGCCAAAACGTGTAATTAACACAAAATTGCTGTGAGAGCTAAGGTTAACGATGATTTGAGTTTTAGGTAACAATATGGTTACAGCAGATGTCCAGGTTCAAACAGTCAGTCAAGGAACCAGAAGAGCATGCATGAGTTTAGCATGAGTTTATCCCGCAAAAAAGCATAAAATTGTTACATATGTTTGTATTGGATGGAGCCACCCTGAGTGCCTTCAATGTTCACGTTCCTTGTCAAATGACTGCTAATAATTTACATATATAGGGTCTCTTGTCAGATTTTTTGATATTTGTAATCAAAAGTGGTATGTGTTTTAGGTTCCTAATAGAATGTAAGCATGCAGTTCCCATATGTTGTCATGCAGAATTTGTCCTAGTCAAATAAATCCCAATAATTTACATATGTATGGTAACTTGCCAGATTTTTTGATTTTTGCAATCAAAGATGGCTATTATGTTTTTCTTATAGAATATGAGTTATAAAAGTTTATTTGGTACTATAAATACTTTTAGATGCTTTAAATGGCTAAAATCGTAGCCTAAGCCTAAATCGTATCGTGAAAAGTGCCAATATTGTTTTTTATCTTCATATTTCTATACTTTTAAAAATAAACGTAAAATATTAGTGTAGTGTATTTTTTAACGCCCAGGATAGTATTCAATTTAATAATAATAATAATAATAATAAAACGCTTTATTTGATTAATCAAAAAGACGAGCTTAAAGCCTAAAAGCAATATCTTACAGCTAACCATAAAATTTAATTGTTCTTTTAAATTTCATGGTCCTTACTGTTCAATATAATTACCACGTCAGTGTAATTTTCAAATTACGTCCATACTAAAAGGTTAACTTCCTTTTTCGTCCACCTCACCTAGAGATTGAGTCTTACGTCATTATCTAGAATCATACACTTCCAGGTTTCCTTAAATTAGTCGGTTTGTCGCTACTGGTTCGCAAACTTCCAAACGTGCAAATAAAATATATTCAAGTTTTCTTAATCGCGCTGCAGTAATCCCGCCGAGTCATGACCTGTATTAAAATGCACCGAGATTCCAGAGACGGCGCGGGGAGGCGCGAGCGCGTCCACGCGATCGACGTCACGGTCTGCCGACCGACCTCAAGGATTGCGCGGCGCGTGAGGCGGTCATCGCATATTACACTTTACGATGTAGTTACACTCATTACAGCGGTTGAACATCACGACCCGTATTTGCAGTTCCGTGCAGTTTGGGCCATATGATCTTTTACTATCTTAGGTCGGCTTAACACACGTCCGGTGATTTTGGTCCAAAATGGCCCCTGTGTACCAAACTTCACGTCTATAATTCCAATACATATTTGGTTGATGATATATGACTAGTGTGCCCTCTGGTTGACCGTTTTGAACCACAATATTTTTATCTCTTGCCATGACCAAGGCCTGCATTCCAAATTTTAGCTCAATCGGATCAAGCGTTTGGGAGCTTTTGAGAACGAATACATACAAACTGACAGACAAATTTTAAGTCTCTAAGTACAATATTTCGAGGGTGATATATGACTAGTGCGCCCCCTGGTGGGCCGATTTCAACCACAGTATTTTAAACTCTTGGCATGACCGAATGATGCCTGCATGCCCAAATTTCAGCTCAATCGGTTATATGCGTTTGGGTGCTATGATGGAAAATTACACATATACACAGGCAGACAAACAGACACACATACTATCATCTGGAAATGGTCCTAATCGTCTCGGGGACCTCAAAATTGATATTTCCGTCCTCATTTCAAGAATGAAATTTAACGCGTTCACAACACTTTCCCTCCTGGTCGGTTGGTGGGCCGGGAAAGTAATTACACTTGTTATAGATTAAACTTTCAGTCACAATAACCCTGGGCGTATTGTTCGGTCTACGTAAGTATGATCATGTGTCCGAATATAGGGCAATGTTAGAGTGGTTTTCATTACGCCAAAAGAGAAATGTTCATAAACTTGCTCTCCTCTATCGTGTACTATCCCAAGCAACACCATCCTATCTCCACGAGCTTTTTGAACCATTAAGTACCCACGGTCTCGTACTTCGATCAGCCTCTGACAGCTTACTAAAAATTTCGTGTCATTATACTGATTTATATTCCTACCCTTTCTGTATCCATGGTGCCAGACTCTGGAACGATCTATCGGCAAATATACGAAGTTCGCCTTCTTTACCATAATTTAAGACACCTCAAAGATTACTACCTCTCTTAGAAGTAAGCAGTTATTCCCTTTCTCTCCTCTTTTTCTCACAATATCCTCTCCCCGGGCATTCTTAGTTATAGATTCCGACACTGGTCTGTATTGTATGCAGACGAACGTAATAATCTTTATTTATACAATGCGCGCATGTACCACTGTGATTAGGTTAGTTGTAAGACATTGCCATGTGACAATTAGCACGCCTGTTTGTATCATAATTAAGTGCAAATAAAGACTACATTATTATTATTATTATTATTATATTGTTGTAGATAGTGCCACTTGGAAATAGGCCCACTATGTTGTAGTCTTGTGTGAAATAAAGTTTTTCAAACAAACAAACAAGTCGCTTGACGAATAGCTTTACGCCGTTGATCGCAATATACTCAACAGACCGTCAATCGTTGAACTGCCCTTATTAAATGACAGAAAAATCTGGGCTTTTTTTTAAACAGCTGCAGAATCTCTGACATCTCACTGCATAATCATGGGCCCGATTCCGCGCAGAGGTCAAAGGCCTGCGACACGTTTGCCCTACCCACTCGTGTCGCGATTCGAGAGTGCTGTGACAAATCTCCTCCGTTAATGATAACAATACGGGTTGATTATGGCATGTTGACATCAGCTGCGTGCGCCTGAATATGACAGATGACAATTTAAACATCTAACTGCCGTCAACCGGCCGCCACAATCTAGATAAAGTGGACGCGATCCACTGGTTTTCTTCGCTATTGTGATGACGACGGTTGCAGGGCTGAACGACGCGAATGTCCCTAGGCGAATGTACAACGTTTTGATTTTTAGAGTAATAACAGAAAAAGAGTTTTGAAAATGTATGCTAGCCCTTGGAGTAAATGGGTATTTTCATGGATGCATCTGTCTCTTTTGCAGGATTTTCGGCGACATCGACCTTAAAGTACTATAACTACGAAACTACTACACCAATCATAAAAAGAACAACTGCACAATGATTGCATTGAAATTTTGAATATAGAATATTGAAATATCATTTTGTAAAACAATTAGATAATTATGAATAAATATGAGAAGTTCAAAGAAGTGAAAAAAACGCGGAACCAGATCTGGTCGTATCATACTCAACGGATAATTGTTTCAGAACCAGATTTGGTCGTATCATACTCAAGGGGCTAGTCTCTCTGTGTCAGTCTTTCTCTTACTTAGCAGGCCTTGTTACCAAGCCTTAAATTCTGATGTGATATTGCTTGATTTTTGCAATTTTTTAAACGACTGCCCAACAAAAAAAAGAGTGCAATATGTTCAGGTTTCATATATGTATGTTTTCCGTTTATTTATTCCATCATAACTTATAAACGCTAGAACCAATGTAGAAGTTCCTGTTTGTTCCGGAAAAAACTGTATTTTTAAGCTATTGCATAGCTTTTATCGCGGGCCTAGGCCAGCGCGGCGACCGAATGAAGAAATTTCTTAACGAAAATTAATCATTTTAAACTGATAATTACGTCTAAACGAGTACTGCTTACGATTTGAAAAAAATATATGTTAAACAAGAACATTTTCCTAATATTTTTAGCTTTGAATATTTTAGATTTTGTTTATATTACATAGTGTAATTTATTTGTGAAATTAGGTCTAACCGAACACAAAAACGACTACTACGCAAATACTATCTGGCGTGTTATTATGAAACCTGCACCATTTTAAAGATAATTTAATTATCTATCTTTTTATCTACGATTTTTTTCGAATAATCCGTTTTTTTTGCTTTATCGAATAAAAAATTCGTGCGCGGCGCTCTATCGGAAGACGTTTAAATTATTCCGAATCATTTGCTTCCGCAGCCGCAAATGATTCGGAATAATTTCAAAGTTTTTCGATAGAGCGCAGTTATCTGATATCAGAAAAATAAAATAAATAAAATAAATAAATAATTATAATTGCAAAAGTTGTTAAAAATGCTATGCAATAGCTTTACCGCGGCAGTCCCCGAATGCCAAACGTATTTTTTTTATCATTATATGTATAAATGTATATGGCTCGTATGCTTAGTGTCGGATGGTTTATTTTGTAATTTTTTATTTTAAAAATTAAATAAAAATCCATCAATTCTTCTTTGATAATTTTAATGTGCTTTATTCAGTCATTTGTTTTAGTAGAGCATCTTGCAATTTAATTATTCATTTTTTAAGTAACGTACAAAGAAAATAACTGGATATGTAGATTATTGATAATATGCTACAGATTGATCCATACTAGTATCAGTTACAGATTGTTCCATACTAGTTACAAAAAAATATTATTAAGTGAAAAATATAGCTCTATCCATATATTTATGCGAGCATACCAAGGTGAGGCAAAATCGCACAACCAACTAGACGGCCTGTATTTGGCTGTGCTGAATGTAGTTATTTTTACACGACTGACAAACAACAAAGGAGTGTAATGTGTTCAGGGTTCATCTATGTATGTTTTCCGTATCTTTATCCCACCGCATGAACTGATTTAGAAGTGTGTGGTATTGTTAGATTCGCGTTGTCATCCCGAGTGTTATAGGGTACCTAAAGTGGTCATATGTCAAATAAGTAATTACCTAAATGTTCAAATGTCAATAAATTAGGATAAATATATCATATTCAGTATTAAATAAAAAGTCTGACGGAGTACATTTCGGAAATTTATATGTATCTATATGGATATTTATATGTATCTGTATAAATACACAAACCACAAATATTAAAAAAAAACCTTTTTTAACTTGAGCCCAGAGGGTAACCGACTAAAGCGCGGCGGCGGCGCAGCGGAGCGCGATCCTTTTAAGATACCCGCTGCAGGGCGGGCGAACTTTATTCTCTTACAAAACGTGCTTTTCAGCGCGGAGACTTTTTTTCTAATAATTCCTAATAATAATATTAATAATAATAATAATGCTTTATTTGAGAGAAAGTAGTATAAAAATTATGTCTTAAAAACTACCGAACTAGGTTAATGCCCTTACTAGGGTAGATTCTTTTCTTTTAAATTAAGATGCGCACATAATTTTATACTGCAATTAAAAACTATGGTAATATTTTACATGTTTATATAATATTAAACATTATACATATATTATTCTCATTTATATATAAATATATACATTTACCTACTTGTATTATTTACATACAATTGCATTTACATACACGTATTTATTAGTAATTTAAATGTGTAATATTAAATTAAATTGATAACTTGTCGTTTTAAACGAGGATAATGTAAACATTTCAGGTACCGTTTCCCTGCCGGTCTCAAACAGCCAAAAAGTAAGTTTTCCCTTTCTCATGTGTAAGCTTTTGCATTGTTTTAATTTATCCTGAAAGTAATTGTGGAGTTTAGGAGCTACACACCTAAAGTGCCTTTGCGCAAATTTAGTTTTAGTTTTTTTAATTATATGTTTTCCTGACGCGCAACCTCTAGTTAGAATGTTGTGGTCAGTGATGTTGTGTGTGTGCGGATTGTTGAGATAATAAAGTAGGGTTACTTTTGCATAAATCTGTCTAATGTCCAAAAGTCTCATCTCTTTTAATAATTCGTTTGTTGGATATTGATGTGGCTTTCTGGACATGACCCTCAGGAGAGCTTTCTGTGCTTTAACAAGCGGATCTAACGCCGAATCTGTAGAACCCCCCCATCCTAATATTCTATATGTAATCGTGCTGTGCGTACAATAAACAGATCGCTTTTTGTAAGAACGGCAGTGTTTTTTTATTATTTATTGTTCTTCTCTTGACAAGCAAACTACCGCGTTTGATTTAAGGCATCTACCTCAAACAGGGAAATACTGACGTTTTGGAATAAAGTATACGTGACTCTTGATAGCATTTAAGTAATAATAAAAATATGTAATACGAAATCCGAGACTATCGCGGCTGTTTGACATTATAAATAAGATATAAAAAGAGTTTACTGCGTGAAGTTTGTAACACCCGAAGTTTCGGCGACGTTGCAGCCGCCGTTATGTATGGTAGACTCAGAGTTGTCGAGTCTACCCTAGACAACGGCGGCTGCAACGTCAGGTGCTACAAACTTCACGTGGTAAATTCGTCTTTTATCTTATTAACTGAATTCTGACTGAATAAGGAAGAAGTTATCGATTCGGTCTCTTTTTTTTCAATGTTTGTTACTTTAGAACTCCGTTATTTATGAACCGATTCGGAAAATTCTTTTTTTTTTTGTTGATAGGATATTCTTACAGATTAGTCCCTTTTTTATTAAAAAACTGTTCTGATATTCCATCATCAGGAAATTAACACCATGAGGAATTAAGGAAACTTCTCAAATATTATCATATGAAATTGAAAATTTACATGTTGGTTCAGTTCCGATGACTGCTTTTTTATGGTAAGCATGACCTGATTCTACACCCAGGGTTGGCTCCCGATGAGGGGACTGCTCAACGGGGAAAAACACAGTTACTTAATTTTGTAAGTATATGCATTCAATTACGACAGCCTTCGTTGGCTTCCAACGAGGGAACTCCTCAACGGTCAACAGCACAGACGAAATTTTGTATACGCATTCAATTATGATAGCCCGTTTTAAGTAATGACAAAGCTGCTGCACTTATAAAAATTATTGGAGTCGGTTTTTTTTTTGTTGGTAACATTTTGTTTATTATTTATATAATATGTATTATGCAGTTTCACGTGCTGTTTAAATCTACAAAAGGTTAGTCATTCTGACATGTGTTTTCTTAGTTAAATTAAAAAATCGAGCACTTTAAGTTTCTATAAATAGGATAGAAAACGAATTTACCGCGTGAAATTTGTAGGACCCGATCTTTCGGTGACGTTGCAGCCGCCGTTGTCTAGGGTAGACTGACCTAGACATTTTCACTTTGACTAGACGTTTTCAATTTAAGTTTCTATTTCGCAGCGAAATTTTACAATACCATCGACACCCCTGCTTCCCATACTGGCAGATTACAGGGCGTATGACAGCGTCGCCTCTTTTTTGTTCATTCATATTTACATTTAATTTTTGTAGAGAAGGGGGAAGCGGCGCTCGCGCCGGCCTCTCCCCCCGGTACTTCCGATCCATCACGCATGCGCAATACGGGCACATTCTGTCTCCCATTCTCGCCATGCGCAAGCGCAAATGTCATATTCAAACAATGACCTAACGATCTTTTTTTAAGCGCAGCCGCGAGCCGACTTTATTGCACATAGCGTCATCTGCATACATTGTTTTAGTTATTTGACTTAGTGCTCGATTGGTTCCTGTAACTCTTCAGAATATTTTTCCAAAAATTACCGCTGTCATTGCAAAACTCCTTGAATCGTATTTTGTTTACATAAAATATATTTTTTTAAAGCAGACACACACATCGCGAATCCTAATTTTATTGGGATTCGCAATGATTATGGTTAATAAGGATTCAGTCCGTTCCAAGTTTCACCAAGACAGAACTGCGGCACCCAGGGTTGGCTCCCAGCGAGAGAACTCCTCAACGGTCCACATCACAGACACGAAATCTTGTATACCTACCCATTCAATTATGACAGTCCGTTATAAGTTTTACCATGACATGGCTGCTGCACTTATAAAAAAAATCGGTTGTGTCACCCCAAGACTTTCCTGACTAGTATCCGGGGAGGTGCGAAAAAACAGCGACATTTTTTACTCTAGTACCCCAAATTTGTATGGCAGGTACCCCAAACGTTGGTCGTAAGTACCCCAAAAACTAATAGGTTCTTCCCATGGTTAACAGAAGCTTCTATGCCAAATTTTAACTTAGACAGATTAAGCGTCTGGGCGCTATCGCGGAAACAATTTTTTCGCCGGGAACCCCAAATTTGTATGGGAGGTACCACAACCGTAGGGCGTAGGGACTCCAAAAACTAATGGGTTCCTCCGACGGTTAACAGAAGCTTATATACCAAATTTCAGCTCAATCCGATTAAGCGTCTGGGCGCTATCGTGGAAGAATACATACATACAGACATACAGACATACAGACATACAGACATACAGACATACATACAGACAGAGATCGGTCTGGAAATAGTCTCAATCTTCTCAGGGAGTCTCAAAATATATATTCCCATCTTCATCTCAAAATTTTTTTTTAGCGCGATCACAATACTTTCCTTTCCGATAGGTCGTCAGGAAAGTAAAAATAAGTCGGATTTTTTGTTAAAATTTTGTGTTATGATCAATCTAATACGCCATATAATCAATGCTTTTAGATACGAATATAGGCAATGTGCATTTCGTTTTGGAACATTCTGGTGAGCCATATGCTGTCACCCTCCCCTCACAAAATATTAACACTTTCAAGTGCTTAATAACGCCAGCTTCCGATTTTGAAGTGGACTCTTCAACGGAAATCACATAGCTTCCTAGTTGAAGTATCGGGGCACATGCCCGCTTGCGTCACGCTCGGCCAAATCCTCATTGTCTTCGGGGAGGTCGTTGTACCCGATTGGAAATGAGGGTAGATTGTGTTTTGTTTAGAAAGATTGGTACCAACATCTTCCGCTTCACGGCTACACGATAATGATTGCAGTTTGAGGGGTTTCGGATCACTAAGCGTGTGATGTGTTGTTATCGCGTAGTGGAGTTTGAATTCACATTGACTTTGAGCAACGAATCGTGGTAACTGCGGAAACTTATGTTTTTGAGTAGAAAATTGACAAAAATTATCCGATCTGTAAAATAAAACCCGAAACCTCACTTCGTAGGATGACAGCAACTGGAACATTACGAATTATATACCTTTAAATTGTTTACGGATAAGTATGATAGATAAAGGTCTAAAACCCATTTTGATTACGAGGCCGTGGCGGCCAAAAGCTATATGAAGCATAATTTTGTGGCCTGGTTTCGAGAACACTAAAAAGAATTTTAATACAATTATGCCGAATTGGTAATTTTTTTCCATATTAATTGTAAATTATCTTTATTCTGTTACTGCTTTCCAGAAAAATAAATAGGAGCGAGTTGTCTTCAGTTTTTGAAAAATCTAGAGATGATTCTCAATATTAAAAAATACTGTTTACACCAGCGTATGGTCTATTTGCATAGCATCAAGACAGTTTTTGGAACTTCCATACAAAAAATATAAGAAAAAAATGTATGTAAAAAATTTACGTAAATTCCAGAAATGTTATGGCCAAACATTATTTTTTTTTATTTATTAAAGATATTTTTGAGCGATATAAAATATAACACAGTGATCTTAAGTTATTTTGTTATTATAATCTAATTTTTACTTTATAAAAAACTATTCATTTGAGAATTTATTATATTATAATTGAAAAGCCAAATCGACTATATTAGACGACGCGCGAAGCCGAAATCGACATTCGTAATTGGCCACTGCCAACGGTAAGACGTATTCCCTTGTCGCCGCGGTATACCTATACATCTTTATGTATATATCGAAAGCGCGAGGGCGCGTGGCATTTCAAAAATATCTAAATTTTAGTCGCGTCAACTCGGAAGGGAGCTTTAAAGTGACATTTTGGTAAACTCCTATTTATTATGAGAATAACGTTATGAAAATCTGCAAAAAACTTCAGAATGCTTTAGCTGGACATTCACAACCATTGAAATCATTCGCCGACAACTTAACCTTTTTCATTAGGGCGGTAAATATCTGGATAACCTATTCAGTCAGGTCGGCAAAGTTAGTAGGTAAAGGCCTGAATTACATTTCTGTTAAAGTTTCATTTTGTTAATCTACTACACCAGGGGTTTCCAAACTTATTGACCCCGCGACCCACTTTTTAAAACCTAAATATTTTGCAACCCAGCGAGATTTTTTTCAGAAAAGTTAGTGAGTGATTTGATGTAAAAAATAAACAATTCATATGTAAGTATGATAAGTAAGTCTTTATAATGTCCGACAACATAAAAAAAAAATATATAAACTACGTTTACATACCTACCTACCTACCTACTTTGAAAATCATAGGGTAAGTACGGCGAAATAATTCAGTGTGACGAATGAGCTTGCTTTCTATTTTTCAAAATTACAGCTTCTTCTTCAACTTTAATGCGAGATATTTTTAAGCGCAAAGAATTTGACAAATCTAGCTTGCTCCTGTATTTTGTCTTTATACTTGTTATAGCAGAAAAACCTACTTCACACAAATACGACGTTGTGAATGGGAGTAGAACTTTTACTACCTCAGCATAAATGTGCGGTTGTGTAGCACGTAGAGATAGCCAGAATGGAGAATGTTACTGGGTCTGCAAATTCGCTTGAAACTTCGTCATATTAGAGCTTATATGTATACAAATACATTAGTTTTTGTTTCATTCAAAAATACCGGTAGTTTTTGTTTTGCACACATTTAAACCACCATAAAATTGAATCCGGCGCTCGGGCGGCCGGCTACTATGTGACATCATTTTCCAACACTCCGATCGCTCGCGCGCTCTCGTTATTCTAGCATAGTGTTGAACTATGACGTCACACGCAGCGAGCGCCGGCGGAAGAAAAAAATCCATATCTCGAAAACTAATGGACGTATGGAAATATTTTTTTCACATGTTTTTTTTAATATTTAGAAGACAATACGGAGAGCTAAAAATTAAAATTAGTGAACATTCTCCATTGTGTCAAGCGTTGGCGATTGAATGTACTCCTCAAGTAGGTATCTTCTGACAAGTCAAATAACTCTTCATCGGCATTAGTTGACAGTCCAGTTCCAAGGTTGCAAGTTTATATTCTATTATTTTCAAGTGCTATCTTTATTTTATTTATTTATTTTATTTAATTGTATGGTCTGTAGGTAGCCTAAATACACCTAGACTCCTCAATTTATCTCGTCGTCTATCTACCATAATATACCCTACGTTCATACGTCGTGTTCGCGACCCACCTGGAATTGGCTAGCGACCCACCAGTGGGTCGCGACCCACACTTTGGGAACCGTTGTACTACACACCATGAGAATTACGTTGTGAAAATCTGTGAAAGCTTTCAAAAATGCTTTAGCGGGGACTTCTCAACCATGGAAAACATTCGTTGACAACGTAACTTTTTTAATCAGGTCGGTAACCACTCGGTAAAAGTCGGTAAAATCTTTCTTATGAGGTTAACAAAGTCGGTAAAGGTCTAAAATACGTTTTGATAAAATTTATTTTGTTAAACTCCTACATACTATGAGAATTACGCTGGGACATGTGTGAAAACTTTACGAAATGCTTTAGTTGGCATTTCTCAACCGTTCAAAACATTGACTGAGAACGTAATCTTTTTAACCGCTGGGAGCCAATACCACCATATAGAGTTGTCAACTACAACGGGCGAACCCGTCACCTCAGGAAGATTTAACGATTAGTCGTTCTCTCTCTCGTGAAGTGAACGCAGAAGACTTGGACCAAACAATCCACCGTCAAGCTCCGCCACATGCCCGTAAGAGGCCAACGCCTTAACCGCGAGATAGCTAGGAGTGTTACCCAGCGGGCTTACACTCACGCCCTTACTTCCAATTGCGACCAGATTACTCCGGTCTCTCGAGTGGTTACGAGTTCGAGGTCGCTTGCGCGGTCCTCTCCCTTACGAAGCGCTGAAGCGATGTATACCGAATATATCGAGGACCACGGCATCCTTTACCCGGCTGTTCACCCAGGATCGGGTAGCTGATGGTCGTTTCAAGAGCAGTCGCCGTAAGGTCCGCAACCACCCCCGCAATATAGGAAACAGTACTCCTTCCAGACTCCCCCGACTGTTAGTCAGAGTGCACAGTCGATTGGTTTACGCCGCACGGTGCGCAGACCGTCCAGGAGCGCCAGAAGTTTGATTCCCAGGGGAAACTGACCATAAGGCCAGAGTCCTACCCAGGCTCGCACTTCACGCGTGGAGGCCGCCGGATGGGTGTTGACCCGCGAGTGTGACCAACCCTGAACAGAATGGGTCTTCGTGGCCAACTCAACAAGGGCCCATTAGCTCCCTAAGGGCATATTTCGCTCAGTTAGGTATGCGATAAGCCAGTGGCTATGGGTTTAATTACTTTTTCCTGCACGATTTGTAACAATGTATACTGAATATCACATAGCCCTTCTGCAGTTTACTTGTTTTTTTTTTGTAATAAATAAAAAAAAAAAACAAAAAAAACTACTCCGGTAGGATACCGAGGGATGAAAGCGAAGAGAAAAGACTATACAAATAACAAGGCATGTTCGAATGTAGTACGGCTGTCAACGGGAATAATACACATTAACCTATCTTTCTGGTCCCTGCGGTAATTCCGACGATTTACCGTTTTGTTTACCGCCTGCTGGAATCGAGCTGACAAGAATTTGTCAGCTCGATTCCGCAGGCGGTAAACAAAACACCTAATTAATCTTAGTAAAAAAACGTAAAAACTCCCTGGGCCAACCCTTACGATAAAGAGGTGCATATGGCTTAGCGTCCTAGCCATCTGATCGAACGTACACATCTGCCCGGTTGCGCACGCTTCCCGTTCAGGCTATCTAATTAGTTAAAAAAGGGATCGCCTGGAGAAATCGCTTAGAAAACCGTTTACTATAGGGGTCGTTGGTGCCATACTAATATAATAATAATAAACTTTTTATTGAAAAAAAATGGTATTTTCACAAAAGTATTTAAATAGTTAATTTATTGTGTGGGGGCTTTTCTAAGGTCTTTATGAGCCTTGTAACACTGCGACCGTTGCTGACCTATTGTGTTCGCCACCGACTATAGTTTTACGCTAAGCCTCGTGTCATTTAAGAACCGCAAGAGGCTTTTGGCGCCAGATTGTTTTACCTCCTTGACCACCCAAGTGGGTGTATCTTTTACGCATCAGCGGGCCACACTCGCACATGAGGTGCTGGGGAGTTTCCTCGGCCCCTTGGCAGAATCTGCACATTTTTGTGTCTCGTCGTTTGAGGTTGTACAATGGCCCGTGAGCGCCCTCACCAGTATGCGTAGATTGTTCCTATTTAGCGATAAGGCCTCACGGCCCGTCTTAGGGTCGTAAGCCTTAATTAGCGCTTTGGATTGATTCAAACCTGGCGTGTTGTTCCAGTGGTTGAAGGATTGTTTTAAACATATTTGTTTGAGCATTATGTTTGCAAGGCTTTTTGGTACGCCACAGCGAGGTTCAGGGCCGTATAATGTTCCATTTGCTCCCGTCTTAGCAAGTTCGTCGGCTTTTTCATTTCCTTCGATTCCTGCATGGCCGGGAACTCATCTTAGAATTACACTGTTCTTTTCGCCCAGGGAATTTAGTAATGATACGCAGTTTTGCACTAGCTTTGAATTAATAGTATTCCAGGCTAGTGCCATAACAACTGCTTTGCTATCCGAGTGGATATAGTTGGCGTAGTTCTACAAAAGCATGCTTATCACACTAATCTCTTACATCGACTACAGTAGTCTTTCATGACTTTTAGACGTATATAATTGCAGAAATCCTTATTAGCTAGTGTCAAGTAAACCATTGCTTTTTCCGAGTTGGTTCTATGTTGGCTGCATACGGTGTATTGATATTATACTGATATTTTAATAAACAAATAGTAAAAATAACATGATCTAAATGTAATTTAAAAACACGTTTTACTTTAAAAATGTAATTTACACGTAATACTAAAAAAAACACAATTTAATTTTAAAATGTTCAATACCCTGTATACCAAATAAAAAAATCTATTGTGTAGTCCCAAGACTTTCTCGGTAAGTAGACAAGGACTGATTGAATCTGATTATTAATTTAGAAATTTTACAATGTGATTTCGGCCTAACAAGGCATATGTGTGCCTATTATACAGAAGCCTTGATGGACCGAAAATAAATTATATAACTATAAATTTTGAGTCTCTAAGTCCAATATTTGGAGAATGATAAATGACTAGTGCGGCCCCTGGTAGCCGATTTCAACCACAATGCTTTCAAGTCTTGCCATGATCAAATGATGCCTACATACCAAATTTCATATCAATCGGATTAAGCGTTTGGGCGCTATCGTAGATGCATACATACATACAGACACAGACAGAGAGACACAATACCGACATTAATCTGGAAATGGTTTTGATCGTCTCAGGGGGCTCAAAATAGATATCCCCGTCATCATCTCGACAAAAAAAATGCGCATTCACAATACTTTCCCTTCTGTTCGATTGTTGGGCCGGGAAAGTAAGATTTGATCGCATACCGTAAAATGCTGTCCAACGGATAACCACTACGCCGAATATTTTTCAGTGAATTAAAATGCGCATCTTCAGATATTATAATATACTAAAAGATCATAATTACTGCGCACGCGCGCGCTTTACCGTATCACCCGATCTTTAGCCCCGAACAATGATCCAAATTGGGGGAACCCCCTGCGCAGACGCGGTGACAGTTGGTCGATGTCTAGATCTTCGGGTCGATAAGGGATTTCGCGCCGCTATTTACCGCCATGTCGGGGTCTGTCATTGTCCAATTTGATGATGCGATCAGATAGCTGAATCGGCGGTTTTGTTAACACTCAAGGGGGAGTAATGGCTGACGTTATTGCATCTTCTTTTGAAGAGTCGTGTTCTGGTGTACGTATACCAGGACACAATACAATGATCGAAAATCCTCTAAGTCTTTAATAAACTAGTACCACAGATCATTCTGGCACGTGGGGGAGAGTGGCGACCATTGGGCACTTTTTCAGGAATCCCTTCAGCAAATCGTTAATAATAAAAATGACGCCATTTTTATGTTACTTTTCATTAGCCTATACATCTGTCTTCTTTTATGCATTATCACAATAACAGAAATGTTTTTAGTTTCAGAGAAAAAAATAAAAAATTAAACCTCGGGAAAAGTGCCCATTCCTCCCAACGTGAGAGACCATTGGGCATACAGATAGGGAGAATTGGGCATGACAACAATATACCAGGAAATGTTGTAAATATAAATGAAGAACACAATAAATTCTCTCCACAGTCTCTCCTCTTGCCTCTCCTTGACTATGCAGATGTGGCTTATCTCGATTTATCAGAGGAACTGCTCAACAAACTTGAACGTTTGCAAAATGTATGCATACGATTCATCTTCGGTCTACGTAAGTATGATCACGTGTCCGACTATAGGGCACAGTTAAAGTGGTTGCCAATACGCCAAAGAAGAAATGTTCATATACTGGCTCTCCTATATCGTGTACTCACCCAATTAACACCATCCTATCTCCAGGAGCTTTTTGAACCACTAAGTTCCCACGGTCTCGTACTTCGGTCAGCCTCTGACAGTTTATTAAAAATTCCGAGTCATAATAGTGATTTCTATTCCTATTCTTTCTGTGTCCATGGTGCAAGACTCTGGAACGATCTCCCAGCAAATATACGAAACTCGCCTTCTTTACCATCGTTTAAGACTCACCTTAAGGATTACTACCTTTCTAAGAAGTAACCAGTTCTTTCCTTTCTCTCCTGTTCCTCTCCCAATTTCCTCTCCTCGGGCATTATTAGTCTTAAATTCTTCCACTTGTCTGTATGTTATGTAATAATCTTTATTTTCCCAATGCGCGCATGTACCACTATGTTTAGGTTAGCTGTAAGACATTGCCATATGGCAATAAGCTCGCCTTTTTTGTATAATTATTAAGTGCAAATAAAGAGTTTGTTATTATTATTATTATTATTATTAAATTCATATCATACCCTTTTTTTATTATAAAGAGAACTTTTTATCTACCTAGCCAATCAAAGATTTTCAAATCAAGTAGGTCAATAAATGCAAAAAGAATGAACTTCATATAGAGAACAAAATGATTAATTTCTTATTTTAAATTAGAGAATATGTAGAGATCATTTTTTTGGTACATCCTCTGTTTGAATGTTGCGATAGAGAAGGAGGGGTTAACCCCTCCTCTCGCGAAGTAAAAATTCAGCTATCACTTTTGCGCGCGACATTTTCGCGCGTAAAATCGGCGCGAGTCGACGACCTTGATACAAACGACCATAACTTGTAAACCACTATACGCATCATAAAAAAAATACTGTAAAATGATCGCATTGAAATTTGACATAATAATATATAAAATTATAACCTGGAAATTGGGGGAGTCGGCCGTTGGTCCCGCAAGGGACGTTACGGAGTCACCGGGGTTCGAAATTGACATATCTGCAATATCTGCAATTGCCGGATAATGAGAAGTGATCTTCATTTATATTTACAAATTTGTTGGTATCATATTATTATTATTAATATTATTTATTCTGGACAGGCAGCTTTGCTGATACGTCCAGATCAGATCTTGTAAAGCTAAACATTATTAACAATATAATATAGACAATATTAACAAGTTTTTAGGTAGAAATCGAGTCTGTTTTTAAATTGATTGACATAGCTTGCACTAACCACTTCAAGTGATAGTTTATTCCACATGTCGACTACTCTATTTTTTGGAACGTTTTTAAGAGGATTAAATAAAAATTTTGCACAGCTAAGTTTTTTGTTGTTACCTCGAAGATTTGTGTTGACGTTAAATTTGTATATATTCTTCAGTCTAGGTATATCGTAATAATCTGTTAGAATTTTATATGTCTCAATCAGGTCCCATCTTTGTCTTCTTTATTTGAGAGTAGTAATTCCAAATAATTCCAAGCGATCTTCGTAATTCCTATTCTTTAGGCTCACTGGCATTTTGGTTGCCCTTCGATGAACCTTTTCCAGGATATCTACATCTTTGCCTAAGTAGGGGCTCTAGCGCTGATAGCCATAATCAAGAATAGGTGTCACATATGCCTTGTAGATCTTTATAAAAACCTCTATTGACAGATGTTGGAAAACTTTCCTTATTAGAAAGATAGTACAGTTGGCTCTTTTAGCAATTCCAATTATGTGTTTCTCCCATTTGAGATCATCTGTAATTGTTATTCCCAGATCTTGTTGCTTGACTGCTTCTAATTGAGCATTTGCCAGAAAATATTGTTTGTTGGGGTTGCTTTTCCCAATATGAAGCACTACATTTCGCAGTATTTAAGGTAAGCAACCAATCTTCCGTCCATGCTTTGATCTTGTCAAGATCTTGCTGAAGCTGTTCACTGCCTAGAATAGGATTTGCTAAGAATTTTGTGTCATCGGCAAAGTAGCTGCTCTGCTATGCGATTGAGGCTTAAAGATCCGTAATATACAAGGTGAACAAAACTGGACATAAAGATCACTTTTGCAGTTGTGTTTTCAATTTATTTAACGTGACCGACATAATGGAATGTGGTGTTTTTGGGAGACCTCAAGATCTTTACCGCATACTCGCCTTCTTCGATACTTTGTTTAATGTAACGACATAATCTTCGCCCTCGATGAAGATATGTATGTAAGCTTGTATGAAATATGATGAAGGCTTATATGTACCTGTGTTATATTTGGTATAATTGGTACATGCATGAATATACTAGGTACTTCAAGAGGGAGGTTTCTTTGAAGAAAAGTTGTAAGTTTTTACACTTACAACAATCTGAGACTATCAGCTATCCCAGAGGTAAAGGTTTCATGAATATATTCTAACTTTGGATATTTTCATGTTTTTTTAATTATCATTATGCTGTACACATTCTTCTTCTCCGCCGTTCCCTCATTACTGAGGATCGTGGCCACTAGACAACAGTTTGCCTACGAGGCTCCTCCACTTCGACCTGTCTTCCGCATGACCACTTCGACCTGTCCATGCAGAAGACAGGTCGAAGTCGAAATTTGAAATAAAGTAATACAAATACATGCTAATAAAATATTTAGAGATGTCAACTACAACGTGCGAACCCGTCACCCCAGGAAGTTTTAACGATAATGATCGTTCTGTCCCCCGTGGGGTGACCGTAGAAGACTTTGGAAATATACAAATCTACCGTCCAGCAAAGCCAAAATCCCGCCAGAGTCCAACGCCTAATGGCGAGGGACTAGGAAGGTAACTCATCGGGCCACCTTGCCCCTGGCTACTAGTTTTGGCAAGATATCTCCGTCTGGAATAAACTTTTAGCATACCTCCGTCCTCCCGACGACTAGTTACGGGGCCGAAGTCGTTTACACGGCCTCTAACTGTTGTATTTCAGCGGTAATTCAATATGAATTTATCGCGGACCTGGGCATCCATTGCCTCAAATGCCAATCAGGAACGCGTGGCCGATAGGTCGTTTCAAAATTGGCATGACAACAGGTCAACATCCACCCCCGCTGCTTAGGAGAAAGTATATTTCCATAGTCTCCACATCCCTTTAGTAATTAGTCAGAGTGCACAACCGATTGGCTGACGCCGCACGGTGCACAAACCGTCCAGTAGCGCCGAAGGGCATTTTCCCAAGGAAAACCGATCCACCAGCCGTGAGGCCTGAGACGTGAGAGTCCCTCCTGGAGTGGTCCCTCGCACGAGGAGGCTACTGAATAGGAGCTGAATCGTTAGTTCGGCAGACCCGAGAGCATCTTGGATATTATGGCCAAAGCTGCACGAGACCGTTCGCAACCAAGTTATGCTAGGGTTACAACATGCAATTATTTTATATTTTCGCCAGGGAAGTATAAAATAGAGGGTTTGGTTAAACAATTCGGTTAGTGGCTGTCTGAAAGCAAATGTTTCGGGTTCCGAGAACAACTCCGAGATCTTTCACTTTCGCAACTCTAGCAAGTACCTACATCACCGCTGGTGGAATAATCAATGCACGTCTGTAAAATATTATTGTGCGTTGAGACAGAGATATCCAGCTCGGCTCGCAACGCCGCATGACTGAGTGAGGTCTTCGAACAGCTGTCTGCGTACTGCCCACGCGCGCAGAACGCTCGTCCGTATGCCTAATTTATTTTATTAGCATGCTATGATGGCCAACATAAGCCACGCGCCCAACGCCACTACTGCACACACAAGCCCCGGGGCGGATATACCTTCAATGAAGAACCAATAAACCATTTGAAGATTTCAATTTAAATTTCAATTTGAATTTATATTAAAGTAAGACACATATGCGTTGTAAATGCGTGAATTAATTAAATAAAAAATACGTGTGGCACTCGGGGACTGCCGCGGTAAAGCTATTGCATAGCATTTTAACGACTTATGCAATTATAATTATTTATTTATTTTATTTATTTTATTTTTTCTGAAATCAGATAACTGCGCTATATCGGAAAACGATGAAATTATTCCGAATCATTTGCGGCTGCGGAATCAAATGAGTCGGAATAATTTAAACGTCTTCCGATAGAGCGCCGGTCACAAATTTTTTATTCGATAAAGCAAAAAAAAAACGGATTATTCGAAAAAAATCATAGATAAAATGATAGATAATTAAATTATCTTTAAAATGGTGCATTTTTCATAATAATACGCCAGATAGTTTTTGCGTAATAGTCGTTTTTGTGTTCGGTTAGACCTAATTTCACAAATTAATTACACTATGTCATATAAACAAAATCTAAAATATTCAAAGCTAAGAAGATTAGGAAAATGTTCTTGTTTAACATATATTTTTTTCGAATCGTAAGCGGTACTCGTTTAGACGTAATTGTCAGTTTAAAATCATTAATTTTCGTTAAGAAATTTCTTCATTCGGTCGCCGCGCTGGCCTAGGCCCGCGATAAAAGCTATGCAATAGCTTAAAAAATAAAATGAATAAATAAGTTTTCCGTTAAAGTGAAATCATCAAAAACGAACATGAGAAAGTATGGTAAAACTTGAGGGAGCTCCGACATAGCTTTTACTGGTGTTGAAGGAGTAGCAGCCGCACGGCTTTATGGTATAGCCGGCTCAGGCCCACACATCTGGGTATTCTATTCGGTATACCACTATACCACGGAACTGTCAGACACGCCTTAACTCGACACACCACACATTATGGTAATGCGATGCGATGACTGTTGAAGTCGGATGCACCGAGCATCTGCCTGGAATAGGTAGGTGCATTATATCGGCGACTCATAATATCGATAGCCGAGTTACTAGGTAAATCAAAACGTTAACTGTGGCTAATGTTAATTATTTATTTATTCGCTGCTCTGTGAAATAAGTACTCAGAGTACTTTATATGTAAATATATATATATATATATATATATATATATATATATATATATATATATATATATATATATATATATATATATATATATATATATATATATATATATATATATATATATATATATATATATATATATATATATATATATATATATATATATATATATATATATATATATATATATATATATATATATACATATAAATATATATATATATATGTATATGTATATATATATATATATATATATATATATATATATATATATATATATATATATATATATATATATATATATATATATATATATATATATATATATATATATATATATATATATATATATATATATATATTGAAATATTTGATAGTTTTGTGTATATATTCTTTTTAGAATTGATCAATAAGATGATTATAAAGTAAATAATTATAAAAGCCACTTACATCGTGACGAAGGATTCCCTTGATCGGATTCGGGAATGCTTTAGGTGTTAACGAGAATGATGAATGCCTCTCACTTGCGGAAAGAGGAGTAGGTTTAAGTTGGGCCCATTTTTCAACTAGTAAACGCTCACCCTTCATCCAATCAGCGTTTACTAGTTGAAAAATGGGCCCAACTTAAACCTACTCCTCTTTCCGCAAGTGAGAGGCATTCATCATTCTCGTTAACACCTAAAGCATTCCCGAATCCGATCAAGGGAATCCTTCGTCACGATGTAAGTGGCTTTTATAATTATTTACTTTATAATCATCTTATATATATATATATATATATATATATATATATATATATATATATATATATATATATATATATATATATATATATATATATATATATATATATATATATATATATATATATATATATATATATATATATATATATATATATATATATATATATATATATATATATATATATATATATATATATATATATATATATATATATATATATATATATATATATATATATATATATATATATATATATATATATATATATATATATGCATTCGCCCAGCGTTGGGCATACGCCTCTCGAATCACTCTCCATCCGGATCGGTTGTCCGTTTCCCTCATCCAGACAGGTCCAGCTGTCTCCTTGATGTCATAAGGTTGTACTGTTCATCATGATTGGAGGTATTTAGCCCGATACCCGCCACGTCGGCCACACGTCTTGGCGACCTCCACACTTTCAGGAAAATGTTTCCATTTCCTAGGCTTGTGGCAACCTGGTCGGGTTACTTAACCGCCGAATTACACTATAGTCACTAAATTTATTATTTAATTATTATTAATTGTTGAGAAAATTTCAAAATATATGTTGACACTTAGAATTTAAATTTCGGTATACTAACGCTAACGAATAATCCAGTCGTCGAAACACTTCTTAAGAACATACTCTTATCATTTAGCTCAATGTTAACTTAATTTATTTTTCATTTATCTATGTAGCAAAATCCGTAAAGAAGGTTTACAATGTGGACATTAAATGAAATAAAGGCGTAGAATCGATCAGATACTTCATCATTGAACAAATCCTCAAGGCAGGTCCCGGCCTAGTTGGGTGCCAGTAGTACTAAACTATTTTCTGGTATTGTCTGTGTATTCATTTTCTGGTATTGAGTCAACGAAAAAAATACTTTTAGATAGTACCTAATTTCTGACATTGTAAACTGACATAATATATGTATTTGCATTACTACAATAAATAGATAAATAAATAATCTGTTTGCGAAGCTAAGAAAGTGTAGATTTGTTGGATTTTATCAATTTCACTAAACCACGGTCGGTTTTGTAGAAATACCTGTATTGTAATTTATTACATAGTACACTTACTTTTTACAAATTCGGTAAATCTGTGAATTATTTTTTATAACTTTTAATGCACTAAAAACGTTTTCCACGAAATAGAAATCCAAGTTAGGGTATCGCTAGTAAGTCACACGGGGTTATATCTAGCGAATAGATACTAAGTTTGGTCGAACACACTAGTTAAGTTTTTGGTCAAAAATTAGTGTAAAAGTATCGATGTCCACGTGATGCAGTATCGTAGTGTAAAATCCAAGACTTAAAAAAACAAATTTCTTAAGCAATATTAGATTTAAAAAACTATATATGACTTCCATATTTGGGTAGTGCTGTATCCACATACCAAGAGTATCATATCCAATGTAAAATAATACAGTGTAAAAAACACTAAAAATACGCTTTTTAAGTCCAAACACGGCTATGATACGATATTCCATCATGGAATGCCAGTGCCTATCTTCCGGCTTCATCATCAGACCTTGAAACCTAATCGTGGTCAAAGTTCATTCCAAGACTTTTCTAACAAGTCCAAACACAGCTATGATACGATGTTCCATCATGAAGTTCCAGTTCATGTCTTCCGACTCCATCATCAGATCAGTTCGACAGTACCATATTATTGTATTGTCATCAGAACTACATACAGCTGCCAATTTTCATGACGCTACGATGCTTGGAAGATGGTTAAATTAGTTACCTTAGATTCCATTACATAGTTAAATACAGGTCGACCTAATAAAAGCGTGTTAATAAAGGAAAATGTTTAATAGTTTAGATTTGCCAAGTAGCGTAATTTTAATTTTTATTGACGAAGGCTTTATTGCTGGATTTGAGCAATAATTTAAATTTTAACATGTTAAGTCTTTGCTTATCTATTTTCTTAACTACCACATTATTGTTATTTTAATTCTGGTTATTGACACTGGTCTTTGTATTCAATGAGCAATATTCATTATTAGATTATTTTCTAATAATTGATGACTCTCATATGGATTACGAATTACTAAATTAATTTATACAGTCACAACTAGCACGATAGTTATTTTTCCATACTTACATTATTGAGAATGTTATACGCAATGTAGCATCCAAGTGCAATAATGCCTACCTAGTATAGTAAATTGAAATTGTATTGTATTGTATAAATATTTGGATAACAAGTTGGTATACGAATGTAGAGGCATATAATACACTACAAAGCATTTAGCCTATTATTTTTATTTATTTTATTTTTATTTTTATTTTTCAGAAAACTTACAGCGTTTTATACTTAATACTAACACATACTATATACATCTAAGGCCAATTAAAAGTTTTCACAATTAAATTAAATCTATTGTTACAGCGCAATGAGCAATGAGACAAATGCAGGTTCAAGTAAGGGGAAAGGGATAGGGTAAGCTAAGTAAGTAAGTAAGATAAATTATATAGCATCTTCTTTCCGGCAACGTTTTCCAATTACAGTTCAGACGATTCAGCTATGTGTGAACGGGACGGGACGGTCTTAGGTTTGTCTCGCTCATTCGCTTTGGGCAATTCGAATTTTACACTAAAATACCATTTATTTAACTCATTGTTCTAAGTACTTCCAAAACAATTTTTAAATATTTTATTTGCGTTTTAATGAAACATAAAATCTAAATTATGACGTTATTCCAAAATTTCTTAAATCCCGATTGATAATCGAAAAAGCACCAAAATTTTATCGACAGGTTTAATCGTCTTATATTGACATCCTTAGTTCCGACAGTTTGACCGTCTGACCGAACTAATCAAATTGTTTAAATGGGGTATTATGTCATTACGCTGTGGATAGTTTAAATTCATTAAAATTTATTAGGGGAACTAACAGCTGTTTCAAATTTCGCCACGTGGGCATACTAATGATGTTACCTAATGTACTCGTGTGTCCAAATTTTCAATGCAGAATTAGTCAAACGCATCAAAAATGGAGAAAATATATTTTTTTGTTTTTACGACAGATTTTTGAAGATCCGTCAAAACAATTTTTCTTCTTCATTTAAGTTCTTCCGCGCCTATGCTTAGCACACCAGCGTGCAACCTTAGAATATGGAGGAGTATCAAACCCTAATTTATTTCGCATGGCTCATTTTTTTCCATGCAATGTTTTTAATTATAGCGCGAAATTCCGTGTTTTTTAATTTTTACAAACACGCTTCGATAAGATGCAAACAAATGGCTCTTATTTTAGAACAAAAACAAAATAAAATCAGAAAGCTGCGCCTGCCAGTATTTATTTTTATATGGTTTCAAAGAGTTTATAACTCATTAGCACTTTTTTTGAATACACTTCGTGTAAGTATATGTACTCATATTTATTTTTTATGTATATGTATGTAGATTTTTTTGCTTAGGTATTTATGTTTTATTTATTGTTTATTTATCGTTTATTAACAATGTTGCCACGCTCCAAATTGGTAATACTGCCAAAATGATTGACTGTAAGAAATTATGTTAATAATAAGTTCGCAATGTGTACATAGAAATCGTTTTTGTGAAAGTGTGCAATAAAGGTGTTTTAGTTCGTGAAATATTTAATAATTGAAACTTCATGTTGAGGTTACTCGTCTCGTCTTTTTATTTTTTATTTTTGTGTGGGGCTTTTCTAAGTTCTTTGTTAATGAGCCTTGTAACACTGCGACCATTGCTGATCTATTGTGTTCCGTCTCGTCTTTATGAGATACTCTAAATATGCAATAGATGAGACACTAATTTTAGTTAATTAGACGATTTATTCAACAATTTGTAACCTGTTTAATGTTTATTGCTCTACGTCATTGTACGTTTTGACAACCCTTCTGCGCCAGCGTCATGCAGGTGGCGCCGATAGCATTGCACGGCGAAACTAATAGCAATTTATGTGGCCACCTATAATAACATTGTTTATAAATGTTTTTTTTTTGTTATAAAGGACTTATTGATTTTAAAAAACCCGCAAAGCAGATGTGGACAATCGTTGAGCGCAGCCCTTGTGGCTTGTGGCAAACAATAGTCAATCAGCGCCGCCCCCCGTTCACAGAAATGAACTAACGTATAATATTAATAAATCACCCCAGGATGGAAACCATTCAAGATAAATTACCACATTTTTTTAGCCTACTCTTTCATTGGCGCATGCTGACCCCTGTGATGATTGCGGGCATAAAACCATACCAGCATTGCTCATACAGGGTATTAGATTTTTATAATAACGTGTTACGTTTTGGCAACCCTTCTACGCTGGCGACATGCAGGTGGCGCTGATAGCATTTCCGGCGAAACTAATAGCAATTTATTTGGCCTTCTATAATATCAATGATAATGAATGTTTTTTTTATAAAACACCAATAATTTATCTACTATCATAATTGATAGCTCGTTTTAAGTTCCACCATGACAGGGCTGCTGCACCCAGGGTTGGATTCCAACGAGGGGACTCCTCAACGGTCGTCAGCGCAGAAACGAAATTTTGTATACGAATTCAATTATGGTAGCTCTTTCTAGTTTTCACTTTGACATGGTTGCTGCGCCCAGGGTTGGCTCCGGATATAGCATTTTAATAAAAGCTTGTTTTTAAAAATGTGTTTTTACTATTAACTTATTTAAAGAATACATTGTCATAAACCTCTTTTAATGATATCAACAAACACAAACCAGATACTAAAGGGTTAAAAACAACAATAGACTGTTGTTGTTATCTTGACCCTTTGAATGCAAGATCAACCCTTGCCCTCGATGACGTCAGCAACAAGAGATCATTAAGAGTGGATTTATCGATTATGGGAGGGATGCAGCTGGCGTTAAATCAGTAATGGCCTGGCAGATGCTTCGTTTACGCTTCAAGGAATACCTCTGCAATCAAGTTTCAAGCCATTGCATTAAGACCGTAGACAACAGAGCCAAGATATTTGGAAGGCTTGTATAGGTGATTAGATAGGCATGCTTTTATACACAGCAATTCAATTTATTTATTTTATTTATTTATTTAAGAATTAATTACTATAAAACATTGATTTGCTTACAAAAATAACAGGAACCGAATGGCAAAACCTTAACCTTTTACTTATTTGATTCTGTCACCCAACTGGGACTAGCCCATTCTAGGGTGGACAGGACTCTAATATTACAATCAAGTTTGCTTGATTGCTTGATTGCTTACAGATGTACAAGTTTTAGTAAAAAGCTAATAACACTAAATTGCCCTAAAATTTGGTCTTCAAAAAAAAAAAAGAAGTAAAAAAATAATAATACTAATGAAAAATATTAAAAGATAATATAATAAATAAAATGCAATTCCATTATATATTCGGCAATAATATAAAATTCGATTAGGTAATATAAATAAAATTATATGTGAGAAAAGAAAGAAACAGTCATTAATATTTATTATATGTTAAGTAATAAAGGATTTAATATGAAAATATCGAGTCAAAAAAAGTACAATTCATTGTCAAAATAATATATAACAACAAAGTCAAATAATTTTTGGTAGTTAGTTCAATGTTAAACTATATTCAACATACATGTTTGAAAATATGTTTAAATTTGTGCACCTAAGTTTTATTAATTTCTAACATTTGATGTATGGTTAGTCTGTCATGATTCGATAACCATTTCTTTAATTTATTTTTGAATTCCCTAAATATCAAATTCATTTTTATTTCCATATTGATCAGATTGTAGAATCTCGGCGCAATGAAAGAGAATTTCTTTGAGTCTTTGCCCAAATGATGTTTTCATTCTGGGTATTATAAGCCTGTTTTGTATAACTTGTCTCGTTGGTCTTCGGTTCTGAATTATTCCTAGATTTGAGTTATTGTATAAAAATAGCCTTAAGAGGGAAGTTTAAAAAAAAGTTGCCTACAATCAAGGACATTAGCTTCTTTATAAAGTTCATTAGTGGGATGGCGATATGGTCTACGTAAAATAATTTTTAATATAAATTTTTGGGCAACTTGCAATGGCTCTAGCAGGGTTTTACCACATCCACCCCATCCAATTATGGCGTAAGTAATAAGCGATTCACATAAAGCATAATAACAGTTTTTAGTGTTTTGGAATCCAGAATATTCCTCAGTTCTTTAAAAGAATGATGCTATTAAAAGAAAGATGAAGACGTAATTCTTTTTCTTTTAAAAATTTTCATTGCATTTTTTTAATTGTTTATACTTTATCTAGCTGGTTTGCTAGGTACATGAAAGCTGATACAACCCAATACACCAGGGGGCGCACTAGTCATGTATCAATCTTGAATTATTGGACTTACAAACATAAAATTTGGTACACAAATGCCTTGTTAGGCCCCAAAATCACATTGTCAAATTTTGATTGGAATATCTCATATACAAGCTACACTAACAATACTTAAATACCGCCATGCATTTTAAACAAATATTAACGCGATCTGTTGGCGATTAGACCAACCCCGACATTAGCCGAGAAACGAAACGCGCCGCCCAAGGCGGTCGCAATGAAACCGAACATAACCTAACCGAATTCGTAAGCCGTTCGAGAAAGGACGCCCATCGATTTATTTATAAAATTATTATTCCGATGAAATTTGTCCTTTGCTACTTACCGGGAAAGCGCATTTTAATTAGTTTTCGAACATCAGATACGGATGAAGAAGTTATTTATTATATTAGCTACTTGACTGGGTTATTAATTTTTATATTATGAAGTATTGTGAATGCGCTTAAAAAAATATATACATTTTGACCCCCGCCTCCCCCCCCCCTCTATTGCAATTTTTAATTTGGTCTATAGGTTTCAACGTGTAATACTGACGCACTTTAATGTTCAGGTAGACTAATAGGTAACATTCTATCTCTCTGTATTAGTTCTCTGATGTAATCGCCCTCTATGAAAATGCGAAGTTTCGTATTTTCTCATGTTAATCCTAATTAAAATACAAGTGCCCCTCTCCCCCCCCCCCCCCCCCCTGATATGTGTGTTCTTTTATATATGCTAGCTACAGTGAAATTATTCTTTCATTTCATTTCAAGCTGAACGAGTGGTTTAATTTTCTTCCTCAAACTAAGCGGTACGTTTAACTAGTCAATTAATTTAAGGCGACATAGATTAACGTAGGTACTCCAATTAATGTCAATATGACTTTTCGCATAGACAAAGAAGGGATAAATCACACAAGTCATGGACTAGTGTGGTTTCTTAAATAAACGGAAATTTCGCGCCAAAAACATTTGGTGGACTAATATTCTATAGTGGACTAGTGTTATATTTCCTATAACACTAGTCCACTATAGAATAAAGTTGCATCAAAGAGTGAAATTTAAAAAAAAAATGTGACGTGTTGTTTCTCAAATAACTGATTCATATGCTTTTAAACCTTGTATGTTGTACTTTACGATGGAAATGTTGTTTTTAACATGCTTTTATTAGGTCGACCTGTATGTAACTAACTATGTAATGGAATCTAAGGTAACTAATTTAACCATCTTTTAAGGATCGTAGCGTCATAAAAATTGGCAGCTGTATGTAATTCTGATGACAATACAATAATATGGTACTGTCTAACTGATCTGATGATGGAGTCGGAAGATATGAAGTGGAACTTCATGATGGAACATCGTATCATAGCTGTGCTTGAAAAACTTGTTAGAAAAGTCTTTGAATGAACTTTGACCATGTGTAGGTTTCAAGGTCTGATGATGAAGCCGGAAGATAGGCACTGGTATTTCATGATGGAATATCGTATCATAGCCGTGTTTGGGCTTGTTAGAAAGGTCTTGTAATGAACTTTGACCACGATTAAGTTTCAAGGTCTGATGATGAAGCCGGAAGACTGAAGCCGGAGAACTGGCATTCCATGATGGAATATCGTATCATACTCGTGTTTGCACTTGTGAGAAAGGTCACGTAATGGACTTTGAACACGATCAGGTTTTAAGGTTATAACAAACCTTTTTTGGTTTTTACGTGCATTTATACAAGCGTGTTTTTAGTGTTTTTTTAAACTATTAATTAAGTTTTTCGTTTATTCGTTATAGCTGTCCATTTTTTCAATTGGTTCATATTTTTCGTGATGTCATCGGCGAACACTTGGTCGAAGGCGCTTCTAAAATTTTCGGTTTCCATAATACGTGTGTTTGTTGTGCAAAATGGAAACAGTGTATCTCCCTCTTCTCTAGTAGGTACCTATTGGCCGCGGTGATATAATTAATTTCGTTGATAAGGAATGGTATGCAACTTGCCCTTTCGGAAGATAGTTTTGGCACGCGTTTGGTACATCGTTACGTTGTTTTCGCGATAATATATCGGTCGAGTTGTCAAAATAATAATTTGTGCCTAGATCGGAGTTTTGATTGATGTATGTATGTATGTATGTGTTCGCGTTTCTTAAAGTAATGCTTGGAAGTTTGGCACTGTTTTCTGACAATTTTTTTGAGTTCGTGTTGTCGTTCATAGATAGCTAACAATACTCGAGCAATTGTTGCCAGTTGGGCCCAGTATCTCGTCATGGGATCGGCATAACTCACGGTGCAGCTCCTATCCAGTAGCGCTCTCGAATGAGGATCTACCCCCGGAAGGATTCTGTGTCCCAGGCTTGTCTGTGTATCATGCTTGTGGTTTAGTTTCCCCTGGAGGATTGATACCCGGGCGCTACCGATCCTAAGTGAAAGACGATCAGATCCTGATCCTGAGTGAAAGACGCCCATAGGAGACCTCAGTCCGCTATAAATTCAAACCTAATTACCGCTGAATTGCTTCAGGTAGATGACACGCAAGAGACCTCGAACCCGTAATCAGCTGGGAAGCCGGAGAAATTTGGCTATTACTGGTAGTCAGGGGCGAGACGGCCCGCTGGGTGCTTCTCAGAGTCTCGCGTAAGGCGTTGGACTCTGACTGGCCGTGGCGGGGCTAGTCAGTAGATTGTTTCGTCCCCAAGTATTCTACGTTTACTTCACGGGAGACAGAACGATGATTATCGTTAAAACTTCCAAGGGTTACGGGTTTGCCCGTTGTCGTCGACAACTCCAAATGACGTTCGTTGTTCTGGTTTCTGATGGTCCGTGCAGCTTCGGTAGTGTTGGTCGATCTCTCTGTCACTGGTAGCCTCCTCAAAGAAGGGCTTATCCTATCAGGGCCGCTGTGAGCTTTCGCCACGGCTGTAATCCTACGAAAAATCCAACGGTTAAAACCCAGCCGGCTAAAAACCAGTGGGGTCTAAAGGTGTATGTTTCTCATAATACTTAAAGTACATAATACTTAATACTAACACTTAAAGAACAATCAAGAGTTTAAAGACAATATTAATAAATGGTTATTTGAATTAGGAAGGTTTAAATCTGAAAACTTGGTTTGTAAAGCGTATGTATAACGGTTAATTTAAAAATATTATTGTATATTTATATAAATTATTATGTATATATTAATAATATATCATATCATATTTTTATTTATTTTAGTTCATATTTTTTAGCAGTGATTTTATAATTGTATTTATATATTTTATAAAATTATAAATATGTTTATACCATATATCATTTATCATTTATTGATATCGTATTTACGTATATGTGTATTTGCCATATTGTATTACCTACAATGTATTATTCGTACAAATTTAGTGTTTGGATTTGTATTATAATGTTATTTATTTATAATTATATATTATTCAATCTTAAAATAATAATTTTAAAAAAAACAATTAAGTACATTCATTTATTATAAAAATAAAAAGTTTTTTCAAGTTAATTAGGCTAATTGTTAGATAAGTTGTATTACTTATTTTAATTACTCTGACCCGCCTAGATACGGGACAGATTAGTCCTAGTTAGGTGGGCAATGAGCATTAGCTGCATTTCGGTGTTCATTTTTTCCGAGTTATTTATAACATTGATAACAATGGGGCTAAATGTACAAAAATAAAATGAATAAAGTATTAATAAAAAAAAAAATAAAAAAATAGCGGAGGGTAGTCGTCGACCTGACATCTTCAACCCTTGAATCAATCCGTTGACCACCAGATCCCGAGTTTTTACTCTTTATTATGACATTTCACAATGGGCGAGTTTATTATCATACGACAATCTTTTCCAACCAACCCTACTATGAAGTGTTTATTTGAATGTGTGTTTGTAACATGTGTGTAAGTGTGTGTCTTGTTATTGCATTCGATCGACAGAATTCAAATGCAATTCCGTTAATTTTATCCCAACGGAAAATGGTAACCCAGCCGGGAATCGAACTCGCAACCTTACATAGTAAGATTAGGCGACCTAACCACTGTGCCACCGTGTAGCCGAGTGACCAGCGGGAAAATTCTTGGCTTCTGACGGGCGAAATTAGTGGACTGTGTTGTCCCGAAATTAGTGGACTGTGTTGTCCCTAAGCCTCTGCGCTCACTTCAGGTTGACAGAACAATTACGTATCGTTATAACCTCCTGGGGTGACGGGTTTCTCCGTTGTAGGTGACACCTCGAAAGTGTCGTTCATGGACTCATAATTTTCCCTGCCTGTCATTGTCATTCGGCGCATTGGGTGGTTTGCGCACCGTGCGGCGTCAGCCAATCATCTGTGCACTCCGGAAAATTTATAAATATACACATATATACATATATGTGTGTGTGTTAGTGATTGTCTTGAATTTTTCATATTAACTTCGTTAAAAAACCAAATTCAGGACTCCCCTTTCATATTCAATTATGAATACGTATCATATCCCCGCACCATCGCACGTGTCACAGGCCATTGCATCACATGATACAACCGATGCAACTGAATAAATAATAATTACAGCAAATAGCACGGCATTCGTTAGAAATAAATTGGTTTTGCACCCCCGCCATATCGCACACATGTCCGACAAAACAACTGGGGTGAAATTGTTTCGAGCAAATCACAATTGGATTTTAATGACAGACGGCACGCTTATATGATTTTCAATAAACAATAGCCGGCTTGCTTCTATCGTGTACTATGCGGTTTGGGCATCGATATATTATTAGCTAGATATGCCCTCACAAATAAGTTGGCTCCATACCCTTCGCTCTTAAAACATATATTTTTTTTAATTATTTTTTTAATTTAATATTTAGAGACAAAAATACATTTATTTAAATATTAAAATCTCGCCAAACTGGTATACAGTTTGTTGGCGAGACAAACTCTTATTTTTCTAGTCTTACACTTCTAATTTTGTGATACAAAAGGATATTAATAATATAAAAAACAATGCACAGCATTATTACTACTGGTCTTACTACAGGCTTAAATTAGGCCAGTATTACTACAAGCTTAAATTATAGAAACGTATAACAAATTTACTTATGACCACTAATTTCACTATAAACGTCCAACAGGTAGCTTTTTAATCTCTTTGTAAACATCTGTTTGCTCACGCTTACACAGTCTTTCTCAGATACAATAGTATTAAAGATTCTTGAAATGAGGTTCTTTAACGTCCTTTCACCATAGTAGTTGTTCGCTCTTGGTTCTTCAATTTATTTTACAGACTTTTTGTCTAGAGACAGAGTGACAGAGAGAGCAATCAATTGAACAGTATGCGAGAGAATAACACGCTAATATGTGATAGCAGAGTAGATATTTAGTTTTTGCTTTTTAGTGCAGGATGGCAGTGTCGACTACAACGGGCGAACCCGTCACCCCAGGCTGGTATAACGATATAGATCGTTCTTTCAGTCGTGGGATGAGCGTAGAAGACTCGGGGACAAGACAATCTACTGTCTAATTCACCAGCAACCCGTTAGAGACCAACGCCTTACGGCGAGGCACCGGGAAAGGTACCCAGCGGGCAGCCTCACCCCCTAACTACCAGTTTTGGCAGGATATCTCTGCCTGGAATTAACCTTCAGGATACCTCCGTCCTCACGACTGGTTACGGGTCCGAAGTCGTTTACGCAACCTCTACCTGTTGTATTACAGCGGTAATTGTATAGAGATCATTCCTTTTTGGTATTCCGTTTCTACAACTGTCATGGCGGATGGGTCTTGTTCGGGGTCTTATCTAAGAACGGTCTAAAATCGATCAGTCTTCGCCTGACAGCCGTGTAACTTGTTTTTGCTTGTGATTCTGAAGACTTTTCGTGTTGCAATTTTCAAAGATGTTTGCTCAGCATTGGGATGATGAGCGCAGATTATCGCAAGTAATCGTTTATTCATATCTATATCGCCCTGAAGATCCTGTGTAATTTTTTTTGTAGGTCATGATAAATTGCCCTGTTTATTCTTGTTTAGGCACATTCTCCTTATTATTGTTTGCCATTTTATTTCAAAACAAACGAAAACGCGAATCGACACACAAACACGAAACGGCGCGGCGGCGAGCGATCGGGCGACTGACCGGGCGGCGAGCTGTCAAAATTAAGACCCCGCTTTAGAACGACCATAGACGAAACGGAAATTTTAAGATTAAGAACCGGTTCTTAATTTCAATGAAACGGAATACCAACAAAATAAACAAGGTGCTTAAGTTCTTAATTTTTAGCACCAGCTTAGTTTAGGCCAGCAAGAAACGGAATACGGGCCAATAAAACTTGGAGGAATCAGTGCTCAATTACGAAAACAGGTTGCTTTGCGGTGACATAATTTTGCCTTGTTATATCTGGTTGGATTAATGGCAGCTGTGGTTTGCCTTTAGGTATGTTTTAATTTTTTTGTTACAAAACGATGTATTTTATATATTAGTAAACAGTTAAGTACTTTCGTTATCAGCTATAGTTTCTATTTCAACCCTGCATTGGTAAATCCAAAATAAATTGAATTTTACACGCATGTGTGCGCGCAGTAATCAAGAGCCGGTGCGCGGTGCGTGCCACAGATTGAAGTACATGAATACTCCGGATATGTTAGGTCACAGCTAAGAAATTTTGAAAACTGCCAATTTTCTCAATGAAGTCTAGAAATTCTTTAGAGGTAATCAAACCGAGTTTTGCGGAATAATGATTTATTATACCTGCAATTATTAGAAATTAGTAGACAGAAATGGTTTTAAAAAATGTCGTCATTCAGCTAATAATTCAATTCAATTCAATTCAATTCTTTATTGAGAAATCACACAGTATTACAGTAATAATATTTTTTTAATGTATGCGGATTTACAACAAATAAAACCGGTTACGGATTTCAATAATATTACATAAATTACGTTTTTTTTTAACTACTTAATAAAACTAATGTACCTTCAATTTTAGAACTACATAAGAGTATGCAGGGTGTGTGTGTAAGTGTTTGTGGCAGTGTGTTGAGCGTGTAAGTGTGGAGTGTGAGCGTGTATGATATTAGTAATGGCGTATATAAAATATAATATTTATAATAATAATCAATAAAAATAGCTAAAAACGAATAGTCAGCTTATTGTATCGGTTAGGGTTTGATTTACGGAGTATTTGTACGTGATTATGGAATTAATAAACATATCAATACCAATGGGTATTATAAAGCTCACAGCAGCGTGTGAGTACTCCATTCCTTGATGCACTAGTTTTAAAACGCGGCAATCGAAACATGTCAAATTGGCGTGTGGTCCTCATTGGGGCGTTAATATTGATCGCTCCCACCAGGTCAGAGCAATCGTAATCATACAAATAGGGGTATATGCAGCAAAAAATAATCACTCTCCCCTACCTGACCTCCTTTTTCATTTTTTCTAGAGAAATTACATTCTCTTTGAACTTAGATATATGCGAAGACGAAAAGTTTAGAATCCGCGAATTATAGCTTTCGTCATATATTTTGCAAAAAAAAATTTATATTGTTATTTTATTAAAATAAGTTTAGTGTAGCGGCTTTTGACCTGTGTGACGTGGCCGAGCTAATCAATAAATAACTAAGTGTGCATATTTCGGTGCCAACAGTTAAGTACTCATACTGTAGCCCTATAAAATGCAAGAACAAAAATCTATTACATTAAAATGCTTATAATATTGTGTATAATATGCAATAGTTAATAAAAATAGAGAAAATATTGTATTGCTTACAATATAACATAACATTTAATGCAAAAATGTCTGGCATATAAGAAAATAAGTGGATTCACTTGGACGATGCGGAAATGTTGACCTGGATAACAAAAAGTGTTGTAGCAGAAGTATTTATAAGGATCATTAGCGACAGCTTTGGAGCGTCTTTCTGGGGTGATCACTTTTTAGATATCCGGGAAAGAAGCTTGCAGTATTATCAGGAGCCTCTTCGATATTAAACAACGGGTGAAAGCAGATTCCAATGCACCTTTATTTTTATGGTTCACCGTGATTCGTCTGGAAAGCGTACGCAGATACTGCCATCCCGAGTCCAGCTATTCCCAGCGCCTCATTTTATATTTGCAACCTTTCGGCCGTCAGAAACTCGGTAAAAACGAAACTAGATCACTTCAGCTGCTTCTTCTTCGGCGACCAGATGAGTTGACGATCTCTTCTCGCACATTTGATTGGCTGACGCCACACGGTGCGCAAACTGCCCGATAGTTCCCAAAGGTCATCCCCCAGGAAAAACTAATCCACTATACATGCAATGACAGGCAGGGAAAACAGAGTCCTTACCGGGGTAGACCCTCTTCGAATCGGAGTCTAATCATCATCATCATCATCATCATCATCATTTATTCATTCCATAAAAGCATTTCACAATACTGAGGAACATGTTAAATTTTACAATCATAATTTACCGGATGATAAAACCGCTTTGATTAATTAAAAGGAAAAAAAATAATTGTTATCAGAGGTGATTAATTAAAAATAGTCAAATTTACAAAATAATCAATAATCAAACAAATAATAATCAATACCATAAAAATAAAAATTCTGAAACATGCGTAATTAAAAACAATGTCAATAAAATCTAAAACTTAGTTCGAAAGTATAGTCATAATATGGTTATTTATAATCAAGCAATTGTGGACGCAATATCATAAAAGTCGTCCAGTTTGTAAAGGGCATGTTTGACTAACTGATTTTTCAAGCAGATTTTATATGCTGCCATCTCAAGTCTTTTCGTTGATGATGGCAAAGCATTGAACAATTTAAAACTTATATATAAAAAATCGTTAGTTAGGCCGACCACAATGAACGAACTGGGTCTTAGGGCCTCCATAGACGGACAGCTTCAAGCAGTCGTGGCCAACTGCTCGAGATCAGTCGTGTTGCAGTCGAAGCCGACCGCAAAACGACTGCTCTTGAGCAGTCGACCACGACTGCTTGAAGCTGTCCGTCTATGGAGGCCTTTAGTGGCTCAACTGCACGAAAACCATTTGCTACCAACCGTCAGCTAACAAACGGGACTGACAGCGCAGCTCTACCTTTTCAGGTGCACCTTCCGTGATTTTTAGAAATGTACCTCTTGCCAGAATGTGTCGCGTTTTTGATTAATCGTGTAAAGGTTTCCATAAATATAATAAAAGATTTGATCATACCTAGCCTATCTCCTACTTTTTAAGATTTCACTAACTGCCATTCTAATGTACTGTATTAAATGATTATTATATTATAACATACTATTGTATTATATCATATTATATATAATAAATATTTTTATCCAATTACTCAAACTTCTATTTTGCTCTATCCAAATAACCTTATTAACAACTTATTTATTTATTTATTTTCTTACCCTTATATTATTACTAGCTTTATTATATTTTTTCTACTATCAACGTGTTCATGTTATTTCTATGTTAATGTGTAATGCAAGTATTGCAAACTATTCATAGGATAGTAAATTTGTTTCGTTTAAATATGTTTTTAAGATACTAGTATCATATATTTACTATCTGTAAGTTTGCTAAAAAAAAAAAAAAAAAATAAATGTAGGACTCTATCATGTCAACCTGTAGTTATGAATCAGCCAAACTTTCAATGATCAAGTGGCTTTAGCTTTGGTCGACCGTAAAGATCCGAAGAGTTAGTGTCACATCTAATGAAATTAGACACAGCAACTCGCCGCGCGCCGTTTAATCCCTGGCGGTACGTGCGAGGGTAGCGTGCCTGCCGCCAACCAGTCAAACCGTACGGCCAATTCATTTGACCACCTCTCGTCAAAAATAACAATCACCTAATGAAAGGTTACATGTCGTCAAATATCAAACTGCATCCGGCGCATACTGGTGAATTATTAACACAAATAAAAATGAAATAACCGATCCATACGATAAAAAAACGAATTTACCGCGTCAATTTTGTAGCACCTGACGTTTCGGGGACCTTGCAGTCGCTGTTGTCCAGGGTAGACTGAAAGAGCTCGTTCAGTCTACCCTAGACAACGGCGGCTGCATCTTTGTCGAAACGTCGGGTGCTACAAAATTCACGCGGTAAATTATTTTTTAAAGTTATTTATAATGTCAAACAAGCGCGATAGTCTCCGATTTCATAACTCATCCATAAATAATAATAATAACAATTTCTTTATTATGAACTGTAAGTAGGTCGTACAAAATCTATAGGTACAATTTTATGTGCTATACAGTTTTCCCATGAAGTGTACAATATTTACTATAATTAAATATATGTTCACTTCGCAACTTGAAAGAAAACAAATCCGAAAACTATTAAGGTCTAGACATATTAACACAAATTACAATTATAATTAGAACTATTATCTAGAAACTATTATAGTAAATTTCCATTACTGTATATTAAGTAAAATGTCAGTTTGTATTTAAATTAAAATGTCATCGTCGGTTTGTCAAATTTAGAGCTACAATGAAATATAAACAAGTTTAAAATGTCTGAAAATTATAATAAGTATATCTTATAATATTTATTAATCATTATCGTTTAAAAAAATCATTCACACTGTAATAATATTTATTTTTGAGCCAGTGCTTTAATGTCTATTTGGATCCTGGTTGTTGATTCTGTGTGGAATTGATTTGATTCTGTGTGGATAGCATTAAAATATTTAACACAACAGAACTGAGGTCCCTTTTAACACATTTCTATCCTCACTGAAGTTAGATATAATCTCCTCAAATCTGATAGAATTGTTTATCTTTATCTTTTTTTATGATGAAATTTGTTTTTATTATCATTTAAAAAAAATCTGGCATAACCTACAGCCAAAGAATTGAAGAAGACGAAGAGGAAGAAGGAAGAAGAAGACGGGGAAGAAGAGGAAGAAAAAGAAGATAAGGAAGAAGAAGAAGAAGAAGAAGAGGAAAAAGATAAAGAAGAAGAGTAAGAGGAGGAAGAGGAGGAAGAAAAATAAGAGAAGGATGAAGGAGAAGAAGAGAAAGAGACAGAATAAGAAGAATATGAAGGAGAAGAAGAAGAAGACGAACAAGTAAAAGAAGACAAAGAAAGAGGAGAAGAAGAAGAAGGAAAACAAGAGGAAGAAGAAAAATAAGAAGAAGTCCGGACATCTGCCCGAACTTGCCCCGACTTACTCTAGTCATTACTTACTTCAGGTCTAGTACATATTACTTACTCTGGGTCTATTTTCTTTGAAGTTAAAGCATTCTAGATAAGGCGGAATAGGTACACACGGAAGGAAAAGATTGTCGGAGAAAGAAGATGATGTTATTGTCATATACGAGTATACTTAAATATACTGCAGTAATAGCTCAAATAACTTAGGGCCTTATCGAGTCTAAATCAGGCGTTGCATATTCCACGCACAACGGCATACATAAGTCTTTCACAAAGAAAAACAGAATTTCGTTAATACCTCACACACCAGCTTGTTTTATTACACAGATTGTCAACACCGATCCGCCCTTATTGGAAAACGCTGTAGACAGAAATTCTTTATTGCACAGGCTGACTGAATGCTTAAATTACAATCTCTCTCAAACAACCATCTTAGAAGTGAAAGAATTTGTGTGCCAGTAGAATGCAATAAACAGAAAACTGAATACTTAACAACGCAATTAGGATTTAGAAAATATTCGCAAAGAGCGGAGGATGCTAGAGAATATGATGAGACGTAAGCCAACTAGGAACGTAGGGACAGGAAATGCTTTTTCAGCAGAGACACTTGAAAAGAAGAAACCGTTGATGTGTTCCTGATATTGGACGGGAGCTGGTTCAATAGTCTACCTACAGGAAATTTGAATGAATAGGTAAAAAAAGAAGAAATAAGATTACAAATCGCAATTTTACTCACCCGACTGGAATGGAGTAGAAGACCATGACTTCCTAAACGAGTAAATTTTTGGTTAGGTAGGAGGGAGCGGTGGGATTATTGAGGAGGTTGTAAAGAAGGGAATTAATATGCAAATTTCTATGTTCATGCTACTGAAAGATGTGATATTTTTTCGCATTTTAGATAGACTTTATGTACACATTTTGCAAACACTCCAATTTATCGAGGATTACATCTCTGACGTCAAGGTGAACTCAGATCAAGATGAACTGAGGTTAAAAAATTAAAAGCATAGGTGATACTATGCAGCCTCACTAATTCCGAGCCACTCCATTTCTTCAGAAATATTCTGGCCAACCTTAATGTGAAGAGGTGGGGGTAACATAGTGCCAAGCGCCATTTTTCATATTTCGAGAAAAACGCATTTAAACGTTTGATCAAATCCTCAAATCTGGGAATTTGATTTGGAGGCTAGATGAGTTTCAAAAGCAATTGTATATATCTTCATGAGTATATCACCCCATTTTATTTTTTTAGAGTTCTTTTTTTTTTATCCAGGCGCTTGGCAATATAATATTGCACCAAAAAGTTATTCAAATTTTAAGGTATATCGCATTATAGACTGGAATTATCAATGAATAATGAAGACTAGAATGTTATTCTCTTACACTAAATTTAAAAATAAACGTATAAGATCAAAGTTGTACCAATAAAAGAATTAAGAACAGTACTGAGATGATAAGCGACAAGTGGTAATTAAGGTTAGGTGGAAGACAATGCCAAGCGCCACATACATTTATTAAAGTTTCGGTATCCGGATTGCTTGTGGAGTCTTCAGAGGGCTGGTAGTCATCGTTGAAGACATGTTCATCTTCTTCTTCAGTAAATTGTAACCGCCGGACACAGGATCTGCCAGGATTATTTCACCGCATTGTCGCTTGACACTATCTTGCCTCGAGCGATTCGCAAACAATAACTAAGGGCAACACAGTGCGATGGCTCTCCTGCGCGCTCTATCGTTGGAATCATTAAACCGACTCTAAAGAATCATAGCTCTTACTTTTCCTCACCAGAATTCGCCACCAGCTCGATTTTTGCAGAAATGGCGCTTGGCATTATGTTACCCCCCAATAGAGATTAGTATTGTATTAATATTGTAATATAATGAGATTAGTATAGTAGATGTAAGATAAGTAATGAAGTATTTGTCCTCTATTCCCACTCGTTGAAGAATTCCGTCCATTTTGTTATTTTGTCAGTTAGATAGGTATTACATTAGGTATATAAATAATTTGTCATTGGTTCTAAAAGGTCTTAAATCATAGTAGTAGTCTCTATTCATAAAAAGATAGAATTACATATCACAGCTCCCCACTAAGACAGCAGGGGCATATTCTATTGGGTTACTAACGATGTATTGTATGTTTTTTAACGATACTAACTAGCTTAATTTACGCTAAATAGGTATACTTACTTCCTAATCTAACCTATATTTTTCCCCTATATTAACTATTTTGATTTACGCTAAATATTAGTATTTACCTCCTAACTTAAACCTAACCTATATTTTTTCCAACATCAATTATTTTTATGTACGCTAAATACGTCTACCTACTTCCTAACTTAACCTAGCCAAACCTTTATTTTTCCTATATTAAATATTTTGATTTACGCTAAACAGGTGTACTTAGGTAAGTCCTAACTAAGGATGTCCTAACTTAACATAACTTAACCTATATTTTTTTCTTATGTTTACTCTTTCGGATTACGCTAATAGGTGTACCTACTTAATCCTAACTTAACCTAAACTAACCTATATTTCTTCCTATATTAAATATTTTGAATAACGCTAAACAGGTGTACTAAGCACTTAAGTAAGTAACAGGTGTACTAAGGAAGTCCTAACTTAACCTAACCTAACCTATAACCATTGACCTATAACCTAGCTTAACTCACAATAAAGATTAATTTACACTATTTAAACTCATACTTTACACTAATATTTAATGGGATTTACACTATTATGAATTACACTAATAATTACTTCCATCTAATAAGTGATTACATTAATAAAAGATTACACTAAATAAATGATTTACACTAGATCAATGTACTAACTTCCTAACCTTAACTAACCTAACCTAATCTATATTAACTAGCTTGATGCACCTAGATACGAAATACTAAAACTGGCACGGATATGAGCGAAGATAATAGACCTACCTACTCAACAAGTAAATCCATGCCATTGTTGATCGATTGAACATACATTCAACCTTATGTATAATCGAATATAATACTTATTATATTATCTACAAAGACCGCTCTAGTTGGTACAGCACAGGAACTTAAAGTGCCATATATCCTTCTATTTGTATATGTTGTATTTACATTTCTTGATGTCGTTCAGAATAATAATTATTCCAAAGAGCCATTTGATTACTTAAATTTTTATTTAAACGATTGGAACCACACATTGTATAACACGGCCTTCGTCGTATTTCTCTCTCTACTTAATAGTCATCGAAATTAAAATGCCATTTAATTCTTTATTCAAGTTCTTCCATGAACAATATAGATAAGACTAATGGTTATTGATTTTCCAGTTCAAGCTCTCACACTCCCAACATTAAAATTTCCGGAACCAAGTCACCTTCAGTAACTAATCAACGAAAAAATATATTCTGATTGAAATTAAAAAAAAGGTTCAAAATCGCTAATTTCCTGTTTTTCGTGTATTTGATGTAAATAAAATCAATAAAAGTATAAATAGAACTGCTATTAGACGATGTTATTGTTTTAGAATACTAGAGAGGTCGCGTCTGTGGTGACAATATGTCACTTTGTGTATCCCTGCTAGGATTCGTGGTAGCCGTGGGTTTCCTCCAGGTAAGTTTTAGAAATTTTATTCCGAATAGATATGTTTTTAAATAGTTTTGTAGATGTATTTTTAAATAGTTGGCGACTGCTTTTACTTTACCGGCGTACCAATTGACAAGGATGTGTCGCGAGGGTTTTCGTCGTGGAATAAAAACTCGCGATCGATATTCAAATTGCAGAGTAGCTGTTTATTTCCAAAGTCGTGTACAAAGTGAATAATAATGCTAAAACATTATCGCCTATATATACTATATAGTCGCCGGGCGGCGATCGCCCCGTCTCCCTCTTGTCTCGCACTGTCTCCTTCACACCGGCCGACCGGCCGATATACACACCGGTGCGGGGCGCCGCACTCCAGTCGTCCGCCGTTGGCCCCCGCGAGCTGACGTCCCGTGGGCGGCACTTGAGCTGCAATTGTGTCGTGTTTCGCACATTAGATTTCGCACGTTTATCGCTTCTGGACGCCACCGGCGATCCCTCCCCCGACCTACTTTGCATTAAGTAGCCACCGGAAGTAAGGCTCCCGACCGGAAAGTCGCTGGAAGCGATCGTGTTAGCGCGCTCGTTTTTCGTGTTTTGAGTTTATACTGCGTCGCGGCGCCCTCAGTTGAAACCTTCCCCTTCACCACCAGTCTTCGGATTGCTGTGGCACAAGATGAAAAGCTCTCTGCTGAGAAGTCGCTGCGATGTGGTTTTCGTTGTTTGTGGTGACGTTTTGCGTGCGAAACACGGCGGTTGGATTCGCGACGGTTTGTACCTTTCGCTCTCATTTATTTCGATGTTTGCTTTTAGCTTCTCGTTGACGGCCTGTTTGTGATGATTAAAATAAACGCCTCGTTTTGATTATTGGGCGTTCGGGGTAGGTAATCCTAGTGATGGCATTGCACATCGCCATCTCCTTAATTCCGGTGTCGCCATTGCACCTCGGCGACACCACCTTCCTGCCGCCTTCGGGTGGAGTCTTCTTCCGGTCCTTTCCTTTTACGACATTTTGAGTAGGTGGGTTCTGTGTGTATTGTTGCTCCGCGACAGATGTAAAGTATTTTGAACGCGCGAAAAAAACGACATGAATACATTTAGCGTAGCGTTGCCATAGGCACTGACCGGAACACAAATGAAAACTTAAGGAAAGTAATGTACAGAGCAGTGGCGGTTCCTTCATACAAGCCGAAAAGCCCGGCTTACCTTATTTCTTAAAACGTTCGCTAAACTAATAAATGAATTTGCGAGCGTCTATTGCTATCTAGCAGGCACAGATCGCTCCACCCGACAAAACAGCTTATCGACAGTGCAATCTTAGCGAGTTGAGTTCAGATAGTCATCTCGCTCGCACACGTGGGCTTGCAACGGGATTTTGCATCAGCAGTCGATTAGTCGTGGGCGAAAGCTCACAAACATCCTTTAGGTACTCATGCTGCTTCGAAAGGAAAAGAACGGTATGCAGAATACGTGACAGATCGTTTGCTTATGTAAAATTATCTTCTTGCTAAATCCAACTAACTACGTTATCTCGTAGTTAGCAGACAACGTGTTAAAGAAAAAATATTTGTTACAGTCAGTAAACGCACACAGTAGCTGTCAAGGACAAGATTCATCTCACTTAAACCCAAGGGATTTCCATAAGCAGAGACATTCAATCGGGAAGTAAGTACTAATATCAATTGCTTAACGCCAAAATATAGCCATTGGGAGCTTTTTTTAAAAAAGTGTATTTAATTACTCATTTTCCAAAAAAAAAAACAATAAAACCCCAAAAATATTTGAAATAGTTCATAACAATGTAGTTTTCATCTTAATTCAATACAAATGAATGAATTTAATACGGTTTGTTGCGACCTTGTGGTTATACATAGTTTAAAGCGATTAACTAAAACAAATTCAAACGAAACCATACTATTCATGATTCATCGAAACGTATTTTGTTTTGTACAAGTTTTCAAAACACCCAGGTATGTACGGGAACCGGCCATGCGGATATTCTACGTCATAAGATACAAAAACAAATCGATTATGCAAGAAAATCTGGATAAAAGATATCCTTAGGCCTCTTGTCCACACACGTTTTTTTTCGCCGTGAAAATCCACCGTTATGCGCGGTCATTAGTAGGGTATGAATCACTATAGAAGCTTGTCCACGGACAATGCACCGTGTTTGCGATGAATATTGCCGTGCTATTCTCTCCCATACTGTTCAGTATTTCGCTCTCTCTTTCTGACATGTTTTTACGGCAACGGATATGACCTAACTCAGTTGTACCTGAGGGCATATTTAAGCCTTATAGGTATATCGATGGGTCGAACCAGTCATCAGATACATGAATCCTCTCACATCATACCCTGTATTCTAAAAATATAGGCCTACTCCAGAGCAGCATGTCCAAACAGATGATAGACCAGTTTTAGTCAAATGTCTAGGTATACATCCATGTTATTATCAAGTTATTAACAATCACAAACTAACGTCTTTTGTCGTTGACTTTTTTATTTTATACAACATAACCCACTGTTTAAAATATTGCGTCCTGACCTATGTAATTGCTGTTTTTTTTTTATACTGGCCACTTCGAACTTGTATAGCTTGGGTTTGAGTTGGAATTTCCAATTCAAATCAATTCTAATTCAAGGCTATTTTATTGCTTTTTAAGAATCGGCTGTTTATTTGTGTTTCCGTCGTTTGTTTTTGCTCAAATATTTTCGTTTGTGCAACCATGCGGTAAAGTGGAAAAATTGCATTATTTTCAAATATAGGATCCTGTGCCGGTGTTTTATAATACCGCTTCTTGCAGTATGGCTATACAGTTACCATAAATGTGTACTGTTAAGAACTGCAAACAATAATGGAGAATGCTTCTGCATGACAACGTATAACCACAGATATCACTGCAAACAGTCGCAAAGTTGCAAGAGGTGCGACTGGTGACTCTTGGTCACACACGCCAAAAGAGTTAATTTTTTTCAGAATGTAAATACCTTTTCACAAGGTAAAAAAATCGGTGTAAAACGCCCCCCCCCCCCCCCATCTTATCGCGCGGTAAAAATTCAGCCGTCACTTCTGCGTGTGATAGTTTATATTGGATTTCATATCCAATATTGGATCGCTCACATTCCGCCGTGGGTAGGCTTGCATCCAATCATGGACGGGTCACATCAGTCGAGTCATTTATTCCACGAGAGTTTTACAGCAGAGGAATTACGCAACTCCTATTAAAACAACAAATCTGTATGGGGTGAAATAGGGGTCAATAACGCCCGGCTATAACTCGGGCGGCTATTATGGGCAAAAATTTCCACACCCACGATAACTCGGGCAAGCTTTAACTGCCGAAAAGATGACTCCCGAATGTTTCTGGCGAAAATAAATACGATTCATGGTATGTGGGAGCGAGAGAAAAACGGCCACGATGATTCAAACGAGGTACCACTCCCCCACTATTTCCCAATCTCTGCAAATCGGGTGACATCACGCGATGTTAGTACTGCCCAGTGTTTTGACCAGTGAGGTTGTGTGTTTTGAACGCTCTTTCGGAATTTAACACACAAAGAACAATTTTGATGATGTGTTTTTTATATATTTTTTATTTTTTCTTTGCATAAGGAATATTTATTAATTATGAAGATTAAAAATTAATATTTTTTTATGAATTTCCTTTATTGATAAACCCACACTATGCACCATTATATCAACTTTCAAATCCATGTTAGGCCTGAAATGGCTTTTATGAAAGATATCTATGTGCAGTAAATAAAATTCATGCATAAAAAAATGTGTTTTTATTACCATTTTATTCTTTTTAATGATTACTGAAGGGTTTAATTAAATATATATTTTTCATACAAAGTTTGATCCTAGTTGATCCTAAATTTCCTTTACAGAACAACAACTTCATAAGTACCTAATGACCCAGTAATAGGTAATGCTGATGAGCACGGTTAATATGAAAAACCTTTCTTTCTGTACAGTGCGAAGCATTCTAGTAGGTAATAAAGTGTTACACATTTATTATACATCACAGATTGTAAGGCTGTCTCTGTTGGTTAATTTGATTTTTACTTTCGAATCCGATTGCAAAAAAGAAATATTTTTTCACTGTTTCAATCGAAGACACTGTTTAAATCGGAGCTCCTCAATTACATTGCTGGTCCCTCTCCTTTTTCTTCAGAACTGACCACATAGCCTCATTTATACACCAGCTACAGCACGCCGAATATTATGGAGATACGACGCTAATGAAGAAGGTCCTCAACCTCATCGAAAATAATGCTAAATCGCTCCACTTCAAGGATCAGTGGGAGGCCATATTGAGGGCCAGCTGGCTCACCGGCGGCATTTTGGGAGAAGTGAACAGAGAGAAAATGTGTGTCATGGCTGATGTAAGTTTCACTATAAAATTAAATATATTATTGTTTATTTAATGCCCGCTGTACACGTCGGCCAATGATTAGCCGCATATTTTTATTAGGCTACGCGGCGACGGGCGGGGAGGGGGAGGGGGACCCTCCCACCACCCGGGCAGTTCTAACGACGTGGGTCGTTTATCTGCCCAGGATATCGTGCATCGACAACCTCACGCGTACCAGAAGGGTGTCACGTGAGGGGTGGATGAAAGGAGATATGGGGGAAGATTCTCCTGGTTTCTACCCCTTCCGGCACCCCATGAACCGTTTATTGAATTAAATAAATATCTAACAATGCACTTACTATCTAACATTATGATATATACAAGTTTTAACTTACGTACTAAATTATTAGGCTACGCGATATACGTACTAAATTACGGCTAGGTTACGTACTAAATTATTAGGCTACGGTGACAGACGGGGGAGAAACCCCGCCCACCACCCGGGTAGTTCTAACGACATGGGTCGTTTTATCTGTTCGGGATATCGTGCATCGACAACCTCACGCGTACCAGAAGGGTATTACGTGAGGAGTGGACGAACGGAGATATGGAGGAAGATTCTCCTGGTTTCTACCCCCTCCGGCACCCTGTGAACCGTTTATTTAATCATAGAAATGTCAACAATTCACTTACTAACTGACATTATAAAATATACAAGTTTTAGCTTACGTACTAAAGTTATAAACAAAGTGAAGAAATAATTATAATGTAGTAGGGTGAATGGTAGGCGATGAGATGGTGAATCCATGCTACTGAGTGGTCCCGGGTTCCGGCTGCAAACGGCAGGGGTTCCGTCGGGGGCATCTACATCGGGAGAACCTGCAAGAAGGCACGCACCCACAGGGGCGGCTAGGTACGTCACAATACAAAACGGGCGACTTCGGGCGATGAAGCAGCCCCGGACAGCACCGTTAAGAGGGGAGGCCCTCCCCCAGAGGAGGAGAGCCCCGCTGCCTCAAATCCTCCCAGGTTGACACCCAGTGGTCCGCAAACTCCCGGAACGCTCGGTAGCAAACCTCGCAACTCACGAGATCCGCATACCAGATCGGCAGACTGCCGACGCACGCACCAACCACATCCAACATTTTTGCCAGTGCAGCGTCCAGCTTAGGGCATGTCCAAATGATGTGTTCTGCGGTCTGACGACCGGAGCCGGGCACCAGGGATCGTCGCTGAGTCCAAAGCCAAATAGCTTGGTCCTGAACTCGGTGGTCAGGCCGTAGAAAATGATTTTTCATCCGCTCGGACACCGACGGGATTAGCCGCATCGTTAAGGTTGTCGAAACGAGTCGGCACGACTGTAATGTGTGAACAATGTATGGGAAAGAGCAAAAGAAAGACAGTGGCCAAAGCATTGGCCAACGTGTAGAGCGTGTAAATTAGGGGATCATCACATTATGGCATTGTTGTGTTTGATTGTTTATGTGTTAACCCTCCAACCGCGAGCGACGCACACTTACGCGTTTAGCTCTTTCCGTGCGAAATCGTGGGGCACGCTATTATAGCGTTCCATATGCTTTCTAGGTAATGTCTGCGTTAGGAGACGATATTTCCCCGTCAACAAAGACGATCGGTTTTTTCAGGTTGACAGTTTACACGTGCGAATCGGACCGACTGGTTTTTACCAGTTTGTCTCCTGTAAATAGTCAAAAAATGCCTCAGTCGTGTTACTTCGTGTAATTTACATTCAATTGTGCGCAGTCTATCTGTTTAGTTGTTGTGACCAGTGGTTGTGACCATACATCCATTAGCAATATGCCGAGACGCGTAATATCTTCTGATGAGTCGGACATCGACAAATCCAAAAATTTGGGAAGCGATTTTAGTTCTAAAGAGACTTTGGACTTTGAGACGACGTGGATCTAGCAAGTTGTCGTGTGTGGAATGAAGTTGATATAAAGTAAATAATATGACGGCTGCTTCTCCAGGATTTCCTTTCACTCCAACTCCGGAAGTAAAGGGAACAAAACCTGTTAAATGATAAATACTTTGAATGGCTAGGTACTGAAATCATCCCTCGAATTTGCACGAATAAATGAGAAAAACGCCCGCGACTGAAAAAAAAAAATTTATCTTTATCAAAAATTGTGTGTTGATTTTACTAAAAGTGTTTTATTTAGAGAGTTTTTGGAAAAAGGAAACTAAAAAATCTAAAATGTTTTAAGTTAGTAGGTATATTTGAAATGTGTACCTACCTACATAAATCAGTATCAAAATGCACAATATAACTAACTAGCTGAAATTTATTATTTATGTACAAATATTGCGGTGAATTGCTCATTTGATCTACGATCAAGAATGTCACCAAGGTCTTGGAGAAAACGGACAGAAACAATTGAAGGGCGACGCGGACGTAACATGACGAAATCCAGCAGATTTTTTATTTGTCTATTTTGATGACTTTTCTATTTATGACTTTTTTATTTTTTCTCTTTTTATGACACATCTACAGACCGACAGCTTTTATTAGACACCTAAACCAAGATTTTACACCTAGCCGTTTTCTCAATTCGGCGGTTACAGGAAAAACACGTTTCAAATTAATATATAGATTATTTATTTTTCTCTTTTGATGACTTTTATTTTTATTTTTTGATGACACATCTACGACCGAGAGTTTTTTTAGACACCTCAGCCAACTTATCCGTTCTCTCAATATGGCCGTTACAGAAAAAAACACGTTTCAAATTAATATATAAATAATATGGCCAGCCACTTTAACTGTGCGATGATAATTAATATTTCTTTCAGATGATAGATACCGGTGTGGAAGCAGAGAATTCTCTTCGTGATTCAGATGAATGGATCTGCACTTTCGAAGAATTTAAATATTCTTTATTAGATGCACTTTATTCTGTCATGAAAAATACTCTATCTGAACAAGGCTGTCCGACCGGTAAATGATATTTTATTTAATATTATTAACATTCGAATGTTAAATAAAAATATCCTATCCTATTTGTTTCAGTCGGTGTTCCCAATATCCGTCCCCCGCCATGCTTCAAACTCAAAGCCTGCACAGACGATGGTAGAAAATACCAAATCGGTGAATACTGGGAAGAGTACGGTGGTTTTTTGACAGAAATCGAAAAATCCGGGAAAGACGTGAACGACTGCCCCTTACTCGAATCAATCGCCAGAGAACTGTACGAAGCTAAGGATTTGAAAGCCAACTATTTGGGAGCAATCATAACGGGCACGGCTATGGCCGCCGATTGGGTTTGGAAGGCCGACATTGAACAAACAGAGTATGTTACCTATATCAGTTTTTTATTTTTTGTTTCCTAAAATTACTCGATAAATACTTTTCATTACCATCGCGTCGCGGCTGCAGTTGGGTCGCCAACCCATTCCAAACAATGTTCCAACCGAATCTGTGGGATCTGATTATGACGCTAATCTGGCGGTAAAGGCAGTGCCACACTGGTCCCACGTACGCAGTATATGCAACGTATCTGGACCTTTTAATTTGCATGAAAACATATCACTTAGATAAGTGTGCTTCTGTCATCTGTTTTCATGCGAATTCAAGGGTCCAGATGTCATAATACGTTACATACATACGTTGCGAATCATCAATCAGCCACGTCTAATTAACGTGACTCCCTGGTATAAACTACAACATAAGGCATTTTTGGTAGATAATTATAAAAAATATTTGCATATATCCTGCGGTTTACGACTCCCTTCCCAGCCCCCGACGCGATGCTTGACAAGCATGCTTGATCGTCTACAGAGACGCTTCTCGTCTCACAGTAAAATCTGTAGTGTTGGGTAGTTTCATTCTTATGTAGCTAGTTACGATTTATACCGGTCCGAAGTAAACGGTTATATACAAAAACATACAAAAATATTGAGACTCACGTGTTTACTTCCATCTACATATTTTAGACATCTATATTCGCGACAATCAACAAAGTGGCTGACATTTTTAATGGCATTTTTCGAAACTTGAACAAGTCGTGTATTTTGTAACTGTCTTTTAATTTTCACTAACAAGGCATATGCTTTTTTGTGGAACCCGCCTTGTTGCCTATAATGGCACCATCTTCTAGGCGGGCATTTGAACTATCACGCAGTCAAACACTCACCCATCCCAGTATTGACCGCGCCCGTAACAACGAGAAGAACCGGTGTCAATAGGGCTACGGACGCTACCTCATTCATTCGTTGAGCATAATAATGTTTTTTTTGTTTTACGTAATTTCTGATAGAAATATTCTTATTTGAGGTATAAAAGCATTTGTTTCTCAAGGGTATTTCTTTTAAAAAATAGGCATGCTAAATTTGTCTATGGCCCATAATTACCCATATAGTTCAAATAGACCATAGACAAATTCAACATTTTTTTTTTAAAGAATCGCCCCTTTGAAGATAAACAAGATGAAACGATATTTGTGTATTGTTCGGTATCCCATTCCTAGCAGTTTATATCGAAATATGTGCCGATGCATTCTTACCTAAGAATGAAACTACTCATCGTTAGTAAGTAACATGAAACGCAGAAAATTACCAAATGCATGTCGATTTGCGAAGTGGGTCAAAACTGAGTTACAACATCATACGTAAACAGACATACACATACTAAGATTTAAAGCGCTTAATGTAATACCTGTATATCTCCTTGCAGCGCCATGTACAACTCGATCAAAAGCATGGGAATATTCCAAGAAGCAATTACTACCGTGAAGAAATGTCCGTGCGATCAACTCCAAGACAGTTTACTGAAGAAATTGGAACACTACGGCGGTACTGTGGACGTCATTTTTGATATATTCAATGGGAAATTATCTAAAATGGAAGCAGGTCACGTCTCAAAATGGAAAAATCACCATGGCCATTCCCACTCCAGGAGACATTAATTCATAAATGAGAAAAAACTTTCTAAGAACAGATAATATTATTATGTCTTGATAACTTATGTTTGTGGGTATATGATTTTTATAAATGTATTTCTGTTTATTTCTGTTTTTAATATTAAAAATGGTTTAAACAGTGTTCTTATAAATTTTTGAAGGCATTCTATAAATGGCATATTAAATAGAATGACATACGAGTACATATGAAATTAAATCTACATACATACATTGCTTACACATGCTATGCAAATGCAACGTCAATAGGCAATAATATTACATTATTTTATTTGTTTTACAACGAATTCTTGTGTCTCTTCTAGAAAAAAACGCCAAAGAAAACCACACGTCCCTTATTTAGTGCTATTATCAACCACTTCCAAAGAAAACCAAGGCCCTACTTGGCATGAGCAAGAAGAACCTTAGAATCATTTTCGGTCTTCTCGCCGGACACACGACCCTTAGAGCACATAATCTATTCAACCTTGGCTTGACCGAGAGCAAAGACTGCCGAATATGTGGCGAAGAACCTGAAGACATCATACACACCGTTGGTCGCTGCCCAGGCCTTGCCGCAAAAAGACACAGTTTACTGGGACGAGCCTTTCTCGAACCCAGCGATCTGCCCAACTTGAAGGTCAGTGTTCTGTATGGACTGGTAAGCAGTACCGGGCTACTAGCAGACCATTGACCCAACCACAAAGTAGGTAGTTACAAAAGATCTTATAAATCCAGGTGACATCAAGGGCTGGAAACAACCCCCCACTCTGTTTATTACTACTACTACTAGTGCTATTATTGTCAAAACAAAATAATTTTATTGTATAAAGACCATTCTAACGTAGGTAATTTTAATTGAAATCATTCAATTCACCAACAAATCATTCAAGTATAAATTTTAGAGATTATTAGTGGTCGAGCAAAAAGAAACAATGAAACGTTGTTTATCACACAACACCTTTATTGTAGCAGAAAAGAAACACACTCTTACATAATGGCTGTTTGACAGATCTTATTTTTTAATTCGGATTTAGAACAAAAACAAAAACAACATGAAAACGAAAAACTAATTCAAATCCAATACTCCCACTAATTATTTGAAGTCTTTCATTCCCAACAGCACGATGTTCATTTTGAATTTTTGAATTGGCAATGGCTTGGTGAATATATCTGCCAGTTGCTCTTCACTTCACACCTAGTCGATCAGAATCGCTTTTGATTCATACAGTTCCCGGATGAAAAGTAGGCGGACATCGATGTGTTTGGTTCGCTGATGCAACTCATAATTCTTGATAAGCCGAATTGCGCTTTGGTTGTCGATGTAGAGTGTCGGTGGATTCTCTTGAATGCAACCCACATCACACAGCAGCGGTTGCAGCCACACTGCTTCCTTTGCGCCTTCGCACGCTGCCATGAATTCAGGTTCAGTAGTGGAAAGGGCCACTGTCTTCTGTCGATGACTTTTCCATGTGACGATGCCCTCCCTACAACAAATGCATAGCCGGTGGTTGACTTTCGCGTATCGTGGTTGACTTTCGCGTATCAACATCGCGTGCAAAATCAGCATCGGAATACCCTCTCAACGCTGTCGACAATCCAGAATATTCAATTCCTCGTTCGGCCGTTTTATTCAAATATCGAAGAATACGCTTGACAGCCGAAACATGCGGTGGTTTTGGATCATCCATATAACGGCTAACTTCTCCCACTGCAAGTGAAATGTCTGGTCTTGTCACAATTGTAGCAAACATCAGCGATCCGATCGCTTGACGATATGGGAAGACGACGCTGTCCTCTACACATGATTTGGTCAATATGACGTCGCTGTCTGCTGGAGTAGAAATACTCTTCGAGTCTTGCATGTTGAATTTCTCTACGACCTTCTTTAAGTATGCGTCTTCGTATGATTTTGGTTCCAACACCACGGCCGAATATCCGCTCTCACTCAGACGATCTGGCGGATTCACCCTCTCGCGCAAACCATAACGTTCATTTCTGCGCACGTTTTTGTTACTGGCTTCATCGACATTGTCATCGTTTTCATTTCCTTCACTCAGTGTGACATCATTTGTATCGAAAAACTCATCATTCGACATGGACGAATAGTTGTGTCTGCTGTTATTCAAGACTACACGCTGCGGAGTCGAAGCCACGATTATCGGCTGCTCGACAATTTCTTCGTCTTCGATGATGTGATCCAAATGAACATTCTTCTCGTTTATTTTTACATTGCAGCTAACGATGATCTTCTGTGTTTCCGGATCAAAACAACGGAAATTCTTTGATGTGGACTCGTATCCAACGAGGAACACCTTCTTGGCCTTGGCGTCCCATTTCTTGCGTCCAGTCTGTTTCGGAATCTGCACGAAACACTCGCTTCCAAAAATTCTCACGTGACCCAACTCTGGCTTCACACCAAACCATTTCTCGTATGGTGTTGAATCTGGACACTTTTTGTTTGACGATCGGTTCAAGATATATACGGCTGTACGTACTGCTTCTGGCCACAGACGCTTGTGCAAACTACTGGAGAGCAACATTGTGCGAGCGCACTCCACCACGGTTCGATTCTCACGCTCCACGCGTCCGTTTTGCTCGGGTGTGTACGGTGCAGTTCGCTCCACTGTTATTCCGGCTTTCGACAGCATCCGCATACATTCATTGTTGACAAATTCAGTGCCATTGTCGAAACGAATGTGCTTCACCGAATTGCCCGTCGTACTGCGAACTAGCGACACTATCGCATTGAGTTTATCACACACCTCAGATTTGCTAGCCAAATTGAATACATACTTGAATCCCGTTGCTTCGTCTTTGATCAGGAGGAAAAATCGAACACCTCCAATGCCCAATTGTTCCATTGGTCCACACAGGTCAGCATGCAAATATTCGCCGCAAACTGCTACCCTCTCTTGTGCTGGTTTGTGCGAAGCACGTTGCATTTTTCCGATATGACAATCGTCACAGAAAAAAATTGCTTCACTCGCCAATTTGATTCCGTCAACCAAATTTTTCTTGCACATGCGTTTAATTGCTTCCTCGTTCAGGTGCCCAAATCGGTGATGCAGTTGCTCAAGCGTGACGGTCGCAGAATTCGCATGCTCATTCAGTCGCTGCCGAAATATCATTCTCAATTGTTTGCTGTCATCTTTTACACCAACAGCATACACAACACCATCAGCATCCATCAATTTGCAGTTATCGCGGGTGATGACCATTTGGAAACCCTTCGATGTAGCGGATGCAGTTGAAAATAAATTTTTATTCAGCTCAGGAACGTACTGCACATTGTTCAAATGTCGTTGCAGCCACACACCGTTGACCTTGGCTTCGATTAAAATTGTGCCCGTGCCACGAATCGGTATACGATGGTTGTTTGCGATTTCGACAAAACGCTCTGCGTCGCACTTTCTATAATTGACAAACCACTCGATGCGTGAAGACATATGTTCAGTGGCACCTGAATCTGCAATCCAAATATCGCTGTAATTTATCGCTGTTCCACCGTTGAGTTTCGCACAAAATGCAACATCGCTGCCGCCCTTCTTGCCATCGGACGATTTTTCAGCACGCTTCGGACATTCTTTTTTCCAATGCCCGAATTCATGACATTTGTTGCACTTCGTTTTTTTTTTAACTCCTCGATTGACGATGGCGTCTTCTTGCTGGCTTGCTGTTTCTTCGACTTGAACTTCGCACTGAATGCAGCATCCAATTGCACATCATCGGTTTTGCCTATTTGGCCTTCTTCCAGCTGCAAGCGACTGTGCAAACTCTCCAGGGTTCGGCCCTCTTTGATATTGTACCAAACGGTCTTGAAATTACGAAACTTAGGCGTCAAGCCACTGATGATGCGCACCATTTTGATGTTATCGGACAATTTTTCGCCTTGGTCTTCAATTTCATGTGCCATTCTGTTCACTCTTGATACCTATGCAGCGACCGGTTCATACTCAACCATTTTTAATGAAAAATACTCCTCATAGAGGCACATGATGCGCACTTCGCTCCGTTTTTCGTACAAACTGGCCAATTTATCTGCAATTTCTTTCGCTGTTTTGCACATCAGAATGTGATTTGCCTGCTCGGAATCCACTGATGAAATCAGGATAGCCATTGCTTTGCCATCGTTTCGCTCGTATTGCTCTTTCACTGTCATGGCCTCATTTGCATCAGGAACTTTTCCTTCCATGACGTCCGTCAGAGCTCGCGACTTCATCACAGCATTAATTTGGAATTTCCACAATTTGTAATTTGTGCTGTTCAATCTGTGATGGATGACAGAGCCACCGCTCGATTTATCGTCCATCAAATCCATTTTGCTTGTGTTAAAAAGTTGCTTGTGTTGAAAGCAGCTTTGCTTGCTGTTCAGTTTTACTCAACTTCAGCCACTGGGCCCATAACCTTTTAGAGATTATCAGTGGTCGAGCAAAAAGAAACAATGAAACGTTGTTTATCGTTGTTTATACACAACACCTTTAATTGTAGCAGAAAAGAAACACACTCTTACACAATGGCTGTTTGACAGATCTTATTTTTTTATTCGGATTTAGAACAAAAAAAAAACAACATGAAAACGAAAAACTAATTCAAATCCAATAATAAATAGAAATGCTATCAAGCAATTTTATTTTTCAAATACTAGAGAGTTAGCGTTTGTGCTGACATAATGTCGCTTCGTGTATAGGTATCTGTCAGGATTCGTGGCAGACGTGGATTTCTCCAGTTATGTATATCAAATTTAATTCTAAGTCGAGTCGATGTATTTTAAATGGTTTTATTAAAGTCAAGTTCCGTAGAGTTCAAATTTTACAACTGATTTTTCAATTACTTCTACTTAACTGATCTCATGAATTTTCGCACAAGTAGGTATTCAATCTCCAAATCTTGCGACTGATTTTTTAATTACTTTTACTTAACTGATCTCATGAAGTTTTGCACACGTCTTCAGGCTCCATGACAATACATCATTATCACAATTTCAACCTCTCATCCTCAAATTCTGATGCTGCAGGTACTGTTTTTTTTCCAAATACTGAACCAATTTAGGCACTGCCTGCCTAAACGGCGATACTTGAGGATTTGGTTGTTTCTTTTTAGTATTGTGGGCTTCAAGCAGAGACATCATTAACCCCTGGGTTCCATTTTTTCAGCGGAAAAAACATTTTAAAATGCTTTTCAAAATGTACGTTATTAATTCAAAGTAATTACAACATCTCAAACTTTTGGTATATTTTAGAGATCCTAATCTTCAGACCGCAGTGTCTGTAAAGACGATATTAAAGAGAAAAAATATTTAAGAATGCATAAAAAAATGCATTTAATGTGCATTTTTAATCTAAACCAATTAGAAGATAATCTGGTTCTTAGGATATAGATCTGAATCTTCAGACAACCGTGCAGCGGCGAGCTAGTCCAGAGTTGCAGCGGCGCTTGCCGTGTTGTGCCGCCGCCACGCAGAGCGGCCACCGGCTTGCCAGCGCACGCAGAAACAGGCCCGGGCCACTCAATCGCATGCAAGCGCGTGGACTATCAAGCACATCGCGATCATCGGCGCGGCACTGCGGTATTTCCGGGTTTAGAACAAAAAAATTGCGATGCGGTGACCAAAGTTGATTACGTAATCAGGACGAGCACTCCCCCCCCCCCCCTCTACGTAATAAAGCGTAAGATTCAGCTCTAACCCCTCCCCCCAACCTCCCTCCTTCCCCCTCGGTGATAACGTAATATGTGGACGGCCCCTAAGATATTAGAAGGCAGATTTAGTTTTTAAATATAATTAAAATATGCCTAAACATGTATGGCACATCATGCTTATTGGCTGATGTAGGTACTAATAGACTATTTATAGTATGAAAAAATCGCCGCAGTACAAATAGTGGACTGAGAGTGTACGAAGGTGGACTGAGAGTGAATACGATAGCAGAATAGAAAGAGACCCCCTATTCTTGTCTAGTCGCGCATGCGCGTTTATTATAGAGTATAATAATTCATTCCAAATCATGTCCCGCGTATGCGCGACTAAACAAAGATAGAAGGGGCCCATGTGCAGCTTTCTCTTTCTATTCCTCTATCGATTTCTCAGGCTGGTCGCGTGGTTTATTCTAGTATGTCTACGGGTGGGCCGGGCCCACCAAATATAAATAGTAGCATTCTTGTTTAGCATGCTAAATATGTCTATGATCCATTTGATCTAGAAGGGCCCTGAGCAATTGTTGCATGCTATTTTTTTTTAATAGGTCCCCGTTTGAAGAAAATTGCGGTTTTCTAAGGCGTTTGTTGATGCTTTACATTTAGAGTTACTGTATTAAAGATTAAAATATGTCGATTTTCACTAATTTTCGTAGTCGTTATAGATATGACCATAAAGTAGAAATAGAAATAGAAATAGAAATATTTTTATTGTCCGAAATTGTGGTGGTACATTTATGGTGATAATGCGTAAAACTATGTATCTCACAATTACCTGTTATTAAAACAGATTGACAAATTTACTTATCTGCTAAATTGACTTATCTGCTAATTATAATATCTTATTAAAAAATGTAATTATTTCACTGGTCATGAAAAAATCTAAACAGACCGGATAAGTAGAACTAACAGTAGAAGACAATTAGAAAAAGTAATTCACCAATAATATAAAAAATAAAGAAAAAATCAAAATCAAGGAATAATCAAAATTCCGCCTATAAATACGAAATGTATATAATTTAAAATGTAACAGTAGAAAACAATTAATAAAAAATAATTCACCAAAAATATAAAAAATAATGAAAAAAAATCAAAATCAAGGAATAGTCAAAAATCCGCCTATAAATACGAAATGAATATAATTGAACATTTGTAATCTTCCTAATTGAATTATTGTAAAAACAAAATGAAAATGCATGCCTACAATATAATACCTATTATGAGAAATATTCGTTTAATGTGTAAAAGCTTTTATCGATAAGCCATTTTTTCAACGCTGCGGTAAACCCTTTTCCTTTTATTTCTTTGATATTTGCAGGTAGGTGGTTATAGATTTTTATTGCATTGTATAACATTCCTTTTTTAAATAGAGTACGTAATAACTCGTTACGTCGAAATTAACACACTGAGAAAAAATCACCCAGCCCTACAAGTCAGGTGTCAAAACAAATGTCAAAAGCGAAAGAGCCGTCAAACAGTATTTTTAAACTATTTTCTCGTTTTTTTTAATCTAAAACAAACCGCCAAATGTTGGGAGATTTATTAAACGAAAAAGTATATTGGACGAAAAGAATGGATCTAAAATTGGTAAAGTTTCTCGAGGCGAAAAGACACGTCTGGGACCCAAAAGACCCGCAATATTCGTCCTCGCGCTTGAAGGATAAAGCGTATACGGAGTTTGCGAATAAAACATCGTACGGTCTTACATGTAAGTACCTATTGTAGTTCAGAATTTCTTGTATAGCGGCCTTACCGACTAGCTGAAATAGTTTTGAAAAAATATATCGAGAGTTTTACTAGCAGCGACAAAGTGCTAGAGTTTTGTTAAAGCAGATACTTTTAGATCAGACAGTATTTTGGCCATAGAACACTGGGGTAGAGTCAGCAGACTAGACTCCGGGACACCTGGCGCTGGCGTACTAGGAAAGGTGTAATTTTAATTAGTACCTCAAAGTGTTTTAGAAAATCTGACAATTCATCAGTAGACAGTGGATGCAATACAGAACTCGAAACAAATGGTCAGACTGCTTAACAATAGAATGCGTGGTGTCAGTGACAGACTGAATTCATGTACACTACGTTTGCAACGCATTATGACATCTGCACCTTTGAATTTGCATGAAAACAGATGAATTGCGATCTCCAGATAGGCATGGGAAAATGGAGAGGATTTCAGTATGAGTAAGCAGAGAGTGTGTTTTAATTTAATTTAATTATATTGACAGGTTAATTCAGTAGTGTCACGCTTAGCCACATTTTTTATTTAGGCCTTAATTACACTTAATTAAAGCGCAAGAGCGCTCTGAAAATTACGCTAAATATGGTTTACCATTAACACCCTTATGTGGTATAACACTGGAAAGGCAGTTTTACTGTGTGAGCGCTGTGATCGAACTTTAGTATCCGCTCGCTCGCCGGCGCGTACGCACGTGGAATATATGTCTGACGCTTCATTAACGCTGGATATTTATTGGTCAAACCCTACAGCAGTGACTCCGCCCATTTCAGATATTTTTCTCAGGTAGTATGTCGCCGTAAGTCCACAAATATAAGAGTTGCGTTTCCTTACCTGATATAGAATAACTCAAAAACTCAAAAACACCATTGTTCCACGGGACACTGTTTGAAAACCACTGCACTAAATTATAGAAGTATTTCAACATCATGTTTTATTTTCAGCGAGAGCAATCAAAGAAAGATGGAACAACATTAGATCCACGTTCAGCAACAATTTGAGAAAAGTGGAACAGTCGCAAAAGGATGACAATCCATTCACGCCATGTTGGCATCTGTGGGGACCATGTGACTTCCTGTTGGAAGCTAAGAATTACCAAAAAGGCGATAAGAGCGATAGTCTAAACATAAAAATGGAACCCACTTCAGACGATGAGGTAAGAGAAAGCTACTTGTCATTACACCTTAGTATTATCTCACTTGGGCATTTTCGCCAAAGTTTGTACATTGCGTTTTTAGCGTGTCCCCTGACTTTGGTGGCTTTTTACTCATATCATATTGAATACTGGGTTTCAAGTGGGGTATTTTGTATTTAAAAAAATATTGATTTAATCTATTTAGCCCTTTAAGTACACCTTTAGGACTTGAAAGTATTTTTATTTAATTATTTAGAACGGGAGGTAGTGCCTTTTTACTGTGTCCCCTCCTAAATTCTGATAAATAATGCTTTAGTTTGTAATGATTTGACTATGTGATTCTTTAAAGTGATGGTTTTCTGAATAGCTTATACTGTGTATTTTATGGAAAATTATACAGTTTTCACATAAAATAGATCAATAATAAAAAAAATAACTTTAAATGTGTATCAAGATATTGTGACAAGGTGGAATTCCGCATTCCGTTACCACGATTTTAGTATGATAGAGAGATATTCCCAATAAAGGGGGTATTTTTTTACATCTAACAACACTTGTTTGACGTAAAATCAACCGCCATTTGCAATTTTGCCTGCAGTATTGGTCTGTGTGGCCTATTAGATAGTGGTCTGTGTGCTGTGCGTTTAAGAAGTTCCACTACTGTTACCACGATTTAAGGGTAGGTTATTAGTTATTTGTATTCCAAATATTATACCTATGAAGTTTATCTTCTAATCTATACAATGCAACAACTTTATGTACGTTTATCAATGCATTTATTGCAAAATTTTAGAAGCAAACATTTCTCCTACTGATTCCGTTACTTCCATTCCGAAACTAAATAAATGGTAACGTATAAAGGGAACACAAAAGTAACGGAATGGAATGGATAAAGGCGAGTGTACAATATATAGTGTTGAGTATAATTTAGTTTTTCTGTGTTTTTAGTCTGAGATTATTGAGGAATATTAGGTTTCCTTAAAAAAAGTTTATGCGTCAAGTCAAAACTATTTGTAAGACCTAATTCATGTAATATAGTGGATAGCGTGTAAAAACAATACATTCCATGGACCGTATTGTTTAGTTTATTATAAAGTTGACTTATTTTAGTGACTTAGTTAAGTTTGTTTTGTTATGTTTCTTTCATCTGATGGAAAACTATTTTAGGGACTACATGAAGGAATACTAATTGATAGCGAGTGAAAAACAAGCAAATAGGTTTTTTTTGTTTTGATTTTTTTTCTGAAAAATCATGTTTTTGTATTTTAGAACATTCATTTATATAAGACATTATTCTAAATAAAAACTAGTGAAAACTCATCTAAACCTTTTTTTTAGATTTCGGCCTTTCTTACTAAGAAAAAAAAGCTGAATACCAGAAAGTTATGTATAAAAACTATTTTCCAAAGTAACGCAGGCCATAATCAAAAAAAGTTGTAGATTAGTTTCAGTCCAGTTTTTCATGTAGAACAAAGTGCTATATAAATATATCTAATAAAGTACAAAAACACGTTTTTTCAGAAAAAAAACCAAATAAAAAAAACTTATCTTGGTCAGTTCGATGTACAGAATCATCCCTTAAAAAACGCCCTACTTTCAATAACACAGTAGGCAAAATGGACCAAAGAAAAGCTTAATTCGTTCCACATGTAACTGTAGCTTTACAATTTCCATTCGGTTACCACTACTTTCCATTCCGAAAATGTCCCATGATTTTTTTTAATAAATAATTTATTATTTTAATAATATTGAATGGAACTTATTATGGTTTTCAGCGAATTTTGTTTAGAAGTTGTTTCTTTTGAATAAAAACATTCAAAACTGACGCTTATTGCTATTTTCAAATACTAATGGAAAGTTTTGGTTATGCTTTTAGAGATAAGGTAACGGAATGTAAAGAAATATGCCCAAGAATTTCAATGTATCCAGTTTTATTTGCTAATTGTAATTTTTTTCGTAAGAGTTTTGTTTTCTTTAGCAAATAAAGGCTTTTAGAGTGAAGAAATGCGTCTCATTCATTTATAACAAGCTTGGTTTCCTGGTAACGGAATGGAAAAGTTTTACCTTCCAGGTCATAATAAAGTTGTTATAATCATTGTATAAATACAACATTTTCATGAAATATTGTTCTCATTAAATAAACAATACTATAAAGAATATGATAGGTAAATAAAAACACTTAATTTCATTAAAAAATATTTTTACAAAAATTTTGAACCATGTACAAACTTTGGCGAAAATGCCCACTTACTAGCATTAACTATATCAGGGCTGTCCAACATGAGGCCCGCGACCTCACTTTCTGCGGCCCGCGGAGCATTTTAAGAAATGAAGGATTTTGAGGAAGTTTCAGATTTACCTCACATAAAATACATTGACACCATAGCAGAAGAATTCTAAAATCGATTTAGCAACATTAAAAAATCAAAAGAGATTTATAATTTCAGTTGAAAATGTAAGCAGAGCAGACCTTCAACTGGAATTGTGTGATTTGCAATCGGATCCTTTTTACCAAGTAGGAACTGAAACTGGATTGGCTTTTTCAAGTTGCTGCCAGAAAAACGATATCACAACTTGCGAAACTAGGGCTTACACTAGGCTCAATGCTGGGAAGCAAGTATCTTTGCGAAAGCAGCTTTTCCAACATGAAATTTATAAAGTAAAAATATAGATGTTCCCCTCTGATGTCACTTCCTCAATTGCTTCGTTTATTAACAACAAATATTAAAGTTATTATTTTGATGCATTAGTTAGTGAAAACCAATGTCGTCAAATTTCCCACATTTTTTTGTTATTTGTTTTTTTTTTTTTTAATTAAAATAGTACAAACACGTTTTTCATTTGTATACCATACCTACTAAAACTCACTGATAAAGTTGCATACGAAGTATTTTATAATGCGGCCCTCCAAACGGCATTTTTTTTAAAGCGGCCCTTGCGGCACCTGCAGTTGGACAGCCTTGAAATACATCATTAGCTTACAACCTTAGCATTAAATTCTATAACATACTCCCTACCACAATTAACCCTGCAGGGCGATTTTATATATCCTTCGCTAAAAACCCGAAACGAACGGAAACATTACGCTTCAAAAACGAAACATAATATCTCGTAGTGGCCGATTTTATGACAAACACATTTCGTTTCGATCAATTTTTACTATTAGCAATGGAAAAATGGGAATATTGGTTTCTAAAGCAAGATGCGCGCATGCGTGAACTATTACACAGGGGCCGACTGTCATTAGTCAAAAGGTGTCAAAACGGTACTTAAACTAAAATATGGATCTATCTCTGGAAAAAACATACATTTTTATTTGATAGTAAATATTTTTCGTAAAAGCTTTCATCACAAAACATCAATCAATCATACTTGTGATTTTTAACCAATCCAATTTGAAAGATACAAAAGTTTTAGTTCCCTCTAAAGCCGCCGAAAAGTTTACGAAGCGAAACCCGACGAAATTGCAAAAGACGTTTCGAACAAAAGTTACAAAATTGCTCGAAAACGGTTGGGATGCAGAAATCATGTATGAGAAGCGTCAAACTCATTAATAAAAATTGACGTTTCGCTTGTTCGATTAGTTTCTCTTTAGTGGAACGTAATAACGTCATTTTGTTACGAAATAGAAGTTATAAAATCGGCCGCCAATTATAGCTTCTTAAGGGGTCTGGCACACTGGTCCTACGTACGGCCCTTGAATTTCGTCCTATCTGGCCCTTGAATTTAGATAAAATCAGACACACTTATTCCACACAACGTTGCGAAGTGTGTCTGCTTCAATCTAAATTCATCGGCCAGATGTCATAATGCGTTGCGTATGTTGCGTACGTAGGACCAGTGTGCTGAAACCGTAAATCAGCGCGAAAGTGAAGCCAATAGAGAACGCTAAAGTTATATAATCACTCTGCTGGATAGCTAACATTCCTGAACTTCTGTGATAAGTTAACTATTCGACTTTTTGATGATCATTGTTTAAATGTGTCGGTTATTAAAATTTATTATAGTTTTATCAAGATTTATTTTGTTTATTTGTTTATTATTCACTTATTACTAATCAACATTACAGTAAAACCAAGGCATTGAAAAGTAAAATTAATAAAAATATCACCGTAAGTATACAAATAGAATGACACTTAGAATACTAACTATCATATAAGAATAAATAATTAACAGCCTGTAATTTAAACGAGTGAGGGTTGGCGGTAAAAATATCGAAATCTGGCGCAATCGAGTGAATTTCATTTAAGCGCCGCAAAGCACGCGCCAACAAGTTTCACCTCGTAAGGTTAGTGCGCGAGAACGGCTCTGCGAAAAGATGGTGCGATCGAGCACGAAGATAATTATTTGGTACGAAAAGACTCACCTTGGCTAGTAAGCTAGGGTTATCACTTTTACCACGAATTAGATTCAAAACATAGGACATGGTCAACATTTCTCTTCTGAGACAGAGAGAATTATAGCTAACCATGCCTGTGATAAATGCAGTCGGATACAAAAATGGATAATATCCGTACTGCTTGAATTGTATTTATAAGAAATATGGGATACGAGTATGTTGTATCAGAAACAGTAATGTTTCTTATAGAGCGGGGGTAGTTCACAACCATTCAACAACCATTCGGCCACCCGATCCCGGGTGAATAAGCCGGGCAAAGGATGGCGTGGTCTCCGATAGAATCGGTAGACACCGTATCACCGCTACGTAAGGGAGACGACCGAGCAAGCGACCTCGATCCTGTAACCAGTCAGGAGGTGGGAGGTATCCTGAAGGTTAATTCCAGACAAAGATATCCTTTTAAAACTGGTAGTTCGGGGGCGGGGCTGCCCGCTGGGTATCTTTCCCGGTGCCTCGCCATAAGGCTTTTGCCTCTAACGGGCATGTTGGCGGAGCTATACAGTAGATTTCTCTTGTCTCTAAGTCTTCTATGCTCATCCCACGGCTGAAAGAACGATCACGTATTATTATACCAGCCTGGGGTGACGGGTTCGCCCATTGTAGTTGACACCGCCCCCTAGTGTAGACTGCGGTTGCGGTCAGCAGTCTGTGGTCGTGTTCGGAATTAGACCTTAAGAGTCCAAGGCCTTACCGCGAGGCACTGAAAAGTGCCCACCAGGAAGCCGCCATCTTTGCTTTCTCACTACCAGATCTGAACGGATTACTCAATCTTCCAGTCTCACAGGTTCGAGGTCACGTTGAAACTCAAAACGCAAACAGCATTCCACTCTGAAACCCTTCTCAACAAGCGAGAAAGTTTTAAACGCCCACTACACTACTCGCGAAGTCGATCGAAGTTGGGCGAGGACGAGAGTGTAGAGACGCACTTCGACTCGCTTCGGGCTACTTCGCTTCGCCTCGGGCGACTTCCGATCGGTGTCGGTTTTTTGCGCCCGAGTCAAAGGGCCCGCGAAGTGAGTACGAAGCGACTCACTACACTACTCGGTTCAGTTCAGTTCGCGATGAGACGTCGTCCCGTGCGCACGGAACACGAGCGTGTTATATCATGACGCTGCAGTGTGAAATACGTGTTACATCAATGAGTGTTACACCGTGGCCACAGGAACAAATTCTTTTATTTATCGAAACACTTCAAACAGAGCCATAGATACAATAATATATAATTTATGATAAGAACTAATTATATTGTTAATTAAAAAAAAATGTGTTCTGAAAATTGATATTGTTACATAGGTAAGATAAGAACTCATTATATTGTTAATTTTAAATAAACAAACGTCTTGTAACAATTCAAATTGTTACCTTAATTTCATTCTTAAGAACCCCGTTAAGGGCTTTGCAGACATCGACTACAATTTTTGAAATTAACTGGCTTGAAATTTTAAATAAAAAGTGCAGACTTCTATAACTGTCGCCAGTTGCTAAAAACGTCAAGGTGATTGCTAAACGAATCTTGGCAGGTATAGCTTCTCAGTTAGTATCTTGCTTGGAGATAAAGGGTTCTATTTTAGAAAGCAAAAGGTTAAAATCGGCCAATGACATTCGGTGGAAATTTTGGAATTCTCCTGATGGTTCTTGTGTGAGTTCAATGAATTGTTGTTCCAAAGTATGTCTGCAAAAACAAAAATAGAGTGATTAAAACTAATAATAGTAATCTTAAAATTCATGGTGCCTTGTTTATTCTACTAACCTCGTTCTGTTCCGGTGTATAGCAGTCATCCACCATTTTCTTTTTATTTTCATTGAGTGATAAATACACACGTAGTATGCGAGAGTGCACATTGCAACGGCAGCTGCCACTTGGACGTTATCCATAGCGTGCGGGCGCTGCCGCGCGCGCCGGGCGACTGTGCGCTTTGCGAATTTGCACGAGTGTGTAGTCACGTACTTCGGACTTCGGTCAACTTCGCAAGTACTTCGTCGAAGCAACTTCGCGAGTAGTGTAGTGGATGCAAAAGACTGTATTCTGGAGGGCGATTCGGTCTAAAAACTGCATCAATTTTTACCATCGTCTATAACCAAGGCATGGTTTTTAGTGTGATTTATTCTTTTTTCAGCTCCTATCCTGGCAACTCCTCGCCGAGAAGCCCAAATCCTCCGACGATGAAGACGATGACGACAAACCGCTGAAAGCTAGCGGAGCCATCGCTCTCGACTGCAAAACCCTCGTCAGCGGCTTAGTCTCCGCGTTCAACCAAGTCAGGAACGGTTTCGTTCAAGAGGATTTCTCAAATCCCAACGACAAAATTGGAAGAATGGTCGCGCAGGGTTTATCGACTCTGGATTCTTTGGATGCGGCGAAGGCTAGCTGCGAGATTATGAACATTCTATTACTTTACAGTGAATCTAATCCGGATAATCCTAACAATAATATTACGATTGGCAAAGAAGTAAAGACATTTGAAGATTAAGGTTTGGTTTTTATTAATTAACATATTTTCAATAGGAGATGTTTTATCTTTACCGCACAGCGGAGTAAAAAGGAAGGTATTTTGAATGAATCATCATACTTGAAAAACAGATCTCTAAGAGAAAGGTGTCAAGAGAATTTCAATCTGTTACAAGTAATATACAATATTAATTCACAACTCTGCGTTATTTTGAAGGTTAAAAATTGGAAAAACACATCGTTGCAATCGCTAAAAGAGCCAACTCTATATCTGATAAGGAAGGCTTTCCAACATCTGTCTTTAGAGGTGTTTATATAGACCTATAAGACATATGTGAGACCTATTCTTGAGTATGGCTATCAGTTCCGGAACCCATATTTATGTAAGTCTCGTGGTCTCGTACCCGTGGTCTTTTGGGAATCAAATATCCCAAAAGACCACGAGTACAAATTAAATAAATACCATGACCTGGCAAATGCCATCACCCAGAACGGCTTCACTGTTCACCTTCACGCGGTGGAAGTAGGCGCTCGTGGCCTGCCAGCTAAATCTTTGTTTCAACTTTTTAAAGATCTTGGTCTCTCCAGGAAAATAATCAACTCCTTTCTAGAAAAATTATCTAAAACCGCGATTTCCGCATCTCAAATTCTATGGCTTCGAAGGGGTAGTGAATGGGTGGTAAGGTGAACGCTCAGATGTGGCAAGACAGCTGTCCTAAACCTACCACAGCCGGTCGTTAGTCCCGAATCCAAATTTTCGGTCGGTGAATTCCATGGCAGCTCCGTTTGTATTTTATATTTTTTTATTTTTATTTAGATGTACTGGAAAAAGTGCAGCGGAAGGCAACCAAAATGCCAGTGGTCCTGATAAATAGGAATTATGAAGATTTGCTTGGAATAACTTGGACTGACTACTCTCAAACAAAACGGACAAATGTACAAAACGGACCCCTCTTTGCTTGATTAGAGTTTTTGAATAATTTGTTTTTTTTTTATCCATCTCAATCGGGTAGGAACCTGATTTAGACATATAGTCATATATACTCGTACGTGCTAAGTCACGTTTGGAAATAATTGGTTGAAATATCTCGTATACAAGGGACGAAAATAATATTTAACTCCTGGGTGTCCACGCACACCAATCGGCGTTTTTCGTACTATCCGTATTATATCAGTATTTATGCAATTATCGGCTCTATTTTCTCTCCACTGCGGTAAAAGCCTATCATTGAAGCCTGTCATTGAATAAGCCACTGTTATATATTAGTATGCTTGCACACACCTTCTACAAACAAATTTTCGAGGGCTTTGAAAATTTTGCGTGGTATGACTGACTCCCGAAAGGTTAAGGTCCGCGTATTCAAGAAAATACTACATAATTTTTGAAAAATAATACCATTTTAATACCACAGAAAATACTACCAGTATGCTACAAATTAGCGCGCGGGGGGAGGTTGGTTGGAATAACTCATTTTCAAGCTGCAATAATATTTAAATTCAGCCATACCTTTTAATTATTGTCGGTATCATCAATCGGTATTTGACATTGGTCCAAATACCGATTGATGATACCGTACTCGTAATACGTTTTCCTATATGTCTGATGTTAATCAGGAAAGACGCGAAAGCGATACATGAACAAAAGCGTGTGCAGTTTGACAGCTGATGAGATGAGATCCTCCTGTCCGCCATTTTGAACTCTGCTGTGATTGGCTGAGGCGAGCAATCTCGATTTCAGTTGTGTCCTATGGTCATGTTCTAACACTCAAAAATGGATTTTACGGACTCCGAACGGCGCGTTAGTTAACCGGGACATCCAAAACGCTGGTGCGAGCCGTCATAATTTAACCGGCTGTTAAATTGTTTATCGTGGCTAGCTAACCACGGTTAGCAGAATTTAACAGACCGCTTGGTGCAAGTCACCCCAACCCAGTGGCGTAGCTAGGGTAATTTGCGCCCGGGGACAAGACACAAAATCTGCGCCCCTTCTCGTATCGAGAGTCTGGAGACTCACTGCGGCCGGAGTACCCAAAAAATTGTTATTTTTAGGTTATATTATGGAACGCCGATTTGTTAAAAACTACAGTTCTATTATCCCATTGCAATTCAATTTTTTCTGAATACAATTAAATTGTAATGCGATAATAGGACTTTAGTTTTTACCAAATCGGCGTTCCATAATATATGGTTCATAAATAGAATTAAAACTAAAAATTCTTTTTATGGATTGAAACAATTTATTTAATAAACACTAAAATACTAAAATAAATACTAATTAATTAAAAAATTTACTAAATACTAATAAAAACTAAATTCTATACATATTTATTGTACTGGTACGTGAGTGTGTATGTGTAGTATATACGAATTGGAATTCTACTATAAATTGATGTTTTGATCTCGATTTGACTGTCGCAAACTCATCAATTACGTTGTCAACATTAATAGAATCAAGGGTTTGTCTTTCAATGCTAAGGAGTGCAAGATCACTCAGCGATCTTGTCCCATTGAAACACGTAAATATTATAAAATAATCTTTAATTTGCTGAAAGACCGCTCACAACTTGCAATTGAAACAGCAATTGTTGAAAGAATTTGCAGTGAAATACGCATATTGGGAAACACGTCATCCCCATATGATACAATAAAACCAAGAAGGTCTAAAGGAGTTTCTGGTAGAATTTCAGTCCGGGTATTGAGCAGCATTTTGCAGTCTCCGAGTTCTGTGAACAATTCTTAACCATTGACGTCGGTGTCGTAGAAATTTCCAAAATCTAAACGATTTTGATGAAGTGAATCGATGTTTGTCTCAGCCAGAAGACTTTTTACGTCTAGCAGAAATCCAAATTTGGTATTAAGGTTTTTTAAACGTGAAAACCGTACTGATATTTCTTGTTGAAGTCTATCAATTACGCTTTTTAATATACGTGCGATTTCTTGTTCTGCAGATAGTCCTGCATCTCTTGCTAGTTCTCCTGGCATCCTTCTATGTCGTCTAATTCTTCTATTGACCTCGATTCCCCAAGTTGTGCATCTTATTTTTGCATTTTCTACTGCAATCTGGCTTAAATTATCACGAATTCTGACAAGTTCTTGCTCCAGCGATTCAAGATCAGATGCTGCTTCCTTAAAATTCATAGTTGGATCCTGTAACCTTTTCTGACCGCGGTCAATTTTTCCAAGTACGGTGTTCCAGAAAAATAACAAAACGAGAAAGTTAAAGTTTAATACTCCTACCAGTAAGGTTTCTGCTTCACTTCTGGTGTCAGGAGTCATAGTTTCATCGCCTGATAATTTTTCTAACAGACCAACTAGTTAATCTAGTAATTCATGAATAGCTTTAATAGCTTCTGATCGTGCACTCCAGCGTGTTTTAGACTCTCTCTTTACTGTTATCGGCATAGCTCTTTTTAATTCTTCAGCGAGTTGTTGAGCGAGAAAAAAACAAGTATATGCTTTCAACTGCTCCAAAAAATGTGATAACAACAGGATCCTGTTTAGCTGAGTGTACTCCTGCCAAGTTTAAGCTGTAGTTTTCACAGTTGACGAATAATGCTCTGTGGTTTCTGGCACATATTGCGTCGTTTCTGGCACATATTGCGTCGTTTCTGGTACATATTGCACATATTGGTGACTATTGCGGCGCGTGTATACAGATTACAGACCACGGTTGTAATGTCACTAATTTTTTGAACATTCAGATTTTAAATTTTTCGTTTAACATCTCACGTTTTAAAATACATTCATTTTTATAAAGTTAAAATACAAAAGTTAGGTCGATCCTCATTTTGGCGCCCCCTAAGCTGTGGCGTCCAGGGACATATGTACCCCCCTGCCCCCCCCCTAGCTACGCCTCTGCCCCAACCGCATAAATACCGACCATTCGGGTTTATTCGGGTCCGCTCTTGAAGTCCCGTCCCCTTATTCTGTTTTTTATCCCACACACATAGAAGCAGACTTCATTGGCTTCGAATAAGTCAACGTAGAAACCTTCACATTTTCTCTTTTCTTTATAACATCCTCATCAATTCTACCGCTCCCTCCTACCTAACCGAAAAAATCAATCACTTAGGAAGTCATGGTGTTCCACTCCGTTCCAGTAAATATAGTATTATTGCGATTCGTACTCATAATTCTTCTTTTTTACATATACCTTCACCGTGCATGCAGCTAGACTATGGAACAAGTTCCCGTCAAATATCAGAAACGCACCAACGGTTTCTACTTTTCAAGTGTCTCTGAAAAAGCACTTTACATCCCTAAATTCCAAGTTATACTTAATACGTCTCATTCTCTCCTTCCTTCGCTCCTTACAAATATTCTCCAAATTCTTTTTTTTTAAATTGCATTTTTGTTACTTGATTACTTTTTGTTATGTACCTAATTATTATTTTTTTGTTTGTTGTATCTATTGGCACCTAAATTCTTACACTTTCACGAATGTTGGCTGTAAGATATTATACTTTTGGAAATAAGTCCGCCTGTTGTATGTTTTTTTCCTAAAATGTGCCATAAAGAATTTCTATCTGCTATCTATCTATCTACTGTGAAAGCGTTCAAAATCAACTTAGTATTCGTTCGAAAATCAAATGAACAATCAATAAAAAAAAACGCGCCATTGATGCTATAGTGGACACAATCGCTCCTGACATTCGGGGTCGTAAAACGGGCGAGCACGACAGCACATCACTTTTCGCCCTCGCACAAGATATAGAGATCGCTATCCCCGGCCACGTCTCACTATCGATATCGATGGATTTTCGATATTGATATGGACGGATACATAGTAATATTTGACAGTACTTACCTGAAAAATTAAATAATTAAAACAGGCAGGTAGGAAACCGAACGGGTTGTCAAACTTCGGCCCATGTGTTAGGTTAGGTCGCCTGATCTTACATTGTAAGGATCCGGGTTCGATTCCCGGCTGGGTCACCATTTTCCATTGGGATAAAATTAACGGAATTGCATTTTCAATTCTGTCGGTCGAATGCCATAACAAGACACACACTTACACACATGTTACATGCACACATACATATGAACACTTCATATTAGGGTTGGTTGTAAGAGATTGTCGTATGATAATAAACCCGCCCATTTTGAAATTTCACAATAAAGAGTAGAAACAAACAAACAAACAAAACAAATTACTTTCTTGTATGTATTTATAATATATTAGGATGTTCAGGGTAGTCCAAAACAACTAAATGAACTTAGCACGTAAACCATAAGAGATTCATTGCCAGTCCTGTAAAAACATCCTCAATAAAGGGAGGATACTCTTCCAGGATACTCCCTTCCAGGATACTCTCTGGAAGGGTTTCAAATGTTACGCCAAAGGTTAATCTCATAACGTTCCAAATGATCTTCCGCTTTAATTGCTCTAGGAGAACAAGCTCTTCAAAAATATTGTGTTGTTGATACGAGTCACTTATGAGTGTGTTTGATACCGTCACCACACAAAGATCGGTGTTACAATAAACATTATAAAATTTAAAAATGTATATGAAATGCTATGTAAATAATTTTTAGTCTATGAAACCTACTTTTCTTTTAGTTTTACAAATTTGAATACACCGTTAGAGAAGGAAATTCTTTTGTTAAGGCTAAGATATTGTGTTTTTTTGCAAAGGTACATCGTCGATAAGAATGAATCTTTCATTACTTTGCATGTAATTACATGTAAATTGATATGTACAATGTCCAAGAGCATTATTCGGAGCAGCAAAATTATTTATCAATTTGAATTTATTTTAGGTTATCAGAATCTATAGCGATTTCTAGAAGCGAAGGATTTTTTTTAAAAACGGACGTAGTTTAACAGAGTTATTGTACATAGTACTAATGTACTATTGTACATAGTACTAATCACATTAGTGAAATAATTAACTATTCTTCGAGACAATGTTCTATTAAGTATGTCCCCATTAGGGCAATAACTAATTGCTGTGTTTCGACATTTCAGATAATTTAAAATGTTTCAGTGCATTAATATTTTGCAATAGGATAGAATATCCGTTTTAACTTCGCAATTCTTTCTGGATTTGTTAATTATTCTTCAAGACAATGTCCTGTTAATTATGTCCTCATTAGGGCAATAACTAATTGCTGTATTTCGACATTTCAGATAATTTAGAATATTTCAGTGCATTAATATTTTGCAATAGGATAGAATATCCATTTTAATTTCGCAATTCTTTCTGGATTTGTTATTAAAGCCGGGTTTTGACGATAATAGTCGACTTTAATAGTTTTCTTGTATGTAATCATCGATATGGAGATGTAAATATTAATATAATAAACCGAATGCATCCGCAAGCAGACGAATATCTAAACTTAATGGCTGAGCTTGGACTTCAAGTTGGAATAAACAAACCAACTCGAGTGGAAAATGGATCGTGTTCCTGCATTGACCATGCGATGATAAAATCTAAAAAGAAATGTATGTCGTTTGTTTATCAAAGTAAATTCACTGACCATTTTCCAATTATGCTGATAATTCCAAGCGAAAATAAAAGAAATAATCATCACAAAACATTTACAAGGACAACACTAGAATTTGATAAACTCACTGACCTACTAGACTCTGAACTCTGGGAAGATACTTTTATAGAGACAAACGTAGATATTGCTTTCAAAAAATTCATATCTATATTAAAAAGGCATATTGATCAGTCCACAGTTACTAATACAGGCACTATTAGACACAGGAGTAGAAAAATAAAACCTTGGATTACCAGAGGTCTTGTAAATAGTATACATAAACGGGACAAGATTCACAAACAGCTGGTTAGAGATCCGGATAACTACGAACTATATATCTATTACAAAAAATACAGGAACCTTTGCAATAAACTAATTAAAACCGAGAAAGAGTTATACTATAAAAATAAATTACGCAGTTTCCAAAATGATACTAAGAAAGTATGGCAAACCATTAGAGAAATAACAAGCACAGAAAAACAGCCGGTAGATATAAACAAAATGAAAATAAACGGGAATATTGTAAACACCACTACAGATTCAAATGAAATAAGGGAACACTTAAATAATTTCTTTGCAAGCGTTGGTAGTAATCTAGCTCATGCTCACCTGCAGAACCTAAAAATGAGCGAGAGTCAACTAGTAAACTTGGCAAATAGCCCACAAGCGGATGCTCTTATCATTATGCCATGTCTGCAACAAACTAATGAATCAGAAATACTTCAAATAATAAACCAATTGAAATGTAGTAAATCGTCAGGCCAGGATGGTATTTCTTCTTTTGTATTAAAACAAATAAAATCATACATAGTTTCTCCCTTAGTCCATATAATTAACCTGAGCCTAAAAATGGGAGTATTTCCTAAATGTTTAAAAACAAGTATCATAACACCTATCTTTAAAGGTGGTGATTCTTTGGCCGCAGAGAATTATAGACCCATATCACTCTTCAGTACGGTGAGTTTCTAGAACATGTGGTCAAACGGCGTCTTAACAGTTTTTTAGACAAATACAACATTTTGGCACATAACCAGTTTGGCTTTCGGAAGGGGCTCGGTACAGGAGATGCGTTAATTGAACTCACTGAACATGTCAAAGAATCTTAAGATAAAGGAGAGAAATGTGCGGCAGTCTTCCTCGACCTTGCGAAGGCTTTCGACACTGTCTCGCACCCCTTGCTGATGACTAAACTGAAACGGATCGGACTCGGAGAAAATGCGCTAGAGTGGTTTAAATCGTATCTATCAGAAAGACTGCAGATGACTAGACTCCGCGAAGAATATAGTTCTACACAGCATATAACGTATGGTGTCCCACAGGGCAGCGTGTTGGGTCCAATTCTCTTTTTGGTGTATCTGAATGATTTCTGCAAACTCCCGGAAATAGGAAAGGTCATCAGTTTTGCCGACGACACCGTTTTATTGGTCAAGTCTTCGACTTGGGCAGATCTGTTGACCGATACTGAATTAGTACTGAGAAACGCGAAGAGATGGTTGGATAGAAACTTATTGACCTTAAATATAAGTAAAACGAATTTTATGACCTTTAGCAAGACAAACACTGACCAACCAACTTCAACTATTAAGCTTCACTCGTGCATCAGAACGCAAGATTGCCAGTGTATGAATGTCGACAGGGTGTCCTCCATTAAGTACTTGGGCGTGATGTTAGACAACAGACTGCGCTGGGAGGATCATTTAACGAAGGTTGCGGCAAGACTGAGAAAACTTGTGTATTACTTTAGGAGTTTGCGGAACATCTTAGATTTTAATACGCTAAGAAGTGTCTACTTTGCTGTCTGCGAGTCGGTTATTCGATATGGCATTATAACTTGGGGCTGTGCGGCAAAAACGCTTCTGGCCACCCTTTACAAAGCGCAAAAGGCTATACTGAGGGTGATCAATAAAAAACCCCAAACATATTCTTCCGATGACCTTTTCCGAGAGTATAGAGTGTTGAGTGTGAGAAAAATGTTTGTGCTGGTAACTCTCACTAAATTCCAGAGTGAGTTAGGAGAACAGAAAAAAAGCCAGCAATCTCGTGTAACAAGAAGATCGACACAAACAAATTTTGCAATACCACTCAGGAGATCCGCTTTTGGCCAATCCAGTTTCTCTTATCTTGCCCCCAAATTCTATAATTGCCTACCACCTAACATTAAAGACATTAAAATATCATATAAATTTAAAAATAGTTTGAGTGCCTACCTCTTAAATTGTACATACAGATATTGAAAACATTATTAAATAATTGAATCTCTATAATCTTTCTAATAAAAACATAATAGTATATGTAGTTATATAAATTGATGACTTCTAAACGTAATTTTATTTTAATTTTTGTGAATTTATTTTGTATATTATTAATACATATTATTTAATACATATATAAATATATATTAATTTTTATCATGTTTTAAAATAAATTAATATTGACAATTTTCATGACATTTTCTTACGGATTTTTATTAGGTAATTAAGATATTTCTGTTACATTAAGTATGATTTTGATTATTTATATAAATATAATATTATAGATTTCTTAGGATAACTAAAATAAATTGTCTACCTTGGAACAGGCGGCAGCCTAGTTAGGTTAAGACTTTTGTATATTGAATGTACCCATGATTTTAACTCAATAAATAATTTGAATTTGAATTTGAATATAAGAATCAATCGATATCGATAGCCTGGCACCATGCGCCACATCTCTTGTAGAGCGAGAACGCTGATGTGCTGTCGTGCTCGCACGTTTTACGACTTGGAATGTCAGGAGCGATTGTGTCCACTATAGGCGCCCCCTTAAATTGCTGCCCGGGGCAGGTGTCCCGGTTTGCCTTTTCCCCCCCTCTTCCCTTAGATCAGAGGTAAGGGAGGGCTATACCTAACCCTCACCAGTGGTCAGTAGCACGCACCGCTTAAAAATAATTTGTTTTGGGTTTTGCTAATGTAGGCTTTTGAAATAGACGCAATCTCTGATAAATAAAATATTTCAAATTCATGGATTTGTATTAAATTTTTTAAATTATACCTGAAGACAAAGCACGGCTGCCACGAATCCAAGCAAATATCCGCGATGTAGCGTCATGTTACCTGTAGCAAACACTAAAGCGGAAAATTTGCTGATAGGCCTTCTTTTCGGACCGGGTCAGAGCATCTAAAGCTCAGAACATCTAAAATTATACGATCTGAGCCTCACACGATATTTTCGTGTTTTCGGGTCATAGCATCTAAAATGAAGTAAATGCAGTGCTTTGCAATTTTAGACGCACTGAGCTTTAGATGTTCTGCCCCTCCGTTATAATAAATTACATTTCAGTAAAAACGGGCAGAACATCTAAAGTAGCAATTAGGGTCAGAACATCTAAAATGTAGCAACCTGTGAATTATAACGGTCTGTCTGCTACCGAAAAATAGCGCTTTAGGGAACGTCAATTGTTGCCAGGTTTCCTCTGTTTTGAGATAATACGTAAATATAAATATAATATTAATTATTGTCCTGCAACCGAATATACTTGAATTTTCAAGGTGAGAGACGTTAAAAAACTAAATTATAATTAACGTATGGTCCTTCCTTCGATGTAGGAGCCTACTCTGCGATAGTTTTCATAGTTTCGGAAACCTAACACCAGATAAGATATCGGAAAACTTTCCGATACGCCTGGTAACACAACATCCATCTATGACTGCTATTTATCAAATATCATTTTTAACCGTAAAAAGTAGCAGGAGCTATGTCACAGTCGTGATTTTTTAGATGTTCTGACCTGTTAAATGAAAACGATGTATTTATTTCGTTTCGAAGGCGGCTCAGTACATCTAAAGGCCAGAGCATCTAATTTAGATGTTCTGCACCTCATCCGATATTATCGCGGTTTACGGGCCAGAGTATCTAAAATGCGTGCGTTTCGATTTTAGAAGCTCTGCGCTTTAGATGTTATGACCCGGACTCCTTCTTTTTATACATTCATGCAACAAAGCAATTTCCATAGATAACAAGAAATGTAATTAACGCTTCGAATTCAACCTTTTAACGAGGATTATGCCTAAAGGTATAATAATATGGTACGAAACGTCGTTATAAGTGTTGTAAAGGAAATATATATATCGGTGTTCCAAATAGACTTTTTTTTTAGATTTCTCACACCTGGGTGTATCCGAAAATACCTACCTCATGTACTATAATCCGAGATTTTTCGTAGTATAGAAGTTATGATGTGTATTTGCGAGGTTTAATTTTAAATGTGCTATTTGATTTTAAATGTGTATTTGCGAGCTTTCTACTGGAGCGACTTGAAAAAAAAACAACTATTTTCATAGTAAGATTTTTTTGATTTCTTTTCTTGCAACATGATCGTATTGAATTAGTCTTCTCTACGAAAATAATCAACTTCACAACATCCATACAAGTTACCGAAAAAAGGGTCGAAATTGAAAATTTTAAGTTTTAGTTCGACAGAGGAAAAAGTTCAAAATCCTTTAAACGATATAAAATGGATGTTTCATGGGTTAAAATACTTTTACAAACTTGTCAAACTTAGCAATTTATCAACTTACCAGACTATATAAAATACATCATTCTTAATAGGTGATTTTATGCTGAAATCGGCTTCTAAAGTTAGTGAGGTTAAAAATGCGCTAAGAAAAAAAATCTTCGAAAAGATAATTTCAGCTTCTTTTCATTATCATGTCCAACGTCAGTATTCAGTATTCAATTTATTCATTCAGAATATACAATAAAAGCATGACTTATCAATTAAAGCTAATTATCGCATATTAGAATTCGTCAGTTGCTAGTAATATATTAATATATGTAGATATAAAACTATTAAAGCAGAAATATTAATTTGACAATAGCGATGACTAAAGTCGGCTTTACATGGCAGACAAATAAAATTAAAAAAAAGAGCTGAATCCATGTATAGTAGAATGCAAACTTCTTGAGCTCTACAACTACATGCTCAGGTCACACGTATTGCATTTATTGAACACCAATGCACTGAAACCAAAAAAGGGATAGGCATATTTTATACCTGTAAGAATGACGGAGAGAGGTTGAGTTTACGCGTGACTGTAATGATTCTCGTCGAAGCCAGCCGTTTAACGGTACAGTCAGACGATTACATAACTAATAGATTCGTTTAGTGTTGAGTTGAATTGGGCTGTGATAATTTTTCAGTATATACGTGATTGTCTCAGCGGCCCGTCGTTTAGCGGTACAATCAGAAGAGTAACAAATAAATACGTTTTGTGTTGTATTTTGTCTTCGTCGTCTGTGTTGTGATCGTGAGTTCGACTGTGCTGAATCCCAGGTGGTACAGTAGGTAAATAACTTTATTTTCTATGATTTCTTGTCGTGATCGTCGTTTAATATGCCGTTAAAAACAAAATTGGGGAATAAGACGCTGAAATCCCAGACAAGGGAATTAATATCAAATATTTACCATTTCATGAAAGATGAAGCGAAATTCGGAATAACAATTGAATTACACGCGGTCTTAAAAAGGCTTTCTGCTGCTAGTAAAATCCCATTGAGGAAATATGAGCTCAGATAAAGGGATATGTAGCGAAAAAGAACGTTTCTTTTAAACTGGACGATGCTATGACACCCGCCATAGATAAAATTGAAACAATGTCAACCAGAGACTCCCAGTGTTGGACTAATGTTTGTCGTCATGTTATCGATATAGAAAACAAATATAGGCTAACCGAACCGCTGCCGCGCTGTTAGATAGAATTTTAGACAATCTATCATTTGTAGTAAATACGGGAAGTAGTGATGAAGAAATGAACGCAGTTAATTTAGATGAAAGTAGATCTGAAAACAGTGACAGTGATTTAGAAAGAATATATCCACTTCAATGAATAATACTATGTGTCTTACTGTGTACTGTAAAATTGAGGCGCATATAATTATAATAATAGTTTGGACAGTGAAAGGTGATCGTATTGATTGTAAGCAGAGTCTGTAAAAGTATTGTGTTTGAGATGTATAATTGAGGCTCCTAATATAAAAGTGGTAATAGTTTGGAAAGTGAAAGATGATTGTTTTGTGTCTTTGTGTCACAATCCTAATGTTATTTTCCACATAATTATATCTCACACCGTATTATAAACCAAATATAATTATCGATATTATATCATGGACGGTTATGCATGTAATGCATGTGTTAATCGCTATAAATGAACATTTAAATTATAGTACAGTCATTCTCTAAAACAATACTGCTAGGATGGCTAGTCGATTTTGTACGTCGAAATGATTTTTTTAAAATTTTGTATTCATCACTTCAATATTTATTTATTTTTTTATTTTATTTGATTTAAAAAATTGCACCGTTTGTAGTAACAAATGCTTGCGTCGCTCCTAACTAGGCATAGCCGATCTATTTTGAATATTTATATTTTATTGTGAAATTACTTGTTTTCTGCCTGTCTTTTTTCTTTCTGTTTCATGTCTTCAATTCACGTGAACATCGATGAAGTGAATACATGGACCGAGGACATGAAATATTTTTGAATTATTGATTATATATAAATTATGGACAATAATAGTACCAAAAAAGTGGTCACTGGTTTTCTTTGGCGGTTCTTTCCAGTGGAATCTTACTTGTAGAACTCGCCGGAAAAAATAGGAAAAAGTACAATTACTGTCTTTTGACGTTCAGTATGTGTATATTATGTATTTACATTGAATAAACATATTTGAAATTGCATTTGAATTTGTTAATTAGACTATAAAAGCTAATTTTAAATTTTCAATACATCATCACGATATCAAATATTCTGTCGTTGGCTGTACATGCCTTGGTTTTAAGGAAGCCGGCGAAGTCCGTTACATTTAGCGGCTCTAGTCTAGCACAAGGTGATTTGATTTTCTTTCTCATGTGCAGTTTTGACGAGGTTGTGTTTAATCTGTGTAAGCATTTTTGAGACTGTGGTAGAGAGCTCAAGAAGATTGCAGCGGAGTGTACATAAGTATATATATAAAATAGATAATTATTATAGGAATATTAATAGTCATCTTAGGCAGTCTATACAAAAAATAATCACACAATAGAAAGTATCAAAACAAAATTGGAAAAAAAACAACTTATGTATATGGTCAGGTATGTTACGTTAACGCCATCTGTCAGCATTCGGCCCAACTTCGCCCTTAACCGAGAAATGAACTGCACCACCCGAGGAGCGCAATGGAACCCGACCAGGTTCATCCACCGGCCGAGAGAGGGCCGCTTTGATTTTATTTATGAATGTAACGTTCAGATGAAGTCAGTCCTTGGCTACTCGCCGGGAGTCTTGGGGTGACTCCGTAGAAAGCTAGCCATGGGAACGAAGCTCACGACAGCATGTTTTCAAACTCGAAAATTTCTTTGTAGGGGGGGTGTTAGTGTATGCATACTAGAGCTGTTGACTACAACGGGCGAAGCCCGTCACCTCGGGAAGTTTTAACGAAATTTGATCGTTTTGTCTCCCGTGAGGTGAGCGCAGACTTAGGACAAAACAGTCCACCGTCAAGTTCTGCGACATGCCCATAAGAGACCAACGCCTCACCGCGAGATAGCCAGGAAAGTTACCCAGCGGGCCAACACTCGAGCCCTTACTGCAAGTTGCAACCAGATTACGCCAGTCTCCCGACTGGTTACGGATTCGAGGTCACTTGCGCGGTTTTCTCCCTTACACAGACCACAGCATTATTTGCCCGGCTTATTCAGCCGGAATCAGGTAGCCGAATGGTCGTTTCAAGAGCAGTTGCCATAAGGTTAACAACCACCTCCCGCTCTATAGGAAACATTACCGTTCCCTGACTCCTCCGGCTGTTAGTCAGAGTGCACAATCGATTGCCTGACGCCACACGGTACGCAAACCGTCCAGGAGCACCCAAAGGTTGACTCTAGGGGAGACTGACCTGCAGACCAGTGTCCTACCCTGGCTCTCTCTTCTGCATGGAGGCCGTCGGATGGGTGATGACCTGTGAGTGCCCGACCCTGAACGAATGGGTCTTCGTGGCCAATTCCAACAGGGCCCATTAGCAGTGCATGCATACAAATGTATAATGGTGGCTTATTCAATGAAGGCGACTTTTTTTGCATATAATTACTGAATTGCATAAATACGGAGATTGGCTGCAATGGAATAACTACCGATCGGTGGTATTAAGCATTCCAGCGGTTAAAGTATGTACGCTAGCACACATACTAAAAAATTGGTATTAATTTTGTGTAAAGAAACAACCATCAGTAATATCGGACTTCATTTCTTTATTGAAACCAATTGTATAAAACGATGAAATCTCGAAACTTAACAGTTATAAAATTAAACATTGCCAAATAAAAACAAATACTTTAAAATTCGAAATTCCTGTTGCGATCCGTAAATTTTAAAACGAAATAACTTAAAACGAAATAAAATTATCCTTAAAAACTAATGAGGTGGGTTTTAAAGTAGGTTGTATAAGTAAACTTTGTTTAACTTTTTTTCTTTTCAAAAATGATGTGTCGTCAGAGAGAAATTCGCGAGTTCATTGTATAATGTCATTGTGATTGTTTCAGGTGGTGTTTAAAATAAAATAGATGGCGGACGTGGATAGGATTTTAAACACTCTCTTGTTTGATCAGCATTTCGTCGATGAGTGCTTGGATTCCCTCGGGTATACGGCCTTCGTCCAGTTCTCGGGTCCACATGTGATACTGTGAAGATTAAAAAAAAGAATTCTTTAATAAAACAAAGCGAAAAACCATAAATCCAACACACTGTCACAGAATCTGTCAGGCCGAGATATAAGTGAAGAGCGGGAGTAAAAGATAACGCTCCAAAACAAAGTAGCCACTCGACTGATAGAAGACATCAAAGCTGTTAAAAACATTCAGCAAGATAAATCAGCGATCGGCAAATACATACTTAGTTTGTCTGGGATTTTTTCTCGCACTTGGATTCTTGATTGGGCCGTTGTGCGTGGCTCATGTTTCTATTTGTGTTTATGTTACTCCAACCAATCCAGGCTGTCCCAGAAGGTTAGCAGCCTGTTTGGGTTGCTACAGGCCTTCGGGACAGATGCTGGAGATTGTAGTATTCTTGCCCGTTGCTCTGCCTCTCTCCTGCATTCCATGAGCACATGCTGTGGCGTTTCTTCTTCCTCCATGCATCCTATGCATAGAGGGCTGTCTGTCACACCTATGGTAAACAGGTGTTTGTTTAGGGGACAGTGGCCTGTCATAGTACCTATGACTACGGATTTTGTTCCTTTTTAATCTGGTGAGGTTGCGGGCAAGTTTTTTAGACGCTTCCGGAACCGGGTTCTTTGTTTGCCTGCATCCTGCGTTTTTTTCCATTCTGTAAGGTGGGTTTCATCGGTGTTCCTGCGTAGCCGTTTTTATTTGGGCCTGGGCATCAAGGGTTCCAGTCTATATACTATTTTCTTTGATCCCCCCCTTCTGGCCAGTTCGTCTGCCGCGTCGTTGCTGTGCCCATTTAATCCATTGCAGGGTCACTCTATTTGACCTTGCAATGGATTGAAGCGCATTGTGGCATTTGAGTACAAGGACAGAGGTTATAGTATTTTTGGCTAGCGCTTGTAGCACGGAGGCACTGTCGGAGACAAATTTCAGACTTAGGTCTCCAACATCTTTGGCTGCAACTGCCTGTGCTGCTCTGGTAATGCCAATGCATTCTGCTTGGAAGATTGTATTAAGTTGCCTAGGGTAGTTGATATTTTGATGTTTAGATCATTTGAGAAGACGCCGGCTCCAGTACCTTGAGTGGTTTTGGAGCCATCTGTGTATATCCTTACTTCATTTGTACCAAAGTGATCTGCTGGTTCTGCTATGAGTTGGATATTGTATCTACGATCAAAGACATGATGGCATATTATTGTGTCCATGGGTGGGTCCAGAAGAGGTATTTCTTCTAAAACCCGTTTCAGAATTTTTGAGTGTGGTGTTTCTGTGTTTTGTTTCCACAGTCCATTTGCTCTTAGTCTTAGAGCGGCTGCCTTAGCCTCCTCTTGGATGACAAGATCCAGAGGTCTCATGTTTAGGAGGTACTCTAATGCAGCCAATGGTGTGGTTCTCATACATCTAGTGGCTGCTACACACGCTAAGCGTTGCAGGCTCTGGAGTCTCGCTTTCGCTGTGGCCAGTTGTGTTCTGGGCCACCATACAACTGATCCATAAGTCAGAGAGGGCCTGATGACTAATGTGTACAGCCAGAGTGTGATTTTTGGTTTGAGATCCCAAATACGGCAAATACATATTGGAAAGAGCAAATACAAATTTTAATTTTAAAAAATGGGAAATTATAATGGGATATTTTTAAAAATATTTGTTTTTTTTTGTTAAAATATTTGAAAATTTGAAGAACTTGACTGGTTAATAAAAGTTTGACAAGCGTTCGAGCGCGCTGCGCCATCAATAGTTAGGTAAAATATCGATGATAAACGATATTAGCAATATTTTACCTACCGCTAGATAGCGCATGCTGCTCAGCGCTTTTTATGCTTTTTTTTCAAAAAATATTTTTTATTCAAAAAAAGGACTTGATTTTTCCACAAATTTATATTAAAAGTTTCATTATTTGCTCGTAATGATTCAACCCCTTCAAGGATGCCGGTTTGTTAACCCCTTGAGCCGCGAGATTTCGCAAGCGCATGTCTTTGAAAGACTATGTATAATTATGGAAATTTTAGATTTATTACGGCGGACCAAAATATTAATTTCTCCAAAACCGTTGTTGCACTTTAGAATTGTTGCATATTAGAACTTTAGAATACTAACTTTAGAGTCCGATCGGTCCCTCTGAGGCTCTCGAGGGGTTAAAACTCACCTGTATATAAACACTGGTATAACCTTGCCTTGTTAAATGAGATAAAGTATTAACATACCTTTTCGAGCTCTTTCCTCAGGCTCAGGACAGCTTTCTCCCTATCGGCAACGAGTTCCTCAAGGTATTGGTATCTCAGCTTCTTACGGGCACGGCATTCCCGCGCACTCTGACGACTCCTCTCTGGGAAATATAAAAGACATCTCCGTTAAACCCTTCGAAGACCACAAGGTTTGCGGTAGAACATGGAAATTTTTGATTCATAAAACTGTTAAAGGGTGATGTAAATAATACATTATGTCAAGTTTAATAGAAATTGCTTAAATTTTGAATAAATTTGATGTGACAAAGTGTCCCTGAGTCTATAAAAATGTGAAGTTATAACTTTTTCCAAAACTTTATTATTTTATAATTTAACCCTTCGAGTAGCGGCATAATTTCATGACAGACCGCGGCAATTTATTGAAATTTCTTGCAATATCGCCGCGCTCGACAAAAAGTACTATAACTATGGAACTACTATAACAATCATAAAAAGAATAACTGTGAAATGATCGCATTGAAATTTCGTGTATAGAATATTGAAATCTCATTTTGTAAAATAATTATATAATTATGAATAAATATGAGAAAGTCGAAAAAGTGAAAAAAAAAACTCTGGCATTTCTAACTTGTACTTGTCTTATGGAAAAAATGCAGAACCTTATTGAGAAATTGTAAAAAATATCGTGATCTTTATTAGATTCTCTATCAAAGGTAATATTTCGTTTCGCTTATTTACGTACAAAAATATTTAGATATTAACTCATAAAAACCAATCAAAATTTTGATGATTTTTCGAAAAAAAAATATGATGATGTTTGACAATGAAATTTCCGCGAAATATCCGCGAAATGATGCGTGAAATTATTCTAGCGGCCGTCTATGTATCTATGGCAATAATGAGATATTTGGTATGGATTTTAGGATGCGTTCAAATTAGAAAATAATATTATTGTGCGCTCCGGGAGCAAGCCGCCAAAATTGGTCGTTACGCAGTTATCGGTGTTCTGATGTACAACCAAATTTGGTCGTTACGTAGCCGAAGGGTTAACTCAGAAATCATGCTTACTAAAAAATGTACTAAAAGATGTACTAAGAGAAAAAAAAAATATTCATAAAGTTTCCATGAATTTGTTATTTATGTATTAAAAATCACCAGTTTGTTAGTAATTTGCGATAGAGAAGAACTCCAATTATCCGAACCCCGACTATACGAATCGCTGATAATCAGATATAAGGATGAAAAAAAAATAAGATAGAAATGTACTGCGATTCGTAAATAAATGATTCTGTCTATGCGCGCTAAAGTCCTTGGGGATGATTCTATTATTGGATGTCGTCCATCGCCCTTGTAAGTATGCGTAACACGTAAAAGTTTTGCCTTTTCATTCAATTAATTAAAAGCTTTTTTTAGAGATATTATTATTGTTTGCAGCATAAATAAAAAAGGGAGTATAAAACTAGTAGCTTTAATTTTAAGTAGTGTAAAAGTTTACTTTATCACGGTAACTTTTAGACAATGGAATTATAATTTCTAATATTTTTTTGTTATCAAATAACTAAGAAATATTCACATGTAACACAATAATAAACTTCAGATAGAAATAGAAACAGAAAACATATCTTCTAAGATAAAAAAAAAACTGAAAATCGTTTAAACAAAACCTCTGAAAATACTTACAAAATTTTGTATCGAACTAGTAGATTGCATAGTAGATCATTGCATAGTAGACAAATACAAAATATTGCATGTATGGTGGCTGCTTCCTTATGCAGCCTGAAATAAACTCACCATTTTAAGGTTAAAAAATGCAACTTTTTTGAATTGTAGATCTTTAAGCCGGTGAAACAGAGTTTTAGCTGGCAGCCCTCACAAACACCAACTTCCACCGCAAGACGTTGAACAGTGAAGTCGGGCTGGGTGACGGCATTTGCGAGGTCATGGTCTTTGGGGATATTTGATTCCCATGGAACAGTTAATTCTACAATAAGGCTGTCTTCTGAGATAATGAGAAAAGTTATAACTGGACAGAGGGCTGTGCATCCGAGACTTTCAAGGAATTCATACTGTTGTGGGACATTTATACAATTTTCATCGTATTGCACATTTCCAAGTTTGTAATTTACTTTTAATATTATTAGGACCTTGCATTAAAAACTTCGATTTCCTTTAAATTTCCGATTTCACGATAAAGATTTCCTAAGAAATACTGTAACTTATATTTCTAGTAATTTACTAAATTACAAAATACTTCATGTCAAAGCGTCATCATTAGGCTTCAATTATCGGTCTGTGTCATTTCGTTGAAGTGTCAACAACGGTAATTTTGTTAGCTTCGAAGATGTCGAAATTTGAGCCGACAAAACGTCATGGGAAACAATGTTTTTCTGCTTTTATCTTAAGAAAACTGCCGCAGAATGTCATAGATTGCTGCTGGAGGCTTACGGGGAATTTACTTCGACAGAAAGGACTGTTGAGACTTGGTTTCTCCGATTTAAAAGTGGTGATTTCGACGTGCAAGACAAAGAGCGCCCAGGCAGGTGCAAAAATTTGAAGAAGCCGAATCCGAGTCAATACTTCATGAAGTTTCGAGTCTGACGCTTAAAGTGCTTAATGACGAAGTAAAGTGCTTAATGTTCATCCCTCAACCGTTTCGAGACATTTAAAATCTATGAGAGTCATTCAAAAGGAAGGTCATTGGGTTCCTTACGAGTTGAAGCCAAGAGATATCGAAAGACGTTTCATGACTTGTGAAATGCTTCTTCGCCGTCAAAAAAGAAAAGGTTTTCTCCACCGAATAATCACCGGCGACGAAAAGTGGACTTTTACGAGAACCCCAAACGCAAAAAATATCGCTCGTACCCCGGTGAAACACTTTCATCGACCTCAACAGCCACGCCGAAGAGAGACATCCATGGATCCAAGGTAATGCTTTGCATTTGGTGGAACCAAAAGGGTGTCATGTATTACGAGCTGCTGAAACTGGGAGAAACCATCACGGGCGATCGCTCAGTTCAAGAATTTGAGCGATGCTGTGAAGATAAAACGGCCGGAATACACTAAAAGGCACGACAAGGTAATTTTCCAGCATGACCATTGCTCGACCACACGTCGCGATGCAGGTCAAGAACTTCCTGGAAACGCTTCGCTGGGACATCCTACCTCACCCGCCGTACTCCCCAGATATTGCGCCATCAGACTACTATTTGTTCCGGTCAATGGCCCATGGTCTTTCCGAGCAGCGCTTCCAGTCTTTCGAGGATATTGAAAAATGGCTGGATTCATGGATAGCCTCCAAGGACGAAGACTTCTTCCGCCGGGGAATCTGTCTCTTGCCAGAAAGATGAGAGAACGTCATAGCTAGCGATGGACAATACATTGTATGAAATGCACTTTCCAATTTGCTTCGAAATAAATGTTCAATATCACAAAAAAAACGAAGTTTTCAATTCAAAGACCTAATATATATAGCCAGATTGGTAGCCTAATCGCCGACATGGTAGTAGTAAGCCTTTTTGAATCGCCGGCGAGTCAATGGTAGCCTTTAAATGGTGAAATGTTACCTAACCTGGCAATACTGCTTTCAACCCATAAAATTATAATTACCAAGTTTGGCCCGCATGTCTTGCTTCTCGGGTGCAGCTTTCCTGCCTCCTCGTCTCCCGCGCTTTCCGCTCTCTTTGCGCTGGCCCTGCCCACCGCCACTCGCACTGCCCGCACTCACCCCGCTGGCCACCGAACCCACAAACTCTTGATGGTAGTCCTGAAATTAACAAAAACAAATTAAGGCAAACTGCAGGCAGATTTTATAACTCTAGCATTCTCTATCACCTTCACTTTCGCGCTGATTGAGCAAACTATAACCGGTTGCCGATTTTATCTTTTTTTTGTATCAAAATGACGTCATTATGCTCTTCTAATTCAAAATTAATCGAACGAGCGAAACTTATTTTGTTATGAATGACTTTGACATTTCTCCTCTATCATCTCTGATGTAGCGTGTTTTGTGAGTGTAGCGTGTTTTTATCGGGTTTGTACATTTATTTCTAAATAGCTTTTAGGGCCATGCTCGTGGAATTTCCAGAAGGATGCATGTTAGTTTGTGTGTTTGTTTTATATTGTGGAAAGACAGGATAATTATTGTACATTTGTGAGTGTAGCGTGTTTTTATCGGGTTTGTACATTTTTTTCTAAATAGCTTCCGGGGCCATGCACGCGGTATTTCCCGATGCGTGTTAGTTTGTTTGTTTTATATTGTTGAAAGAGAGGAGAATTGCTGTACATTTGTTAGTGTTTTCTGAATAGCTTCCGGCACCATGCCATTAACGGAAGGATGCAAGTCAGTTTGTTTGTTTTATATTGTGAAAGGAGAGGATAATTGTTATATATTGTGAGTGTAGCGTATTTTCACCGCGTTTGTAAATTTTTCGTCTAAACAACTTCCAGGGCCATTCCCGCGGAATTTCCGTAAAGAGCGCGTGTTGTTTGTTTTTATTTTAGTTGTGGAGAGAGAGGATAATTATTGTATATTTGTAAGTGTAATGTGTTATTATCGGGTTTGTAATTTTTTTTAATGAATAACTTCCGGGGCCATTCCCGCGAAGTTCTAGAAAAGGTGCGCGTTGGTTTGTTTGTTTTATTTTATTGAAAGTGGGGATAAATATTCTATTTTTATGAGTATAACGTGTTTTAACAAGTTTGTATATTTTTTCGAAATAGCTTCCGGGACCGTTACACCACAACTAAGTGTTTAATTTTCAATGCCTGATTACGCTGAAAAATGCACTTAATATAAGACATAAAGTTATCTTCATAATTTTTTAAGCCATTTTATTTATTTTCTCAATAACGAATTCGTTTTCCTGCAGGTAATCACGATTGGAAATGAAACGCTTGTTTTTCGTACGTTTCCCAACGGCAATAATATGGATTGTCTAGTGATGTTTTTCAATTTATTATATTAGATGAAATGTTTATTCAATATATTTAGTTACATTTTATTTTATTCTGGAACCAAACATACAATGCATTAAAACGTATAAAAAAAAAATACGTGTGGCACTCGGGGACTGCCGCGGTAAAGCTATTGCATAGCATTTTTAACAACTTATGCAGTTATAATTATTTATTTATTTTATTTTTTCTGATATCAGATAACTGCGCTCTATCGGAAAACGTTGAAATTATTCCGAATCATTTGCGGCTGCGGTAGCAAATGATTCGGAATAATTTAAACGTCTTTCGATAGAGCGCCGCGCACGAATTTTTTATTCGATAAAGCAAAAAAAACGGATTATTCAAAAAAAATCGTAGATAAAAAGATAGATAATTAAATTATCTTTAAAATGGTGCAGGTTTCATAATAATACGCCAGATAGTATTTGCGTAGTAGTCGTTTTTGTGTTCGGTTAGACCTAATTTCACAAATTAATTACACTATGTAATATAAACAAAATCTAAAATATTCAAAGCTAATAATATTAGGAAAATGTTCTTGTTTAACATATATTTTTTTCGAATCGTAAGCAGTACTCGTTTAGACGTAATTATCAGTTTAAAATCATTAATTTTCGTTAAGAAATTTCTTCATTCGGTCGCCGCGCTGGCCTAGGCCCGCGATAAAAGCTATGCAATAGCTTAATAACAAAAATCCATTAATGTGATTGGTATGATATGTAGATACTATATATAATAAAGATACTTAAGATAAATTATGTACATAAACCAAATTAAATGAAATATAATACGTGCAAATGTTTTGTGATCATCTATCTAGACTCTAGATTTTTGGGATGACTGTTGGGATGATCCACCAGCTTAACCCTTGGAGTTAAGCTGGTGGATCATCCCAACAGACCTTCATTTTTGCGCGTCTCTTTCTCATTTCTAACCTTTCCCCCTGCGCCCCTAGATAAGCCTCGGAAACAAAACTACGCAACGGGTTAGTATGGCGCCAAGCGATAGCGTGAGCGCAAGCTTCCTGTGTTTCCCGCCAAAGTCATCATTCTACAATAGTAGAGCGTGCGAGCATATGCGTAATAAAAATGTAATGAAGGTGAGCAATTTATTATACGAACTTTTTTACTTTTTATGATTCTAATAGTATATTTTGTATTTATTTTTATATATTAATACTAAGCATGTGCCCGCTTTTATGTCAACGCGCTGGCAGCTCAAGCCCAGAGTTCCAGGTTCTAATCCCGGTCGGGAAGTATTTTTTTCTCTTGATTTTCGACTTGAATCTAACTATTGAAGTATATTTTGCTGTTTATTAAGAAACTTTTATGATTTGTTTTAGTGACATCATGGACCCTCGTATGGTCAGTAACATCGAGAGGTGGCGAGGTGGCTAGCAGAAGAGCTCGATGACGACGAAGTTATCTCGAGTAACCCAGACGATGGAGAAGACAGGATGGTTTCTGCGCCAATACCCATGGAACAAGGTGAAGCTGACTACTTACGCGAAGAGATAGTCGAAAATTATTCTTCTGAAGATGATTTACCTCTCTCCGAAGTTTTGTCGAACAATGCACGCGGAGAAGTTTATGTGTCTAAGAACAGAACACAATGGAGTAAAGTATGTCCTGTTTAATGTGTCATTTAAACTGGCATAATTTTCTGTTTAATGTGTCATTGGCGAAACCCCTCATGGTGCGAAGGTTGACAATAGAAAATTTTCCTAGGAAACTAAGAAATAAAACAAAATGGCTTTTGGGGCACAGTGATGAGATGCCACGCAATGAACCCCACAGATTGGGAAGAGTAGGCAAATGATGCATGTGCTCTCGAGCCCGAAATCGCTCTACAAAAAAATGGTGTAAACGTTGCTGCAGATGGATCTGCCCTGATCACCAAGCTGTCTTATGCATTGAATGTGAGAAAGAAGACAAAGAAAACTCTGAAGACATTTTCTTAATTTAATTATACGAGTTTATCTCAGACTTGCCAAAAATGTTGATTTTTTCATAGATTACTAATATGTTCCTAAAGTAGTATTTAAGTTTTAAAATTGTTCAGTTTCTTTTTTATTGGCTTTAATAATAAACGAATTCTATAATAAAACTGGTTTTTTAATCAAAATATCTTTCTGTTAGAAAAAAAACGCATTTTACTTTCTCTACCATGGTAGACCACGCGAGCAACTGGTAAAAAAAAAGGGGCGCGTGCACTGTAGTGTTAAAGGATGCCGGTTAAAAAAACTCACCTGTATAATTTAATGTCGATAATAACATGGTTCATAAAATTCTGAATATTTTACTACCTACAAAAATGTATGTTTTTTCCACAGATGTATCCATAGAAATAGAAATAGAAATATTTTTATTGTCCGAAATTGTGGTGGTACATTTATGGTGATAATGCGTAAAACTATGTATCTCACAATTACCTGTTATTAAAACAGATTGACAAATTTACTTATCTGCTAAATTGACTTATCTGCTAATTATAATATCTTATTAAAAATGCAATTATTTCACTGGTTTAACATGAAAAAAAAATTTAAACAGACCGGATAAGTAGAGCTAACAATAGAAGACAATTAGAAAAAATAATTCACCAATAATATAAAAAATAAAGAAAAAAATCAAAAATCAAGGAATAATCAAAATTCCGCCTATAAATACGAAATGTATATAATTTAAAATGTAACAGTAGAAAACAATTAATAAAAAATAATTCATCAATAATATAAAAAATAATGAAAAAAATCAAAATCAAGGAATAATCAAAAATCCGCCTATAAATACGAAATGTATATAATTGAAAATTTGTAATCTTTCTAATTGAATTAATTTAAAAACAAAATGAAAATGCATGCCTACAATATAATATTATGAGAAATATTCGTTTAATGTGTAAAAGCTTTTATCGATAAGCCATTTTTTCAACGCTGCGGTAAACCCTTTTCCTTTTATTTCTTTGATATTTGCAGGTAGGTGGTTATAGATTTTTATTGAATTGTATAACATTCCTTTTTTAAATAGAGTTAAATTTGGCTTGGGTGCTTGTAGCTCATGTTTATTTCGTGTGTTATAGCCGTGTTCAACATTGTTTGTTTTGAAATACTGATCGTGGTCCCTTATAAATTTGCAGGTTTCCAAGATGTATATCGATATAAACGTTAGCACAAACTCCTTTTTAAATAGTGGTTTGCAGCTGTCAGTCTTTGGAATTCCACATATTATTCGTAAGCATCGTTTTTGTACTATGAATATTTCCTCTGCGTTTACCGAATTGCCCCAAAGCGTAATTCCATATTTTATGCAGGCGTAAATATATGCATAATATGCCATAAAGGCTGTTTTTTTATCTGTAGTTCGTTTTAAAATCCTTAGAGCGTAGCAAAATTTCGAAATTTTTATTTTTACATCTTCGACATGGGCTTTCCAGTTCAAATTACAGTCGATTGTTATCCCTAGTAATTTGAATTTTTGCACCATATCAATAATCTGAGCGTTATGTTTAATTTCAAATTTGTATTTTTGTGCTTGATAGGAATGAAATTGCATACATTTTGTTTTTTCCGCATTTACACTTAAATTATTTGACCCTAACCATTCAGTTACTTCTATAAAGCTTGTGTTTGCGCTGCTTTCCACATCAGCTTTAGTATGGCCCCCAATTAAGATAGAAGTATCGTCGGCGAATAGGATTATTTTCTGTTGTGTCGCTAAAGGAAGTTCGTTTACATATATTATAAACAGCAGGCAACCGAGGACGCTTCCCTGCGGAATGCCATGCTGTGATCGAAGCCATTTTGATCGTACAGGTTCTACCATCTTTTTATTGCTATTAAAGTATGTAATTTCAACGCACTGCTCCCGTTCAGTAAGGTAAGATTTTAACCAATCATAGGCTTTGCCTCGGATTCCGACGTTGTAGCATTTCTCTAAGAGTTTTTCGTGTAGTACACAATCATATGCCTTAGATAAATCTAGCAATAACCCCAGGGTGACATGTTTATTATTTAGTAAATTTAGAATTTCGTTAGTATATTGAAAGACAGCTAGTGTAGTTGACTTGTTCTTTCTAAATCCATTTTGATTTTCCGAAAAAATATTATATTTTTCAAGGAAACTATATATTCTAGTGTAGACGGTCTTTTCGTATATTTTCGCAAAAGTTGATAGGAGAGCAATCGGACGGTAGTTTGAGGGGTTCCTACTATCCCCTTTTTTAAAAAGTGGCCTAATAATAGCTCTCTTTAAATAAGTGGGAAATATACCTTCTTGAAATGACTGATTTATTAGCAGCGCTAAAGGTGCTGATAATTGGTCAACACACGACTTGACCACGCTGGTCGGAATTTCATCATAGCCAAAAGATTTCTTATTTTTTAGCCCCTTAATTATAGTAGATATTTCTTTTTCATCAACCGGATTTAAATATATAGAATTACTTACGCTATTTGTTGGTAATATTTGTTTTCCGTTTGAAGGATTAGCTGTCTGTTTATCTTTTCCAACGGTAATAAAAAAATTGTTAAATTCTCTCGCTATTCTTTTTGGCTCGACTGTGGGCATGTTTTCAATGTTTATTTCAAAATTTTTTTGTTTTATTTCCTTTGATCTTCCACTATGATCTTTTATAACTTGCCATGTTGACTTCACTATGTTTTCTGATGTTTCAATAATTTTTTTATAATGTAACTTTTTTGCACAATTTATAGTTTTTGATAGTATTTTTTTATATGTTTTGTAATGATCAGAAATTATTCTACTTTTTGCACTCCGTTTCAAAATTAAAAGCAAACGTTTATTTTTACATGATATTTTTAGACCTTTCGTTAGCCAATTCGCTTTTTTTGTCGAATTCGCACTACAGGTTTTGTGTGGAATATTTTCTTCTAAACAATTATGAATTTTTTCGCTAAATACTTTTAAATTTTCATCTACATTTTTAGTATGTATGTTTAAATGTTCTGACCAATTAATATTGGCAATAGCATCACGAAATTTGCCAATATTTAATGCGCTGTATATACGTTTTCTGAACTTCCATCTTATTTTATTATTCTTTTTATTAAGATTTTCTAGCTCCAGGCAAAATGTTTGAGAAGTGTGATCCGAAAAACCCAGATCCAAAACGTTTGTTGTAAAAGTTTCCGCATTTGTTAAGAAGTTATCGATACATGTTCCTCCAGACAGTGTAATTCGAGTTGCCTGATTACGAATTCCAATTTTTAAATTATATAATTGTGTCAAATTTAGAAATTTTTTAACATGTACATTATTATTTAAGATATCAACATTATAATCTCCCGCAATAATGACGGTTTTGCGAATATTTCTCATTAATGTTTGTTCGAGAAATTGTTCAAATTTAACAAGAAACGTATTAAAATCTCTTTCAGGTCTATATATGCAAACTAAAACTATATTAAGGCTAGGAATTTCAACTCCGCAACATTCAAATATAAATTCCTCACTAAGTAACGATATATCCGGTCGGTCGATATACTCTAAACATTTCTTTACGAATATACATACGCCTCCATGGATGTGCGATTTACGGATGTATTTTGCTCCCATTTCATAGTTTGATAGTCGATATAGTTCCTCTTCTCCAGGTCGCAGCCAATGTTCGCTCAGACATATTGCATCAAAAGAATATGACGTTTCCAGGAATGATTCTATAATATCCATTTTGTTGCGTATGCATTGTATGTTTGAATGAATTACGCTAAAAGAATGACTATTGAAATGTCTCATCGCATTGTTTGATGTCTCTTTTCTTGTGAATCGGTTTGCGATTCCTTTTCATTTTATAATCTTTGGTCCCCATCGCGGTCGGTTCGTTTGTCGCTGAGCTGTCAGATTCCGATAGTAATGAAGTTAGCGCATATTGATTGCTTCCAGTTGTACCAGTCGAAGAATGATTATTTTCAGGCGTTATATTGGTCAACTGGCGATCTTGAAATAATAATAAACTGCGTCTTATGTCATATTTATTTGCGGCGCCATTATTGTGAGCTGCTTTCTTCACTCTTTCAGTAACGTGAGAGACGTTTTCCCGTTTCGATGGATGTGTAGATGAAAAAAACTTTGACAGTTTTTCGTCTATAGTGGTGTTTCTTACAGAATTCTGCTCATGAAGTGCCGCATGCTGCATAGATAGTGATTGTGGAGTTTCCGTGTTGTTTTCAGTTTCTTGACACATACGAGTCGTCCATTCTATGCCGTCGATAAAAAGTTTATTGTCCCTGATATACGCCCTTTTACCCTCGTTTCGCGCAGATTTGCAATGCTTTAGAAGATAATGTCTGTTTTTTAATTGTTCATCAGTATAGTATTGTGATACATAAAGACCCGTATTCGCAAAGCATTTGGAGTTATTCAGGATATATTGCGCTGTGCGTTTACTTAGGAGTTCTATACATATTGGCCGTTTCCCCTTTCTGTATCCGATGCGATGTAGTTCTTCGATATAATAGTTAATATCTATATTCAAGTGGCGTTTAAAGATATCGCAAACCACCTGAAACAGCTGACTTTCTTGTTCGTTTCTCTGCGGATCATGTAACCCGTACAAAACGATCCTTTTCGAAAAAAGATCCGCCTGCATTGTTGCTTTTAGAGATTGAAATTCACGATTAAGTGTTTCATGTTTTGATTCGATGTCGCATAATTTCTTTTTAATTTCTGGTAGATTGTTATCCTTTAATTGATTTTTCACCTCATTTACCATTTCAATTAGTATATTTATTTTATCCTCCATTGTGAACTGTCAAACTGGTCACAGTCTTTAAAATGGTTTTTAAGAGAAAAGTGAGTTCGGTACTAACTTATTCGTAGATTTTAATATTTCTTCGATTGTTTTTGAATAGGTACTTCGAATATTTTTCACTAATATTGATTAAATCACATAAACACATATTGTAGGATAAGTACTGTTTTAACACCGTTTGATATTTGACAAATGAGACAATCAGCTAATGCGCATGTACACATGCCTTAGTAAGAAATGTTGCCAATTCTCTATGGCTAATAGTAAAAATTTTGCAAAGCGACATGTGTTTTTAACTTCTTGGCCTACAATTTAAGATGCGACAGCATGGTCCCAAAACGTAAACAAAACTGATGAGTTTTCAAGTCATTCCTCGAATCGGCAAATCTGTCTTACATTTGGACAGTATATAATAAATACAAACGGAGCTGCCATGGAATTCACCGACCGGAGTCGGGCCCATCATAATACTATTTTTTACACTTCTGGGGGGTGAGCAGTGGATTCCGGACTTACGAACCGGCTGTGGTAGGTTTAGGACAGCTGTCTTGCCACATGTGAGCGTTCACCTTGCCACCCATTCACTCCCCCTTCGAAGCCATAGAATTTGAGATGCGCAAATCGCAGTTTTAGATAATTTTTCTAAGAAAGAGTTGATTATTTTTCTGGAAAGGCCAAGATCTTTAAAGAGGTGAAATAGAGATTTAGCTGGCAGGCCACGAGCGCCAACTTCCACCGCGTGAAGGTGAACAGTGAAGCCGTTCCGGGTTACGGCATTTGCAAGATCATGGTATTTATTTAATTTGTACTCGTGGTCTTTTGGGATATTTGATTCCCATGGAACAGTTAATTCTACAATAAGAGCCACCTTCCGAGATAGAGAGTAAAGAGTTATATCTGGACGGAGGGATGATGTACCAAATTCCAGGCCCGTAATAGTCAGTTTAGGCTCAACTTTTGTACAACTGTTGTTAGGATAAACAGTTTTGGCTCGAAATCGGCTGATACATTATGTTGCGCCACATGCTCGCCGGGTTAAGATTAGATACTTTTTTATGAAGTATAAATTTGAGTAAAATGTATGGTATTTTATTAGGTATTGCTACTAGTTCTACATTTTTGGTTTTTTAACATCACCCGATTCCGAAACTGATTCCGAAACAGCAATTATCTTGTTGGACTCAATAAATAAGAGAGATACAGGCATTTAAAGAAGTGTCACTTACATTTCGGTAGGTTGTTAGTTTTTCTTTTAAAACAATTCATAAACACCTATTTGCCAGTAGGTTAGGTTTTTTTACTAAAAAAAAAAAAAAAAACAAAAAACCGACGTGATTTTCTATCAGATTTAGCATGAAAATGATCGTTTTTTTTAAAATAATATTGACTATATTTGGGTTAACAGAAAAAAAATATTTTTTCTCAACAAAACGAACCTTGGCTAAAAGGTCGTATTTTAAGTTGGCAATTTTGTAAAATGGAATTACGAAAAACAAACAACAAAAAATGACATTGAAGGTTTGTCCCTGTAACCGATTATTATAAAAGCTTTTTAGCGGATTATTACGCCAACTCCAGAGCACTTTAAAAATATTTTTGTTTTGAGAAAACTGCGTTTCACAATTTTAAAACATAATTAAGATCCGCGTAGTAACGGAGTAGTATGCGAGATCCGAGGATGATTGATCGTTTACGCCTTGTTCAAAGCCGTGACAGCTGAACGACTACCGGTGAGCCTACTACGAGCCATTTCATGGCGAAATACACCATCGGGCTATGTGGGTCAATGCCTCTGGCTTCGCGGCATCGATCGGAACGTAAACTACACCCAGTTTATTACACCCACACGTAGCTTTCGACATATTTCGGGGCGATGCATCGAATTGCGTCTTTGTCCGGAGGACGCACGTACGCCGGCGACGCGAATTTCACACGAAACGCCGGAAGTCAAAGCTGAAAATGAATGAAAACATGCACTTACAGAGGCGCTGCGTCGTTTCCTGAGATCCGGAATTATTGCTGAATAGTTAGTAACATGTTGCGAGAAGAAAATATTTCGTTGCACCCGTCAAAATACCCGCTAACGCATAGCCCGACGGCCGCTGCGAAATACGCATTAAACTGAGCCGCGACAGCCGGCCGGCAAGAGACGTAAGAGCAAAACAAATTATCGTATGTTAGTAATCGTCGCTTGATACGCCAATTTTTTCGGCGACAACAGCCCATCCATCTTTTTTAACATTTCTGTCTTTGTATGTGCCGGTTTCCACATTCCACAACCCAGGATGTGAGTGCACTTCATTAATAAATTCAATTGTTTTTGACGTGACAACGTGTTATAATTCGATGGAGCCGGCTGCACGCACGAAAAAACATGACTCAGCGGCGTTACCTCGCTCTGAGGCGTTCCATTTAAGGTTTGAAGTGCAAGCGAGAGCGCGGAACGAGCGACAAAGAGGCACAATCGGCCTCCGCGTACGGCAGCGTTCGACATCTGTCTCTCTCCTACTTGAGTGAGCGATGCGTCCGTGTGGACAGCTGTTATACAATAATACATTTACATGTTTTCGTCAAGTATGAAGTGCAGTGAAAAGTGAATGTGATGTCAATTGTTTATAGCAACGATAATTGCAGCGATAAAGGTAATGATTTTTTCGATATTATATATATGTTCAGTGATATATTGTCGAATATTTGTGCTTTCATCTTTAAAATAAATAGCATCGGTCCGCTAGTGCAGCGATTGTAGGTTATGCTATAATTGACAAAACTATAACAATAAGTTAACAGAACTATTTCACGATGAGTAAAAAATTAATGGCTATACTATTCGATCGAAATAATTATCGAGCGTAGCTATGATTTCAAAAAATTAAAACATAAATGTTAAATCTTCCACATATCATAACAACGTGTCTGAAATGACAGGTTGGACCAGCCAGCGGTCAAAGGGAACAATTTACTCCTATATCAAACACGTTGAGGCGGGCTTTTTAAAAGCTAGAATTACAAAAATTTTAATGATGTTTTCAAATTTTAAATTTAAGATTTATGAACAATAATTTAGTCACAGTTTATTCTTATAATAAATTATTCAAAATTATTACTTTTTTACAAAAATTACAATTAAATTAGCAAAAATAACTAGCAAAAGTAACTAATTGAACAACAACTTTTATTCAGTTTACTTGCTGAAAGAAAAAACAATTGCTCAACGCACATTCATACTTGTAAAAACTATGTAGGTACATTGTAAAAAAAAATGACCTAATTGTATTTATGCGTACAAATAAATGTGACTTGATCAATTCAATTGTGATTTCCATTTACCTCCTTCTCTATATCCATACAAAATATCTATCAAACAAATAAAATTAAAATTTTCTTTTCAAAAATGCAACCATTCCATCAGTATTTTCTTATGACGTTGTCACGTTCAACTATCGTCAGTAAACCGACTTTACAGACAACCGATTTTTTCATTACACCGAGTATTCGTCATTTTAATTAAAAAATAACCTCCCAAGCAACAACATCAGAAAGAAAACAAAGAATATAGCAACAATCGCGGTGTCACTCGCGCAAGGCAAACTCGTGAAGTTCGCCGTGCGTCGCGACTCGTGAAAGGGATGCACATATGGCGCAAAACGAGACAGCAATAAAGCTGGCCGGTATTGCAGTAGTTTTGATTGCGAAGAGATCGTCCAGCAACATCGGCAAAACGAAAAATATGTGGCTATTTGGCCGGGATATACTGAAAATATTTCCGTATATTGCATATTATGGCTGGTATTGCTAGCAATGTTGCCGGGCAATGTTTTGCAGCCACATATTGCAGCAAAAATGTGGCCCGTTTAAAAGCACCATAGGAGAAATGGTTACGGAAAATATCACGAGACACGCACACGATCCAATACAGACGAAACCCAAAATCCAAGCAGATCAAGAGCATTCTTACAATACATAAAGGGCGTGACAGATCGAATAATTAAGATGCTAATTAAATTCGAAATAAACACGATCTTCAAGCCGAGCCAAAATGTAGCTCGATTTTGAGGCCTGAAAAGGATGTAATACCACTGCAAACCCCGGGTGTGTATAAAGTCGAATGCATCTGTGGCTTAGCCTACGTTAGACAAACGAAACGGCCCATAGCAACCTGATGAACAGTCACTACTGAAAGAGTTTGAAACGTGCAGATGACCGCTAGCTTTTTTCTTACAATATTATGCATATCGCCGGTGTTGCTGTGTACATTACTTGCTATGAAAGTAATGATGACAGACGCAGACTTTTATACGCCAGCTCTCAAAAGAACTAGCCATGCCAATGAAAGAAGAGCGATTTTCTAACCAGCAGTTATGAGAAATCATGCAACGAAAATCGCAATCGAAAGTTACTATGAAAGGCCAGTAACAGAAGTAGTAACTGTTAGCAACGATCAACAAGACCCTAGTGGTAGAAAAGTTGTAGTCGGATCATGCTACATTTGCATCGAGCAGCCTATTCGAAAGAGAAGAAACACAAAAAAGTCTTGCCTTAACTGTAATAAGCCCGTTTTTATCAGCACGCAGCAAACATCACAATATGTTTGAATTGTAATCATTGATTTCAAATATATCTGTGTGAAAGATTGAAATTTACCTATTTTTTTGTAATTCTTCATACAGTAGTTTTATATTACTGTGCGAAAAACGAAAACTTCATGATTTTTGTCCAACAATCATATTGCAAAATGTGATTGTTATTATTTTACAATATATATAGTTTGAAATAAATATCTATATTGTTATTTTTTATATATAATAATTCCATATTTACTTATTATATTTTTTAAATAAACTTTTTTTTTGATATACGAAAATCATGCTTTTTCTATCGGGTACCCGGGTACCCGGGTGGCTCATACATGTTTTTTTCAAATGCAAAAATAAAACAAGTAAAAACTTTTTTAAAATATATAGAATGCACATTTTGATAGGGAATCGGTCACATCATGGGGATTCGAGAAGGTTTGGTCAATCTTTTATGGAAAAAAATATTTAACAAAACGTACCCCAATGAGTACCCGGGTGGCAACACAAGGGTTAAATGTTTATATAACTGAAGCTCGCGTGCAATGATAAAAAGGGGGCGAAGGATCGGATAGGATTTAGCAAATAAAAATACCAACAATCGTATGCGTTAACAGTTATCGTATAAGACCCAACACTGCACGGCGGCCAGCTAGCAACAGCTACTGCGTCGCGGGGTCACGAAGTTAGTTACGGCGTAAAAAATCTGCTGGTATGAAATTCGGATCAGATAAATGCACAAACTTAATAGGGACTTCAGACGGTCGTGTGCCTTATGACTGTTTTTGCCAGTGAAAATGCTAAAACACCAATAGAGGAATTATTCTGGCCCTCTATAATTTGTGACTATTTTCCTTTTTTTTTTAATAAAGGCGCTGGAAGTGTCACTCGCCTGCCAGATCAAAATGCCCCGACACTATAGTACGATCTTCGAGACTAGAGTTTCAGCTATAGTACAGTCTCTAATACTAGAGACTGTAATACATCATGCAATCGATTTTAAATAAAACAAGGAATTTATTTATTAAAAGATTTATTTTTCAATTTCTTCTTGTATTTCAACAATGCTTTCTTTTGCATAGGAGATAGATTCGTTCTTCTTTCCAATCGAATTATATCTGTCCCTTTTAAAATATTATTTATAGTGGTGCACCAATTAAAAATGCATAATTTCACTGCTATTGTCAAGAAATATTGAAGGGTCATTTGTCTGTGCGCTGCACAGTTTATAAAATCGAACGAATACTTAGATAATATAATATCTTTTACTTCTTTCATAATGTTTGCTTTGTGGCCATTATGTTCTAAGTATTCATTGGACTCAGTTATGATGTATCCAAAATACCTGACAGCACACTCCGATGGATACGTTAATTTTTTCATTTTAATAGTTTTATATTCCCTGTGGGAAATCCATCTGTGCAAATTTATATTGATATCATCACAACTTAAGCATGACTCACAATCACCGCATTTTACTTTTAATTTTGACAATGTTTTCCTTACAACCCATCCTACCGTGTAACCACGAGAGTGAATATTTAACCGTTCCCGTGCAGCTTGCACTTGAATATCTATATCACCCAATTCTTCTTCAATATTTCTTGCAATACGTGTAAGATTATGTTCATGCTCTAGTTCACTACTCCGAGTTTCGACTTTCAAGTCATTAAATTTTAAAAATAAGGACTGAACTTTAATCAATTGGTCGCATGCATCATCTTCACAATTGTAACTGCTCGAGTGAAATTTTATAAACCCGGTTATTAACAGTGACTTAAAAGTAGATATGAAGGTGTGGCAAGTTGGGTCATTATTTCTAAAATTATAGGCCCTTACTCTACCAAAAAAGTTTTCTATTGTATCGGAATTAAAAAATCGGGGCCGCATTACATTTACATTTTTATCTCTTAAAATTTGCCACACCCTCTTGTAACTTTTAATTGTTGTTACCCAACTTTTTAAAGTAGGTATGGATGTTGGTTTACCCTTACTTATAAAAAACATATTATCTATTTTCTCCTGGGCTTCATTCCAGAATTTATGATGGTCGGATGTAGCTGTGACGGCCTTTTTTAGGGCTTTTCCTCTGCACTTTTGGTGCGACGTAGATGATCCGTTAACGCTATCAAAAAGGTCATCTAAATATGACACAGTTTCAGCGGTATTATTTAAGGTACTGCTCACCGGTCTACCATCAGTATAATGAGCTGTAAGTAAAAACAGAATTGTATTGCTCTATTTTTAGTGGGGAGGGGTAGGGGACCAAAATTAAAGCCAGCGTCGTGATAACGCTGCTTGTAGAAAATTTAAAATTTGTTGTACAAAATGTGTACAAAATTCTGGGATACCTCCGGATTCGATAGCGCCTTGACTCTAACTTGACTGACCCCGGAATCTGGTGGAGAACTACCGCGACGTTATTCTTAATAAGGAAACAAATTGTGTGAGCGTCGCACAGAAAGACACTGATTAGAAGAGTTTATCTCTAATACCTCTGGCAAATCCTTTAGGACTGTCATGCAGATCCCAAGTCCAATTCTAAATAACTATTTACAACGGTTATTATCAAAACACAAATGCTTTACCACCGACGACTGACAGCAGCCTATCAAGCAAATTGATACTTGAGCGCTGAATCAGCTGATTCAGAGCTGCCATCTTGCGAAAGTTACTACTACCACTCGATATCGGCTGGTAAAGTTCAACTTACCAGAGTAACTCGAATTACTACAGAATAAAGGTAACTCGCGATCAAACAACGCTTTTTTGCAGAATTACTTCCGATTTTAACTATTACCACGGATAGTTAACTAATTATCAAAAATGTATGTACAGCTGCCCTAACTAATTATTAAAAATGTATGTAAAATTACAATGTAAAAAATGCAAACTTACAGAATGCAGCAGTATATGACAAGGCAGCTGCCATGGTTTTGCTCAAAACTCGAATGCAATTCTTCACCTGACAAAAAAAAGAAAAAGACTTAAATATTTTATGGACTCTAAATTAAATAACTGCTGAATTATTTGAGTCAACTAAATTAGGCAAAATGAGGTTCATACCTTCATTTTTTTAATTCTTTCAGGCAAGACATGCTCATCGTTTAACTTGTGTAGCAAGCGAGCTTGTGTGTGTTCACAATCAGTCTTATACACATCTACAATATCTCGCCATGTTGAAATTTTATTATAAAAAGATATGTCTTTTGTAAGAAAGTTGTTTCTCATACTTTTCATCAAATGTGACGGATCAAATATTACACTCAGAGAAGCACCACCTATTTCAATTGTGTCATCTGAAAATAAGGAGAAAGTAATATTAATAAAAGAAAGAAAATAGGTACAAACGGAGTTGCCATTGAATCCACCGACCAGGGTCGTTCATCATAAAATAAAACATCTAGGAGTGAAAGTCGAGATTCTTGACTAACGACCGGCTGTGGTAGGTGGAAGGCATTGAAATAAAATTAATGTAAGACTTTATGATGCTAAATGCTTACCCGCTTCCCTGCCTGAAATTATCTGATCCCTTTTCGTATTTTCTTGCATGTGTTTAAGTGCAGATCGAAATGACGTTCCTTGATCACTAACCAGGGCTATAGGAGTAAGTCCTGTGTCAATAACAGCCATTATGATATCATTAAGAATGACTCTTAATTGTTGCGCTGATACAGCTCCACGAGAAAAATAAAAAGCCACAGGTTGTTGCCATTTATAGACAACACCTCTTAACATAAATACCAAAGCATGGTCGGCAAACTCATTCTTTTTTTCAGTAAGGTCCACAAACCCACTAATATCATCATTTTTTTGAGAGTACGTAACAGCTGAATCAAGGGCCATTTCGTCAAATATTATTGAGCACATTTTTTTCTTCTCACTCCAGTGGTCAACCTGAAATTTTAATGATTTATTAAAACGTAATATTGGCTCTGACAATAGAGAATCTTTTACCATTTGGAAAATTTGTAAGAAGTATACAAAAATAGCCACAATATCAAATGACCACAAGTAGGATTTGCGGTCAGGTAGGAGTTTATAAATAAATTAACTTACTTCATCCTTGATTACTGCAAATATATGTGCATTTATGCCCGCTTTAATATCGAGGGATGCAATCAATTTCTTCAATGTTGTTTTTGAAGGGAGGATAAAGATTTTGTGTAGAAATTGATAGCACTTCGGGCTCTGTTTCAAAATTGAAAGAGCTATTATTTTTTCCTCTAAAGAAAATCTTCGTCCTTTTTTGCCTTTTGTGCATAGCCTAATTTGCATCGAAAATAACTTCTTCGACAACGGATTCAATTTCGCTGTCATCTTCTCAAAACTTTGCTCCTTCGAAAACTTCAATGCTCTTTTTGCTCTGACATTATAATTTAACAGTCCCATTGATTTTTTATACTCCGAATACAAAACTCTGCAGTTCGGGGTAAGATCTTTTACCATTGGTAAAAGTTTCTTTCTGGAAACTTTTTTCAGAGTACTTAGTTTTGAACCTAAAATTAACAATAATTAGTAAAACTGCCACAACTAGTGTATGTTTCATATGTAATCAAACAATTTACCAGTAGCCAAAATGTTCTGTGATGATGTCGATGGCACATTTGTATCTGAGAGAACAATATTTTTGGATGTCGATGGTGTGGCTGTATCTGAAAACACCCACAGAAACCATATTACTTCTTTGATTCATAAATTATAAACATATTAAGACAAACAAATAAGCAGTTAATTTACCCAGAATTGTCTCCTGGTTATCCTGGTTAACAGTTGACAGTACACCTGAAAAAAAAAACTTTTAAGTACCATAACAATAACATTGTATTGTAATCATATAGTTATAATGACAGTTAACAGTTAAATAACAGTTAATTAACAATATGATCAACTACAATACAAGCCAGTCTGTACTAGCGCTTTCAATCTCGGTATACCGAGATCCCGCATGATTTCATCAGTCCCGCTCACTGTGGGATTGGAGTGCGAGATCCTGCAGTATTAAAATTTATCCCACCAAAAAGTGGGATTCAAAGGGAAATTAGGCAGTTAATCCAGAAAATGAGGTTTAATTAGACATCCTTCGTCGAAGCTGATGATGATGAAGTGCCTCTTTCTGTTGTGGCTGAAAATAATGTTCAGAGTCAAGCTGTTGATGCTGCCAACACGGAAGAGAACACGGCTACTCGAGCTCTGACATTGCAGGAAGAGATGGAGCACACTTTAAACTCCACCGTGACAAGTATTTGTCCATCGCCCGCTTTAAAGCAAAAACACTTCCAAAATGCAAGGTAAATTTATTCTCGTACTTGTTTGTTTCTAATAAATATTTTTAACTTTAACATGTTGAACGCCATGACGGACACCATGTGTCCGACAGCATACTTTCCCCCGGGTAAGCACCAATAAATCTAAAATCGTCCAAAAATCGTTGAGGTGCTTTTTCGCAAAAAAAAATCAGTAAATAAGTCAAAAATAATGGGTGTTTCTTACGGAAACAGCGATTTACTCATTATTTTCCGAGATGTCAAATGGCAGACACCAGTGTCCGGCTTGGCCTGTGAGAAGTCCAACCGTCTTTCCTTTTTTGTGCCAAGTGGTCAGGTTGTACTATGGGGCCGAAATGCTGTCCGTTGGCCGCCTATAGGCTTTTGAAGTGATCAAGGGTTGTGATGGCGTCGGACACATGGTGTCCGCCGCGGCCCACTGGACTAAACATGGTTCTTAGTTTGGCGTTCAACTTGTTAAGCATACGAATACTATGTTTAACTACTCACTGATAACCACTTTTATCGAAAAACGCGGGATCCCATTATACCGGGATCCCGCGTCATTGAAATTTTTTGATCTCGCCTATACCGAGATCCCGCAATGGCATCCGGGATTGGAAGCCCTAGTCTGTACCAATTTTTATAACTGAGTGGCAAAAAACTACGTATACATATACACATATATACATATATACAGCTTTAGCTAAGAGTTATGCTTAAAAAGAATAATATTTTGTACAAACCTAGAACTCTGCTCCGAGAGGTTGAATAGTATGTGTGTTCATGGCGCCTTTTAAGGAAATAGTTATGTTCCAGCAAAACATTTTCTGAAATATAAAAAATGGTATTATGTATTTACAGAGCCACATGAATTTGTATATACACATGCGGTCTATGTCTATGTTCGTTGAGGCCATAAGGACCGAATGCTCATGAGAACACAAGGAAAGCAATATTCATAAAAATTCAAATAATATGACTGCATTAACACATTGATAAGTCATGGGTAACCGTGTAGAGGAGAAAGCCCCTCTCCTTTGATATCCTCCTCTTTTATAACCTACTGAAAGCACTCTCCGTTCGCCGCTTAACACTAGAAGGCACTGTAGCACCTATAATAAAAAAAAGTCATAATCAATACCAACCTTGCTCATCGTAGCATATTGATGGAACGTCGTTTGCAATTTCCTCCGGAGTGAAAAGTGACGGATAGGCGTGTCGCTTTAGATATTTCGCTGTACGAAATCGAGTTTCAAAATGTTTGTTGCACACTAGTAGTTTAGTCACTGCCGCAGAGTCCAATCTTTTCAACTCTTCGCATTTAATAGCCCCCAGCCATTTATTAGCTCTCTCTTGGCATGATGGAAACTTATGGAGTTTAACGTCCTGTCGTTTATTTCCACAGTTCGGAATGCAACACTTGGAATACTTCATTTCGCTAGGGAAAACGAAACACTATCACCCGGCAAAATAGAGGTAAAACGTCCTGACACTATAATAAACGTCCTATCGTAAAAGCAGCAACAAAAACAAAACGCGTTATTGAAACGTCCTGACACTATAATAAACGTCCTATCGTAAAAGCACCAACAAAAACAATTACTCAAGTGGAGATGTAACCATTGAGGTTATCTCGACACAAAAATCCTAAAACACAATTGCGTTGTATCGTATAAGCACATGAATTTGTGAAGAAATAACAGAATCGGCACAAAAATCCGGCGTTACTGATCATGTGACAGCCACGTGATAGCGTCGCGTCACCGGCTAGGCAAAACCAGTGTTGCCAAGTGTTACAAGTTTTACAATGAATAGTCGTCGATGTCAGCAGAAAAGACAGCCTAAAGTAGCCGTTTTTTCAAAAAAGCATTTTTTTGCCAATAAAAAAAATGCAGGCCTTTGGTTTCAATGAAAAAAAATATATAATTCTAGGCTGTTACAGATATTAAAAAAAAAATACCAAGCTAAGTAGGTACATTAAAAAAACAAGCATTGGATGGAATAAGACTGTATGATAACATAGAACAAAACTACCTAGATACCAAGATTACCATTTTGTATAAAGCTACTTTATTTGTGAAAATGATGCCATGAACCATACATAAATGTAGGTACAATTTAATGTGACCAATTACCTATCATAACTACAGTATAGAAAAAAATAATTTTCCTATAAACTACTTTAAACTTTTACACAGAAAGTTGTACATTAACAATGTAACAAACAATTACCTAATGTTAGACTAAACCATACCAACTTAAAGTTTAAAAAAAATACGTGTGGCACTCGGGGACTGCCGCGGTAAAGCTATTGCATAGCATTTATTAACAACTTATGCAATTATAATTATTTATTTATTTTATTTATGCAGTATTTTTTTTTTCTTTGATATTAATTCAAGTTTTTTCTTTGATATTAATGCGCTCTATCGGAAAACCTTAAAATTATTCCGAATCATTTGCGGCTGGGGAAGCAAATGATTCGGAATGATTTAAACGTCTTCTGACAGAGCGCCGTGCACGAATTTTATTCTATAAACCAAAAAACGGATATTATTGTTTGACTATTCGAAAAAATCGTAGATAAAAAGATAGATAATTAAATTATTTTTAAAATGGTGCAGGTTTCATAATAATACGCCAGATAGTATTTGCGTTGTAGTCGTTTTTGTGTTCGCTTAGACCTAATTTCACAAATTTATTGCACTATATAATATAAACAAAATCTGAAATATTCAAAGCTAAGAATATTAGGAACATGTTCTTGTTTAACATATATTTTTTTCGAATCGTAATCAGTACTCGTTTAGATGTAATTATCAGTTTAAAATCATTAATTTTCGTTAAGAAATTTCTTCATTCGGTCGCCGCGCTGGCCTAGGCCCGCGATAAAAGCTATGCAATAGCTTAACAAGGGGTAAATTATTTATTTTAAAAACTTTACAAGTTACCCATTTGTTCGGTCTCATTATGTTAGCAAAAAATAAAATCGTCGTCGCCGTAAAAATAAAAATCCAATAAGTGGTGTAGCCTAAATAGGCGACAGGCGATTTTTGGTATTTTGTGGTCGCTGATAGGGTATTCGAGGTAGCCTACATGGCGACATATCGTCAAGTCGGCAACACTGGGCAAAACAAGCATTTCACAAAGGTACAGTAGACAAAAGTTACAATGTTCAACCCAATAATTTTTGATTATTCGATGTGAGATTGCCATAGTTTATTTTGAAATTGTAAATTCACTATGACGTCATTTGACGTTTATACGGTTGAAATTCAGTCGTCTGAGATTAACCCCCGTGGATAAATGTTTTACAATGCCGTAAAGAGACACTCTCATATAAATATTGCAAACAAAATACCCTATAAAGAGTTCTTCGGCCACTATTTAGTTGGGGTATGTAGAAATTCAAAAGCGCGCGCTTTTTGTATGGAGCGCGGCGCTATCTGGTTGATGATAGGTAGACTATCAGCGAAAAGTCGAGCTTTGGATGACAAAGACCTAGTGTTGGGCGGTTAGTGTTTTGGAGAGGTCGACATGAGCGACTTTCTACGCGGTGTCACTAATCGGTTTATGTTGTACTACAGGGTCTACATATCATACAAACACAAAAATCATACAATATCTAAGTTCTCAGCTAAGGCTAGTACCTTGGCGATAGCGGAAGGCGGTGAATTGAAGTAGACAGAGCGATACGTTAGAACGAAATATGAAATAAACTATCGTCGATTTTCCCGCACCAAAACTAGCTGTCGAACCTATAGACGCCCGAATAAGTTTGAACACATTTCGTGCGGTATTAGATTTTACTGCTTTATCTTCGATGGGTAGTTTTAATGCGGAAAAGTGACAACGGTTCATTTCTCATTCCGCTCTGACGTACTGCTGTCTCGTTCGCTTGAACTAATTTCCGATTTTAGTTAAGGGCTCGAAATGTAGTCCAAAGTGAAGAAACATGTCTGTAGCGAATATGATCGTGTTTATATTACGGGTGGGTCATAAATCGCGTAACCTAAAGTTCAAATGCGTAACTAAACAAATAAAAAAAAGGGAATTGAAAATCGCCCGAGTGGCAACACTGGTCCTTTTCCTTCTGCCCGATCTGCACGTCGGCCAAGTACAAAAATGCTGAAATTTCACCGAATTTTCGCTGTCCGCGTTTATTTTCGCACAAACTCTTACCGCAGATCAAAATGCATTTCAAACCTAATTTACGTGAGTACCGGTGCCAAACAAGTCTACAATAAAGCCTCTGGTGGATAAATTCAATCAAATGGATAATGTGGCCGAAATATGGTTAATCAAACAGAGCGCCGTCACCAAAGGAAAGGGGACATTTTCAACATTTATAGTAACTTTTTGATGTTTCTGTATTGAGACTCGAAAAGTCAAATAAATTAGTTTCGATTTGTTTTAGAACTTTAGTAGAACTGAGTCGCACCATTTATGTCCCATCCTGTAGCATGGACTGTTATCATTAATCCGTGGTCCGTGGAATGAATCAATAGCGATAATCAATGGGTCACTATTTTCCGTAAGAATAAAATTAACGGAGTTGTATTTCAATGCTCTCTATCGAATGCAATAACAAGACACACACTTGCATATAAACACTTCATAGTAGGGTTGGTTGTAAGAGATTGTCGTATGATAATAAACCCGCCCATTGTGAAATTTCGCAATAAAGAGTAGAAAGAAATAAACCAATGATATGTCGAAATAATCAAATTAAGGATCAAACTTATTGAGTCCACATACATCAGCGTCCCATTTTCTACAGATTGCTACATTTTCTCATTCTATATGCGTTTTACTACGTCGAACATAGAAATTAGAAATTATGTGGCAAAGTAGCTTTCTAGGGATGTATTTTTCAATGAATTTTACATATTTACTGAGAAATCAACGAAACAAAATAGATATACTAGAATAGACCTCGGGAGTACGAAGGTGGACTGTGAGTGCATGCGATAGCGGAATAGAAAGAGATAGCTGCATATGGACCCCTTCTATCCTTGTTTAGTCTATTGAGTATAATTAACCCTTAGAAAGCCGGCCATGGCAATGAAACTCGCGACGACATGTTTTCAACCCTTGAGAATTTGCTTGTAGGGGGTGTAAATGCATGCACACTAATGTAATATAATAGTGGCTTATTCAATGAAGGCGTCTTTTACCGCATATCATTGCATATTTACATAAATACGGAGATCGGCCGCCCGCGAATTGTGGGTTTCCGCGATCAGGAGTATTGGCATTCCAGTGGTTAATTCAGAATCATGTCCCGCGTATGCGCGAATAAACTAGGATAGAGGGAGCCCATATGCAGCTTTCTCTTTCTATTCCTCTATCGATTTGTCAGGCTGGTCGCGTGGTCTATTCTAGTATGCTTTGCCTTCAACAGCTCACGTGGCGCTGCCAACAGTGAATTTTAAAATGTTGACTGTGGCCCCTATCACGATTGCCTGGCCAGAGTATAAGCAAAACTGTATTCAAAAATAATTTTCAAGAAATTAATTACCTACTGCTGATTTGATTATGGGACGAGATAATTTCTGTAGTGCAAACGAGGCGAATTGCTGGTTTACAATTCTCAAAGTTGCTTAAACTAGCGTACAAATAAAAATCTCAATAAAGTTTATAGCAATTCTTATTATAAGTTCTCAAGTAGTCTTTTTGCATATTTATTTATGCGGTCGTTTGCACAGCGGCGACAGAATAGCAGAAAATAGTCTGGCCAGGAAGAGTAGACCCTACGTTTTGGAAAAAAATGTGTATATTGCATAGATGTGAGACGTAGTAAGACCATACAATCTGACGACATGTCTCAGTACCGTCTCCCAAGAGGCGTATTATATGCAGACTAGTGTTTCTGCTCATTTACTTATTCTATCACGGAACATCGACGTTTGAATTATTGTGAGCTTGAAAGAGAAAGGGAAAACGTTAGTCGTGCCTCCGTTAATTGATTAATTTTGGCTACGACTGAGACAGGTAGGTACCAAAAATTTGTGGTTAAACTATACGAAATGTAGAACAAAACATAACCAAACAAAACATAACCTCAACATGTGCCTAGAAGTACATTTTGAGACACTGAAAACGTCTTCTCTAGCTCGGCTTCGAAAAGTTTTGTCCATTATTAAGTGATTTTTTTATGTCCATTATGAAGAATTATTTGACGAATTTTTTTGACATAAGTGTAAGTGTTGCCACAACAAAATATTTTTCCTATATGGTTACTATTAATGGCCAGACTTTACGTCTGTTTATGGAGTCTGCAATCTCATACTATTATACAGAAGAGTGAAAATTTAGCATGCTGGGTTATTTTTTATAACAACGCAACGCCCTGGGTTATTTTTTATTAGTAATCAAATATAAAACTAATTAAGAAAATTTACAAAAGTATATATATTTTAAAATTTTTGATTACAATTTTTTTTCTACACAAGATTATTCGATACAAAAACCTGAGTCTAAAATGTTTCCAAAGTTTTTCGATTTAGGACTGTGTTATCGATGAAAAGAAGCTTTTATGTTAATTTTTCGGATATTCGTTATTTTTTCCTCGATAACGAAGTCGTAAATAAAAAAAACTCATAGATGTTCTTCGAACTCAGTTTTTTTTATATAGAATAATATCATATAAACTAAACCTATGTAATACTAAAAAACATATTTCTTGAATTTATAATATCATTTATGTGTAGAATTAACCACTCTGGTGGGCGCTCACCAATAAAAACTAACCCTGTATATTCGACTTGTAAAAGTCGAGTAATAAAAAATGCCCATCTCTAAAACGTTTGTGCTGTCATCCGTCCATCGATCCATTTGGACTTGTTTTGATGTTGATACCTATAATATTATCTGAATACATAATTATTCATGACATATACTATCAAACAACATAATATAATTATGCGATACGTGCTGTAGGTACATATAGGTACCTAATAAGCATGATTAATAATTTCATATATGAATATCCTTGAACAAATTTAAAATTTTCTGGTCCCGGATGATTGTATGGTTCGGAATTTATTTGTTAGGAGATTGTCAAAATAATCTATTCTTTAGTAGCTATTAAATAAGTATTACTTTTCGTTTGTTTACAAGTTTACATGTTGTGAAATGCTTAAAAAAGCAAGCTCGACGTTCTCGTATCCATTTCCACGTCATTTTCAAGGATTTACTGTGAACTCGGTTTAATAAAAGGGGCCCACATGTCCCCAATAATAGAAACTGACCCACCATGCACACACATCCTTATCAAAGCGACCACAACAAAGCAGATATCGACAAAGAAAGAAGCAAAACTCACGCCCTGAATCTCTTCCTCGACGACGGCCATCGCCTCGAAGTTCATATTCATCTTTTGTGCAGAAATAATCACAGAATTATCCAAATATTGTATAATTACTACACTTTTTCACTAAACATCTACCACAACGTGTGTTATGTTTACAAAACAGCAAGGTCACTGCTGCGTGACGTCATCAACAAACGTCAGAGTTGTACCGTAGATATAGATGTCTAGAAGCGACATATAACGTTTAATGCTATGGCAAGGCAATTACAATCAAATAAATTTATTTTCTTCAAATCAATATGACCAAACTAATTGATATATTACTTATATCTTCCTATAATGTATGTAGTTTGAATTATAATCCTGCAAAATAGTTTTTTAAATTACCTTGTGATCAAGGATTATAAGAAAGTGGAAATTTTTCGAATTCTTCATTTTCTACACGTCATGTTTAAAATAAATTTAATAATTATTGTTTTAAATTGTAAACCTTGTATTATAACTCGTATTTTACTCTGTAACTTGTAAACCACTCCGCCGTCGTCTGGTCCCAAGTCCAGGGTGCGAAAGGAGGAGGGTGGTTGGCCTGCCGCGTCGACCAGAATCGGGTAACCGAAGAAACCAGGCAAGAAACCAATGGATAGTACAATTAATCATTCACGAAATAATGCTACCGCATCTGAGGCAGCCGATGCGCCAGCTCCGGGGACCAGGGATGCTGGTGAGAAGTTGGCAACTGGCCGAAAACCCAAATATTTTACACCGAAATCGGACATTCGAATCGCCGCATGGAATGTGCGAACGGGGCATCACGTCGGCCAAAAGGAAATCATAGCAATGGAATTAGCGAAATGCAAAATATCGATCGCCGCATTATCGGAATTGGGTATGGCCGCGTAAAATTGTACATTTAATTTTTTTTTTTGTCCGAGCAAAATGATTATTAATAACTTAATAATACTGAACTCAAATAGGTCAAAGTATGAACTATTTAAAAGAAACTCCATTTAATAGACATAATACTTAGTTCAAATCTACCAGGCTTTCAAATTTACATTTTTTATGATATTTTAACAAAATCACATTTTTCCGTCTCATACAAAAAAAGCGCGTCCGAAATCTACCTTATGACTATTCAAGGCAAAATATATTTATAAAAACGTTCTTCAGCTGTACGGAGTAGCTTTTAATAGCTTCATTATAACTTTTACTTTGTAAATATATTGTATTTCAACATTTAATTACGATTTTGAAGTTTTTTTTTAACATTCAAACTGTGTCCAAAAATTCCTTGTCTCGAGAGTTACCTTACAAACGTTACCAAATAATCGCTTAATATTTTGTGTATCCACATCCCTAAACTTGATTTAAGCATGGCAACACTGATACTTATCCGTCATAAAAAAAAGAAGAAGAAAGTCGCACAGTCACGCTCGTGAAACCGAAAGTTTTGTGCGCCGATCGAGTTGTCCCCTTTATTTCCTGAAATTTAATACGACTGTCAAGGTCTGTATCTAATTATATTTTGGTTTTTTATCTATTTCGCTCATAGCTCTATTCATACTGTAAAGGAATAAGCTTGGATTGAGGCTCATTCTGGTTTTATGTCAGAGTTTATAAAATTTTTAGGTTAGATTCGCGTGATTTTTCTTCGCGAGTGTTACTTCGAGAGTTACGAGAGTTACGTATCGCTCGGGACATATTTTTAAGCTGAGTTTACACATTACAACGAACGTCACAACCTCGTTATTAACTATCATAATCACAGAGGTGATTCCTTCACACATTTCAGGGCCGCATCCTAGTTCAGGAGATATTAATATTTTTTGTTTTAATGTATGAAACTGTTTTTTTTTTTCAAATTCTGTTTTATTTTTAATGAGATTGTATCCTAATATGCATTCTAAATACTTTTTATTCTTTTACTTTTTTCTCAGACTACCTACTAATTTAGTAGATATTTAATATTTTTAGTTTTCAATGTAGGTATAAAGTTCTATGGGGGGTGGTGATTGGTGAATATGTTGCATAATTATTTTTTCAGATGGCACCGCGACGATGGCACATAGATATCTTGATCCCCTCTAGTACCTACACAACCAAAACGTATGTAATAGCCCTTTGTCTGTCTGTTTGTTGTTTGTCAAGTATGAAAATTTGACAGCGTCGGTAGCTTGGTACAGCTCTTCGGTATTCGATATCGAAGTTAAGCAACCTCGAGCGCGGTCAGTACATGGATGGGTGACCGACTGACCGTTAACGCTGGCCGTGGTTCGGATTCCACGTAAAACTGTAGGTCCCTTCCCTATCCTTACCAGGCTGGTGGTAGGGTATATCCCCCCGGGTTGGTACCAAAGCACTGAATGAAGGGCAGTCGAAACGACTATGCACAAATAGTTCGTGTTTTTCGTCCAGTTCAATGTAGCCGGCCAGATTAGTGGGAAGTACTGACATGGCACCTACCCAATTCACCAAGGTATACTAGGTTAACATCACTACATTAGGGTGATGTAGACATCCATGTCAGTTTCCATAAAAAAAAATAGATGGTGATTGATATTTTTTTTTTCAGATGGCACCGCTTACAGCCGCCGAAAAACAAAAAAGGTATAGAGAACGCATGCGGCAAACGAATCCTGAAAAGTTTTCCGAAGTTCTAAAATATAATGCAGATAGAAATAAAAAGTATAGAAAAAAGATAAAGGAAAGCCTTTCTGAAGAGAAGATAATCCAACAAAGACTAAAATGGCGAGAAAAAAAGAGAAAAAAAAGGAATGATGAAAAAGAAAACTCTGCTGAAAAAAATAATAAAGACGCCAACAACACGACCAGGGATCAGCCACAAAAAAATAAACAAGTTCAAAGAAAAAGAATTTACAGAATGTGGATTGCCAAGAAAACCCAGTATGAAAAAAGAATAAATTTATTGTATAAAAAAATAGATAAACTTCGACAGCAAAATAAGCGATTGATTAAAAAAACCCTTCAATTAGAAGAACTTTTACTTAAAGAAAAAAATGTAGAAGATATAACGATAACGTCAAAAACTAATGAAAATGATATGACACCACTGTCTAAAGCTTCTGCGTTTATAGATCAGAATGTACCTAATGTAACAAACGAAGCAAAAGAAAAAGTCAAAAGGGTCCTTTTGGATCACAATATTCTAACGAATGTAGTACAAGACGCCTACAAAAATACAAAAACGAATGAAGAACGTAATATTTTTAAAAGCTTGACGGAAAATGAAATAGTACATAAATATAGAAAGAAACGTCAAATGACATTATTATTGGGATTAAAAGGGAGAACGCGGCGTCTTAAACAATGCGCAGAAAAAAGAAACAAAAAGATTTCGGCAGAAATAAAGAACTTCTATGTAAGAGATGATGTAAGCCGAGCTACAGCAGGGAAAAAAGAAGTAAAGACCTCAAATAAGGACAAACAACAGAGACGATATTTACTCAAATCACTAAAAGATCTGTTCAAAAAATACAAAGACGAAGGAGGTACGGCAAAGTACTCATCGTTCAAAAAATATAGGCCATTTTATGTGCTGCATCCAAAACTCAGTAATAGGAATACGTGCGGATGTATAAAACATGAAAACATCAAATTCAAAACTGAAAAGTTATACACTGTAGGAATGATTGATACAAAAAACTTGGACGAAATCCTTACAAGAGTAGTATGCGATCCTAATTCGAAGGAATGTGCCTATAGACAATGTCTCAATTGCCGCGATAAAGTTATTACTTTTGATTGGGCTGCTCACAATAATGATGATATGGTTACTTGGGAAGAATTTGCACGCGAGAAACATGAATATGTTGATAAAAATGATGGAAACAAGAAAACTACCGAAAAAATAGTTAAAAAAGAGAACCGTGACACATTAATTTCATTAACCAATTCATACAATAATGACCTAAACACATTCCGTAAACACATATACAACATAAAGCACCAGTATTCTCAGTATTTATCATGCATAAATAATTTAGAAACAAACGAAATAGTGATACACATCGACTTCTCCGAGAATTATACATGCAAATTATCAAAGGAAGTACAATCTATGCACTGGGGAGCATCTAAACCACAAATCACTATACATACCGGAGTGATGTACGCAAAAGAAAGGCAACCTCAAACATTTGCGTCTATTTCCCCCAATAATCAACATGGACCAGAAGCTATATGGGCACATTTAGAACCGGTCTTAGATTATGTTAAGAAGGAATTTCCGAGTGTCACACAAATTCACTTCTTTTCAGACGGCCCAACCAGCCAATATAAGCAAAAAAAAAATTTTTATCTCTTCTCTAAGCTCACACAAGAAATGACATTCCCTCGTTCGACTTGGAATTTTAGCGAAGCCTCACATGGAAAAGGAGCGGCTGATGGTGTCGGCGCCGCAATAAAACGACGCCTTGATAACTGCGTCGCCCAAGGCGTTGATATACCAAATGCCGAAGTGGCCTACGAAGTGCTGCAAAATTCTGATTCAACAATATTGACGTTTTACATACCACATGAATCTATTAAAAAATACTCAGTAACGGAAATCCTATTACCCGTACTACAAACGATGACTTTGCATCAAATTATTAACACGGATGCAATTAACACTATAAGATATAGATGTCTCAGTTGTTTTTGTTGTGACGACGTGAATTCTATCAAAGGTTCCTGCAACTGCCTTAATGCGAAAATCCATCTGCTTTCTAAGAAACGGCAATCTACGGATTCTAAACGAAAAAGGGACAATAGTTCAAATAAGAAACAAGAAGGCCTTCAGAAAAAAAGGAAAATTACACAGAAAGACCCACTTGATGATAGCAAAGAAAACAAAGTACAGATTTTGGCCGATGCCCGTTACTTACCTGAAAACCAAGGCTATATAGACTTAAAACAGTATTATGGATTAAACAGCAAACATATTTCCCCAAATTTCGATTTGTACAGAAATAAATGTTACAACAAAAATGGATATGGTAATAACATTGATCCTATTCCGTCAACGTCAAAGGAAGTCAATTTTAAAACATGTAGTTTAAAACGAAAGAGGCCTGTCGATAGTGAAAGTGATACGACAGACACTAGTCATGAGACCTTTTCTGTCCACGACTCCTCAGATTATTGTATTGACGATGACGAAGAACTTTTAAAAGAAATAACAACAAACGTCAAATACGATCATGATACCGATTTAGAAAAACCGACTACAGAACTAGAAAATATGGGACAAGTGGAAGAAAAAAAGAGACATAACTTAATCGAGACTACGGAAATCGTAAATAGAGTACAAATAAGAGAAAAAGAAAACCTTAACATGGAAAACAAAGAACAAGAAAACGAGACTAGAAAAGGCGAAAATAGAGGTCAAATAGGAAAAACTATTACAAAGGAATCTGAAAATAAAGAAAAAGATAAATATATTACCAGCAAGACTACGGAAAGTGATAACAGAATACAAAGAGGACAAGAAAAAAATAATACTATGACAATTAAAAATATCGTACAAATAGAAGTAGAAAGCAAGACTAATGAAGTACAAATAGGAGCAGAAAAGCACGAGATTGTGAAAACTAAAGACAAAGTACAAATAGAAGAAGCAAAAAGTGGAGAAGCCCAAAATAGAGTACATATAGAAGAAGAAGAAAATAAACCTAGTCAAACTACTGAAGAAAAAGAGTTCGAGAGACTTGAAAATAGAGAAGGTGATAGTGTGATTGTTAAATATTACGAGAAAAGGTCTTGGAAGTTCTACGTAGGTTATATTGAAAATGTGCAAGAGGAAAATAGTGTAACATTTTATACTATAACTTTATTGAAAACAGTCAAAAACCCTTTACAGTTTGTCAAATCAAAAAAAAACGATCGAGATTTTGTGCCAGCGACCAATGTTGTTAAGAAAGTTGATTTAGTACTCAGCTCGAAAGAGTACTATTTAAAAAATTCTTGTGATCGGGTTTACTTTACCTAGAAATGTTCGCTTAAAATTCTGTTCCAGGCTAGGTAGAGCTATCAATTGTTTGCGTAAATTTTTGCATGTAAGTTTATCAGTTTATCCGAAATTTTGTGTTAACAACCAATTTGGTTATGAAAGTTGATTTAATGTTTAGTTTACTTTAAAAAAAAATGGAAGTTGTAATCGGGCTTACTGGAAACCGAAATTTTGTGTGGTTATGAAAGTTGATTTACAGCCGATATTTCAGTTCATATTTATTCTGCTTCACAAGTAAGTGACACTCAATGTGCTACTTATCTCGGAAGAGTCGGATAAGTCCGACTCTTCGGACTTAAGGTCGCACTTAGATGTCACTTACTTGTGAAGCAGATTAAGTATGAACTGAAATAGCGGCTGTTAATGTTTAGTTTACTTAAAAGAAATGGAAGTTATAATCGGGCTTACTAGGAACCGAATTTTTGTGTTAACAACCAATGTGGTTATGAAAGTTGATTTAATGTTTAGTTTACTTTAAAAAAAATGGAAGTTGTAATCGGGCTTTTTGGTATGCCTGTTTCGTTTTTTAAGTGACGAATACCAGTTATAATAAATTTATGACTTAACTTTTAATTAGTTTTTTTTTAAAACAACGAGCTCTAAAAGATAAATAGTGCAACGGATGATTAGATCTCCGAAGGCTAAAGTGGTGTATTTAATTGGACCATCTGAAATACGTACAAATAAATAAATAAATGGATCTACATATATTTTCGACGATCTATTGATTTTTTTTTCCACTTGCCGACATTATTACCAATTTGAAGGTATTTAGAATCATGAGCCAAATACACCCCTGAATCAGAATCAGAAAAAAATCTGGCTTGGGGAACCATCTCTTACACGCAGTGTTTCAGTAGGCGTTGAATTTGAAACCAATACCTCTTAAAATTATTACTCAATAACTCATTCAATTATTAATTAATTCATTCATTCATGTAAACCTAGCTTAAGAATAGTCTCGAGAGTTACTACTAGTCTCGTACGTTACTGTGTGTTACTGATACATTATGTCTCGAGAGTTACTATGTACAATTTTCTACGGCCATACCCAATTACGACTCACGGGATCGGGAACAATGACAATTGATCCGCCAACAATCGACGAGACGATGACGCTATTTTATTCCGGAGGCGACAAACGAGAGGCCGGGATCGGCTTCATGGTCGATCGCCGAGCTGCCGGCAGCGTTATTGCGTTTCAACCGATATCCGAGCGCTTAGCAGTTATCACCATCGATGGAACAATCAAGACCCATATCGTTTCCGTTTACGCGCCAACCGAGATGAGCCCGGATACGAACAAAGATGAATTCTACTACCAGCTTCAACACACGCTGGATACGATACCCCGAACCGAATTAATTATACTAGCGGGCGACTTTAATGCACATACGGGTGTAGATCGGACGGGTTGGGAAGAAACGATGGGAAGATTTGGACACGGCGAAATTAACGACAATGGACTACGCCTGTTATCATTCGCATTGTCGAACAACATGATCGTCGGAAACAGCATATTTCGTCATCCCCGCAAACATCAACTAACGTGGCGAAATCCGTCCGGTAAAGATTCAGCAATGTTGGACTACATTTTAATCAATTCGAGATTTCGATCAACAGTCAAAGACGTACGGGCGATGCGTGGACCCGATTGCGGATCGGATCACTATCTCTTTCGAGCGAAATTACAAATGCGACTACAACGAGCGAAGAAAAAGGCGCCACCACCAACCAAGAGAAACTGGGCATGTCTACAGGACCCAGCCATTGGACAGAAATTTCAAATCGCGCTATCCAACAAATTCGCAACGCTCGTAATATCAGACGATATCGACTTTAAAGAAATGCAATTATCGGAGTCCCTTGTGAAGTGTGCAACGGAGCTGTGCCCACCCATCCGTCGACGGACGCAGCAATGGATTTCGGACGACTGTTTAGACCTCGTCGACCAACGAAAACGGATGAAACACGTCAATTTCGAAAAATACCGATTATTGAACAAAGAAGTCCGACAAAGAATGAAATCGGAACGAGAAGCGCATTGGAATAACGTTGCAGCCGAATTGGAAGAAGCAGCATCGAGGCACGAATACCGGACGCTATACCAAACAATCCGACGGTTAGGCGGGAAAACAACATCAACGAACGACAACATCAAGAAATCGGATGGAACTTTCGTGATCTCCCCCCACGAGCGCCTGCAGCGGTGGAGGGAATTCTTTAATCAGCTGCACAATCACGATCCGCCTCAAGGTCCAGCACCGCAACCGCCGATTATCAATCAGCCGGCGAATCCGTTTTCCGATAACGAACCAACAATAAACGAAGTGAAAACGGCAATAAAATCGCTGAAAAATGGTAAAGCGCCGGGTCCAGATCAAGTTACCGCCGAGATGATCAAAGCCGGAGGTGACATTCTATTACAACAACTACATGTTCTCCTAACGCATATTTGGCAATCGGATCGTATTCCGTCGGCATGGAAGAAAGCCATCGTTGTGCCAATTTTAAAGAAAGGCGATAGCAGAGAATGCAAGAATTATCGCGGTATTAGCCTTCTTTCAATAGTCGGCAAAGTATTTACAAAAATCATACAGTCGAGGCTACAAAAACATCGAGAACAAACGAGCCGAGAGGAGCAAGCAGGATTTAGACCATATCGAGGATGCATTGATCAGATATTCGCTCTTCGTCAGCTAATGGAAGAAAGAATACGGTGCGGCAAACGAACAATCGTCGTCTTCATAGACTTTAAATCCGCCTTCGATTGCATCGATTGGAACAGCTTATGGAGTGCCTTGGAGACAGAACACGTGCCACCAAAAATCATTAAACTTCTCCAATCATCGTACGATGGCTTAACCAGCAGCGTTCGAATCCGTAACGATTTGTCTGAGGAATTCCCGATTCAAACTGGTGTTCGACAAGGAGACGTCGCATCGCCGCTACTTTTTAACGTGGTGATCGACGCGATTATGCGGAGAGCATTCGACGGTCGACGCGGAGTTAGATACGACGAATCAAACTTCATAACCGATTTGATGTTCGCTGATGATAGCGCCGTTTTCGCCGACACTGATGCCGAAGCAACGGACATTTTATACGACATATCCGGAATTGCTCAATCATATGGATTGAAAATCAATGCGGATAAGACCAAAATCCTCACTACAGACGGTTCGAAGGCCAGCGTTTACCTCGATGGAACCCAAATCGAACAGGTCCCACAATTCAAGTATTTAGGATCGTTGGTTACGGAAAAGAAAGTGGCTTCGACGGCCGATGTCCATAGCCGGATCGGTCAGGCAACAGCAACATTCGCCTCGCTCAAGTGGTGCATATGGAAGCGAATGAATATTACCATCAAAACCAAAGTACGACTATACCGAACGTTGGTTCTTCCCATTCTTCTTTATGGATCGGAAACGTGGACGTTACTACAATCGGACCTCAAAAAGTTCGAAGTCTTCCAAATGCGATGCTTGAGGCAGATTCTCGGTGTCTCACTTCGCGACCGAATTCGAAACGAGACCATTAGAGAAAGATGCGATCTAGTAACAACGATCGAAGAAGAAGTACAAAAACGTCGACTACGATGGTTCGGCCATGTTTGCCGAATGAACGACAATCGCTTGCCACGTAAACTTCTTTGGCGAGACCGTCCGACAGAATGGAGAATTCAGCGATCGGCACCGAAGAAAACCTGGCTAAATACCATCAAAGGCGACCTTAAAAATCAACGATTGTCGGCTAGGGATGCTCGAGACGTGGCAAAAAATCGTCAAGAATGGAAGCGAATCGTGAATGGAGTACGAGATCCAGCGGCACCGACAGCAGCGTATTGGCTGCGAGGGCGACCCCCTCCCCAATCGCCGGCTACGGAATAAATAATAATAATAAATAATAAGAAAGTGGAAAGTCAGAAAGAGTTTACTATCTCAACAATTTCAGTGTTTAGGGACTCGCAAAATCAACGTGATTTGAATTGTAATGAAATCAAACAACAACTCGATATTTTGTTTAAAAAAGATATTTTTTACGACAGCTGATGTTGCCATTGCTTTCTAACTCCGTACATTCCCATAGCCTTTAAAAAAGCGATTGAATATTCGAGAACACAGTTGTCAAATTTGATGTGCCCTTTCTCGCCCAAAATGGCTCCGGCGAGGAGTATAATGGGAGTTTTCGGCGCCAGAACTTTAACGTTTATTCAAAATACAAGCGTTTCAACGCTTCCACGGCGGCTTCTACACAAGTGCAATGTCTGTGACAGTGTAGGATCTGTGAAACCAGCAGCGACAACACAATTGAATAATGGGCAAATATGTGCGTATGGGTCCACATGCTGTTATTACATCATTTCGGAATTTTACTTATATTTTCGATCATTTTACACTCTTAAATGCTCGATTCATCAGATATTTACCATCTGACGCCGTTTTCGCTATGAAAATCGTTATTTTTTAGTGATTTCGAAACCTAACCTCAAAAATCGTTTTTAGGTGTTGGTAAATTGTATAGGGGCTTTCATACTTCAAGGCAGCTGTGGCGAAAAGACTATTACCAAATACTGGGAGTGACAAAAAACGCATCATCGAAAGATATAAAGAAGGCTTATTATCAGTTGGCGAAGAAGTATCACCCCGATACTAACACTCAAGATCCTAACTCAAGTAAGAAGTTTCAAGAGGTTTCCGAAGCTTATGAGGTGAGTTCAAATTGAGGTATTATTCTGGTATTGGTACCTTTTCCTACATAGTTGATGCTTTACATAGCCTGACTATATTCACAACGCTGATTCCGAAACTGCAATAATCTTTTTTCGGCCTCAGGAAATAAGCGGGATATAGGCATTTAAATAACCGTCAAACACCTACATTTCGGTAGGTTAAGTAGTTTTATTTAAACAATTCATAAGCACCTACACTCTTGTGTAAATTAATCTGAACACTATGAAATATTTCATACTGGCAAGTAAAATCTGTGTTTTGATGTGATAACACTTTTCTATACTGTGAAATATCACTCTAACTTCTAATTGTCATCCTAAGACCTTGTCATGTTATTGTGCGTGGATTTTAGTGCTTTTTCCCGCATTGTGTCTGTCGGAGACTTTTAGTTAGTTAGTTAGTTTGTCTGGGCTTTTTCCCGCACTTGACCTCTTGATTGGGCCGTTGTGCGTGGCTCATGTTTCTATTTATGTTACTCCAGCCAACCCAGGCTGTCCCAGAAGGTTAGCAGCCTGTTTGGGTTGCTACAGGCCTCCGGGACAGATGCTGGAGATTGTAGTATTCTTGCCCGTTGCTTTGCCACGCTCCTGCATTCCATGAGCACATGCTGTGGCGTTTCTTCTTCCTCCATGCATCCTCTGCATAGAGGGCTGTCTGTCACACCTATGGTAAACAGGTGTTTGTTTAGGGGACAGTGGCCTGTCATAGTACCTATGACTTTACGGATTTTGTCCCTTTTTAATCTGGTGAGGTTGCGGGCAAGTTTTTTGGACGCTTCCGGAACCGCGTTCTTTGTTTGCCTGCATCCTGCGTTCTTTTTCCATTCTGTAAGGTGGGTTTCTTCGGTGTTCCTGCGTAGCCATGTTTTTATTTGGGCCTGGGGAATGGGCATCAAGGGTTCCGGTCCATATAATATTTCCTTTGATCCCCTTTTGGCCAGTTCGTCTGCCGCGTCGTTTCCCAGTGAGTCGCTGTGCCCTTTAATCCATTGCAGGGTCACTCTATTTGACCCTGCAATGGATTGAAGCGCATTGTGGCATTCCAGTACAAGGACAGAGGTTATAGTATTTTTTGCTAGCGCTTGTAGCACGGAGGCACTATCGGAGACAAATTTCAAGCTTAGGTCTCCGACATCTTTGGCTGCAACTGCTTGTGCTGCTCTGGTGATGCCAATGCATTCTGCTTGGAAGATCGTATTTAGGTTGCCTAGGGTAGTTGAAATTTTTTTGATGTTTAGATCATTTGAGAAGACGCCGGCTCCGGTACCTTGAGTGGTTTTGGAGCCATCTGTGTATATCCTTACTTCATTTGTACCAGAGTGATCTGCTGGTTCTGCAATGAGTTGGATATTGTATCTTCGATCAAAGACATGATGGCATATTATCCTGTCCATGGGTGCGTCCAGAAGAGGTATTTCTTCTAGAACCCGTTTCAGAATTTTTGAGTGTGGTGTTTCTGTGTTTTGTTTCCACAGTTCATTTGCTCTTAGTCTTAAAGCGGCTGCCTTAGCCTCCTCTTGGATGACAAGATCCAGAGGTCTCATGTTTAGGAGGTACTCTAGTGCGGCCGATGGTGTGGTTCTCATACATCCAGTGGCTGCTACACACGCTAAGCGTTGCAGGCTCTGGAGTCTCGCTTTCACTGTGGTCAGTTGTTTTCTGGGCCACCATACAACTGATCCATAAGTCAGAGAGGGCCTGATGACTGATGTGTACAGCCAGAGTGTGATTTTTGGGTTGAGACCCCATTTTTTCCCCACTAGTCTCCGACACTGCCAAAAAGTTAGGCAGGCCCTCTTTGTTTTGGCTTCGATATGACTCGCCCAGTTTAATTTGCTGTCAAGGATGACTCCCAGATATTTCACCTCTGTAGATAGGGAGAGTTTGGTGTTGAATAATTTTGGTACTTGTAGTTCTGGTAACTTCCTCTTGTTGGTGAAGAGGATGAGTTCTGTCTTTTTCGGATTTACTGACAATTTATGTTCGTCACACCATTTTTCTACTATCTGCAAAGCTGAGCGCATGACTTTACATAGCATATTTTCTGCGTTTCCATTAATCATTATTGTTAGGTCGTCGGCATAACCAATAGTAGTGTAACCCCTTTCATTTAGTGTTTTTATGAGGCTGTCCACTACTATGTTCCATAGAAGTGGTGATAGGACCCCCCCTTGGGGGCATCCTTTAACTACCTTCGCTCTCTGTCGGAGACTTTTTGAAGATCTTGGAGATATTCGCATGTAATCTCGCATGTAATGTAATCGCATGAAAACAATGGATATCTCGTTGGAAATCCGCAGCAAGGTGATTGCCCTTGATCGATAAGCCAAAGACGAATATCTGAGGAATGTGGCATATCATCGGGATCAACTAATGCCATCATACAGCATCACAGGGAATCTGGTTCAATTTTACCATAATGAATCGGAAATGTGGCCGCAAAAGGAAAAATACTACGAATGATAATACCATTTTGATTCGCAACAGTAAAATTAACCCACACAAGACTAGTGACGACTGACAAAAGGAGCTTGAAACTTCTGAGACAATCGTAAAGTGGAAAGTGGATGAAAAGCTAGAAGACTCTTGGAAAGTCGGCGAAAAGCTAGAAGGCACTTAAAAAAACAGCTTCTTAACAAAAACCATGAAGCAAAAAAGGATGTCATAGGTACAAATATATAAGCTCTGGACTTCTGAGGATTGGAAAAACATTTTATTATCTGATGAGTCACTTTTTTGTCCAGGGTATGTGTTACCAATTCGTTCACAAGGCAGACGGAGAACCACTTTCTCCAGCCCATATCCAACAATCGGTGAAAATGTTTTGGGGTTGTTTCTCATTCTATGGCACTGGTGCCTTAGTTTCGATAGCAGGAATGATGAACAGTGTAAAATACATCGAAGTTTTGAAAGACAGAATGCTACATAAGCTAAACAACATTCCAACCGAGACTCCAATATTTCAACAAGACTTGGCTCCTTGCCATGCTTCCAAGTTGGTAAAGAAATTCTTTGCCGATGACAGCATTACTTGTTGAGACTGGCCTGGAAACTCACCGGATTTAAATCCAATTGAAAATTTGTGGTCAATCTGTAAAGCAAGGCTAAGAAAAATGCACTGCACTACAATAGCAAAGCTCGTAAATGCTGTAGGTAATTGCGGTGTGGTACAGAGATCCGAAAGTTCATGAAAACTGTCAAGAGTTGGTGGAATCAATGCCGAAGCGATTACAGTTGCTACTCAAAGCTAAAGGAGGCCACATAAAATACAAATTTATAAGCTAAATTAAATTTTTGTATAATGTTCTTGAATTTGACTAAAAACCATTATTTGACTAAAATGGCCAGTGTTTAGATTAATTTGCACAAGGGTGTATATGGTTATAGCTCAAGGTAGTTTTGTTTAAAAACTATCTTGAATACATACTAAAAAATATATTTTTTTGTATGTAAATTCGAAAATTTTATGTAATTGAAGAATTATGCTGTTTACCGCATGAAGTTTGTAACACCTGATGTATCGGCCACGTTGCAACCACCGTTGTCCATGGTAGACTGGACAACGGTGGGTAGACTGTCTACCTTGGACAACAGCAGTTTCAAGATTGCCGAAACGTCAACCGTTACAAACTCCACTCGGTAAATACGTTTTTATCTTATTTATGATGAAAATTTTATATTTTGTAATATTATGTGCCTATCACTATTTCATATCAGTTTTTTTTTGATAAATGTAAAGGTGCTATTATCATATAAATTCCCAAATTGATTTAACTTATTGGGTTTCTAATTTGACCGCAGTTGAAATTAGCAAAAAAGAAAGTTCCCTAAAAACTTTCAAAAGGGTGCGAAGGTGGCCATAAGATCCACTTTGTTCTCGGATCGGCCTAACTCACGATTCAGCTATTCAGAAGCCGCCTCGTGTGGAAGGCTACCCTGGGTAAGACTCTCGGTCTCAGGCCTCAAAGCTGAGGGACCAGTTTCTCCCGGCGGGATTGCATCTCGGCGTCACTGGACGATATGCGCACCGGTCGGCGAAGCCAATCAGTTGTGCATTCTGACTAATTGCTGAAGTGGTCTGGAGACTATGGCAATACACTGTCTCCTAAGCAGCGGGGGTGGATGTTGACCTGTTGTCAAGCCACTCTTGAAATGACCTCGGGCCACTCGATCCCGTGTTGCACTACGGGCAAAGAATGCCCAGGGCCGTGATAAATTCTAACTGAATTACCGCTATAATACAACAGGTAGAGGTCGCGTAAGTGACTTCGGACCCGTAACCAGTCGGGAGGACGGAGGTATCCTAAAGGTTAATTCCAGGCGGAGTTATCCTTCTAAACTGGTAGTCAGGGGGTGAGGCTGCGCGCTGTTTACATTTCCCGCTGCCTCGCCGTAAGGCGTTGGCCTCTGGCGGGCAGGTGGCGGAGCTTGACGGTGGACTGTTTTGTCCTAAGTCTTCTGCGCTCACCCGACTGGAGACAGAATGATAAATTTCGTTAAAACTTCCTGAGGTGACGGGTTCGCCCGTTGTAGTTGGCAGCTCTAGTAGGTCCTTATACTGTACCACAAATATGACAGCAAAAAGTCCCTGAATTTAAAGATAATTAAGGAAAAAATGTAATAATGCGTAATAAATGACTTTTGTCATTGTAAACAATTGTATTCACTGGTTATCAATGTTCTCACTATCTGCTCAGGGATTGAGTTGTAAAATATTTATTATGCTTGCTTGCCGAGTCAGCAATTGCGCTTCTCTCCTATGCGGTCTCTTACCATAGTATTAGAGCCACCGTACATTTCAGTACAAATTTTCTCTTTTCAGTACCCTATATTTTATCGCTTCCACGAATGATCCTGATCATCTGTATGGTGAGTTCTTCAGATGGTATCTCGCTGCATTGGATAGCTCAATTCCCGTGAGGCAATCGACTCAGAAACTTTAAAAAACCTTTAATGACTGGGCAACACCGGGAATCAAGATATCCAAACAGCGGATGCTGCATCTGAATGAAATACAGAAAAATAGTAATGATACCATAGTTCTCGAATACATCAAAGCATACAAAAAGACATACAAAAAAGTAGTATGGTTTGCTAAGCAGAAATATTTAAAATATACTATAGATAATTCGGATAATAAAATCAAGGCTGCCTGGAATATCATTAAAAAAGAATGTACACGGAACCAAACGGGTAATAATTGCGTACGCCTCAACGTCAATGGCAGTAGTATAGATGATGCGACAACGGTTGCAGAACTTTTTAATGACTATTTCAGCTCTATACCCTTAAATACCAGCTGCCAGAATAAGGGAAATCACTCAGCTTTAGGCCTGCTTGAGGACTATCGTAATAAAAATCCAAATTCATTGTTATTCTCCCCCACCAATTCCTCCGAAATAATTAAAGTTGCTAAATCACTTAACCCCTCCTGTTGCGAGGTAAAAACTCACCTATCACTTTTGCGCGCGACATACATATTCGGGCAAAAAATCGACGCGAGTCAACGGCCTTGAGAAAAACGATCATAACTTATAAACCACTAAACGGATTTAAAAAAGATAAAGAGATAAATGATCGCATTGAAATTTGACATATAAAACATTGTAACCTTATCTCGTAAAACAATTAAGATAATAATGAATAAATATTACAAAATTGGCAAACTAAAAAAAACTCGCCTATAAAATCATTTCGATTTTTTTTGTCACAAAATACGTAAAATATGCAAAAATTGTAAATACAGTTATGTTCTTTATTAAATGCTTTACCAAAACGATATTTTTTTTTACTTATTTGCATACAAAAATATTTATTTATTCAGCCAAGAAAAATTTTATGTATTCTCGTAAAAAAAAATTTTTTTAATTTTTAATTTGTGACTACTTATGGTATTTTTTTATATGAAATTCTTTCAAAATAACTTTATTACTACATCACACTTCTTAGAAATCACACCAGAACTTTGAGCTTTGTCTGATATTATAGAAAAATCTAAAGTTTTGAGAGTTTCCGCGTCCGAACTTAATAATAAACTTTGAATGCTCATAATTATATTGTCTTTATATTGTCTTATCATAGACTTATTATATGTCTAATAACTAATTACTATACTCCAAAGAGTCACATTTCATCGATAAACTATGGAAAATCGCACTTTATTCTCTCATAGTAATTATCAAAACAAGTTTCTTTGCGCGATTCATTTTACAAAACAAGATATAATTTTCAAAATACGCCTAATTATGTGATAACTTAGGATGTAAATGAAACAATACTTATTTTGTTAGTAAATTAAAGCGACATTACGTCATATTTCGCAATATATCGGGATATTTCATAAACATTACAAAATAATAACAACCATTTTTTCGCGAGCCGTTTGTTGTCGCCGAAGTGTTTTCTTTAAAAATTCGTGAAAAACAGCAAATGGACTATCTCAATTGACTAATCCTAATGCCTAAACTACTTAAAAATGCAAATTACTCACTGTTATCCAGTAAACACTGCACTGTTATCCACAAAACACTGCACAAAACCACCATTCCGCGGAACTATACGCGGCCGCGGCGCTGGCGGATGGACTGCCGTTTTGACGTCTATGCTAACTTTTTAAATCGCCGTTCGATGTTTTCGCCGGTGGCCGCCGAATTAAAGATTATTTGGCCATATCGTTCCGTCGTCAGAAAGCATTAAGTACGACGTTTCGAATCGTAAATTGCATTTTTCGCAGCGGCGAGCGCGATATCCATTAGCGGATGTTTCGGATTTTAGGCGGCCGCCATACATGTCCCCAAATGGATGTTACGTGCTGAGCGGGTTAAAATGAAAAATTCAACAGACCTATGGAATATATCCACCAAAATCCTAAAGAGTTCTGTAACCGTAATCTCGCACAATCTATCTTTTATATTTAATCGATGCATGGAACATGGATTCTTTCCCACCGAAATGAAGATGGCCAAAGTAGTGCCGATATTTAAAAAAGGTTGCCCTGAAAACAGAGATAATTATCGACCCATATCGCTTTTACCAGTTTTCAGCAAAATTTTTGAAAAATTACTTCTTATCCGACTTGTTAATTTCTTTGCTGAAAACCAAATCCTGTCTAAAAAACAATTTGGATTTCAAAAAAATCTCTACGCAAGATGCAATCGCCAGTCTAATTAAAAAAGCACTACTTGGGCTAGACAATATGAAAAAAACCGTAGGCATTTTCTGTGACCTCTCTAAGGCTTTTGATTGCGTAGACCACTCAATTCTACTTGAAAAATTGGAATATTACGGCATTAGGAATAAGGAACTGCAGCTCATGGAATCTTATTTGCAAGAACGCACTCAGATTACGCAAGTCGAAAATAGCAAGAGCGCGCCACAGAATATCCGCAAAGGTGTTCCTCAAGGATCGATACTTGGACCATTTCTCTTCCTCGTCTATATTAATGACATCTCAGAGTGCCTGAAATCCGTGGATGATGAAATCATTTTATTCGCCGATGATACTTCACTTATTTTTAGCGATAAAAATAAAGACACTTTGGCCCGAAGAATAAAAGAAACAATAGACAGGCTTAGTATATGGTTCCAAGTTAATAAATTGTCACTTAACGTAAATAAATCAAAATCAATATGCTTCTCTTTGCGGCCGTCTGATTATAACGAAATAGACGTATACTTTGGGTCTGACCAACTAGAAAATGTCTCCTCCACGAAATTTCTCGGATTAGAAATCGATCAAAAATTACAATGGTCTGATCACTTAAATGATCTCAGTAAAAAATTATGCAGTGCCATATTCGCCATTAGAAAGATAAGAAGTTTATGCGGTTTTGAAGCAGCGAAATCCGTTTATTTTGCATATTTCCACTCCTTAATAACGTATGGCCTAATGTTTTGGGGAATGGCACCAAACTCAAAAAGAATTTTTCTCCTCCAGAAAAGAGCGGTACGCAGTTTATATAGTCTCACCAAGAAGTTCTTGTAAGCCGCTATTTGTAAAATCAGGGATAATGACTCTATTTTCTTCTTACATCTACCAAAATATTATGTACGCTCGTAGACACCTAACAGAAGCTCCGGTGAATAGTGATTTTCATCATCACGATACGAGGAATAAATCCAATCTCCACATAAACCGACAGCGACTTAGCAAAGTGCGAAACAGTTTTATTCACCAAAATTTGTCCTTCTATAATAAGATTCCAGAGCAAATGAAAAGCCTTGGAGAGGACCAATTTAAAAAGATAATTATACATAATTTGGTAAGAAACCCAATTTATGGTATAAGGGAGTTTGAAAATTCTGAGTTTATTTTCCATGTTTATGATTAATGAAATGCTTAAAGTTTTAAACATAATGGTATTATGATAGCTGACATTCTAATTTTCATATAATTAAATTCATTTTTTAAAAAAAACACAAAGGCATATTGCTGGATTGGCAATAAAATATATATTTTTTGATTATTCTACATAGAATTTGCATTTATATTTTAATATATTATTCTCCCTGACTCATCACATTAGCATATTTTGATTATTTGTATGTAGGTAATATTGAATATAATATTACAGCCATGACAACTATCACGATAGTTATGTTTATAATAATGAAATTTTTAGCATTTAATTTTGTGACGCATCCAAGTGTAGGAATGCCTATCTACTGGAGTAGTTGATTGTATTGTATTGTATTGTATTGTATAACTTTTAAACAGTGGTGACTTTCAGATGTCTGTGTTATTTATTTTAAAGAATTTGTCGAGAAGCATCTCCTATAATATAAATATACATAAATATATATATACATATATAATATAAATATATATATAATCCTCTATAATTAAATGCCATTCAATATTTTGAATGGTATTTTCCGTAATTTACCATTATACGTTGAAACCGGTGAAACGTTCATTCACATAAACTAGGTAAAAGACCACGAAGCCAACAACACAACTACAATAGCATCTGCAGGCCTGAATTATGCTGTTTCCCGAGTTTTTTTTTTTAAATTTATTTTTTTATTATTTAGGTACATAGGATTAGGTATACAGTTCATTCATAGGTCATGTAATCTTATAATAATTATATAAATTATTTAATAATTAATATAGGGATGTTTAACACATCTTACATGACCTTTACTGCCAATAGCCCATCTAACTAGGCGATAATTTGGCCCGTCTCTAGATGTGCATATTTTTATGCAATTTTAAGAAATGAAGTGTTTTTTTTAAATAAATTATTTGGACCCACCACCTGTATATACACATAAATATACCAATTTTATAAAAAAAAATATAGCTATGTAATAAATATATACATTTATAGTTGTAATTTAATAAAATTTAATTAAGAAAAATAGATAAGTGATACTAAATAAATTGTCGTGCGTTGCAAAGAAGTTGATCAGATTTTACATATCCCTTGTTAAGTAGCCATCTATTAAGGTTTGCTTTAAATATTTTTATGTTACTTATATGCCCAAAGACAATTTTATTTAGCAAAAAAATAAAAAAATGGCTTCCTGACGACACAGGACGTTTAAGGACAGAGGATAAACGTGATAATCATCTCTCAAAAAATAATATACCCGCATAAATTTACTATACTACATAATATGATATAAGATAATAAACATAATGTAATATAATACAAAGGAATAATACTATAATATATTTAGATCGTTATATATGTCTGCATGTGTGTATATGTATGTGTGTATGTATACTATTGTGGGCAAAAACTAAGGTGAATTTCTAACGGATTCAGGCAAACTCTTTTATTTTTATGTTGGTACTACTGTTACTGACATCTGTGCCAAATTTCATGTCAAAGTCATCATTTGTTACATAGTTACCGCTTGTGTTTTCTAAGCGACTAAAATTGATTTTGGGTAATTTTTACAATGTCGAATTTGTTGAGCAAAGAAATGCCATTAAATTTTGTTTGCGGAATGAAATTTCGGCTGCGAAAACGTTCAGAATGTTGCAGAAGGCTTTCGTTGATTTGACCATGTCGCAGAAAAATGTTTATAAATGGTACAAAGACTTCAGAGAAGGCAGAGAATGTGTTAATGATCATCAACATCAACTGACTTTTTTTTTTAAATATTGTTTTTTTTTTTAATTTGAAAATTTGATGTATTTGATTGTTAAATAAATGTTTGACAAGCGTTTGAGCACGCTTCGCCGTATAGCGGTAGGTAGAATATCGGTAATAATATTATCGATAGTTTACCTACCGCTAGATGGCGCATCGTGCTCAGCGCTTTTATACTAATTTTCACAAATTTCTGTCAAAAGTTGCTTACTTGCTCGTACTGAGCCATCCCCTTCAAGGATTCCGGTTAATTAAAACACTCATACATATAGAGTAAACAGTGGGCCCGATTGCGTTTCATCGTGAACTTAAATTGGAAGTTAGTTCAACGAGACAGAGCAAAACGTTAGAGCGGAATATGAAATAAATGATTATCGTTTTCCCGCACCAAAACTACCTATCGAACTTATATACGTCTGAATAAATTTGAATTTTGTGCAGTGTCAGATTTAGCCCCTTTGTCTTCCGGTGGGTAGTTGTAATGCGGAAAAGTGACAACCGTTCATTTCACATTCCATTTTAACGTATTGCCCTGTCTCGTTCTAGTGAACTAATTTCCGATTTTAGTTGAGAAACCTCTATCCGGCTGTGGATAGAGGTATCTCCTTGGTCTCTCCCTCTCCGAGAGTATCGCCTCCCTCATCCACTGTGTACCAGCAACGATTTAACTAAAAATAATTCTTATAGATCCTCTCAGATGACAAGAAACGCAAGGAATATGACTTGTACGGAGCGACGGCGGAACAGATGGGCGCTGCAGGCGGCGCCGGGGCGGGCGGCGGCTTCCGCTCCACGGTGGACCCCGAGGAGTTGTTCCGCAAGATCTTCGGCAGCGGAGCCGGCCGCATGGGCAACATATTCGACGACTTCTCCGAAAGCCAGTTCGGGTTCGGCGGAGCCGAAGAGGTAAGGTTTTCGATCGCTGCCATATCAACTTCTCTCCCTAAAATTTATTTTCACTTTGCATTTGCGCTAGAATCGATGCATCAACTCCCGCAGCATTGAGTAAATAGGGTTTCGATTGCTCAAAGCCATATTGCGTTTTGGCAACCTTTCTGCACTGGCGACGTGCGGGTGACGCTGATAGCATTGTCCGGTTGCTAAACATTCGATTATAATCTGCCCTCACAGGCTTCCCACGTGAAGTTTCAAATGTATTGTTTGGGATGAGTTACAATTTCTCGCAAACTTTTATGTGAATTCCTGGCCAAAAAAACTATTGAATATATAACATATTAGATTGTTCAATGCCATAGTACATCTTGGCAACCCTTCTGAGCCGGCAGCATGCAGGCGGCACTGATAGCATTGTGGCGAAACTAATAGCAATTTATAAATAGCGTGAAGTTTTTATCACCTGACATTCCGAAGATATTGCAGCCACCGTTGTCCATAGTAGAAAGGGTAGACAGTCTACCCTGGACAACAACGGTCACAACATCGCCGAACAGGGCTTAAAAACATCAGGGCTTAAAAACATGTTTTTAAGCCCTGTTCTTTGGTAATATATACACTTGCGAGCATCTAAATCGACTCACCCCCTCAGTTCAGATAAAATCCAGTTTTTTTCTAAAAGGACTAACCGGATGTACACCAAATATATACTTTTATGAAAACATAATTATTTAGCTTTCTAATGATTGCATTTTTATAAAAATTGGTTAAGAACTTTTTTAAATAATAATATCTGAACGGAAGTATTTAAAAGTACGCTATTCGTCGCAAAAAGTTTCCGCATCTTAATCACTCATAAATCCCCCAGGAACAGGTTTATTTTTAGCAGTCACTTATCAGTAGTTGACGCGAAAACATCTCCGTAAGCCAAACTCATTATTATCGTAAAAGTATGGATACTACGCCAACAAAGATCGCTCAGGTTATTGATTTATTGCAGCAGGGCCTCAGTCAAGGTACAGTTGCTCTACAAGTGGAATTTAGTCAGTCTGCCGTCTCAAGTGTAAAAAGGAGGTTTGAACAATCTGGTACCATCAATCGGAGACCAAATAGCAGCCGGCTCTGGTGCGCTTCTGAGAGGGACGACCGTTACATCGCTTCGACGTTACTGCAGACTCTTGACCTCGCTGGCATTAATGTACAGCAGGAGCTGAGACAAGTTCAAGGGGTAGCTGTCAGTCAGTGAACGATCAGAAGACGCTTGAAAAAATCCGACCTCGTTCCAAAAAGACCTGTCACAGGCCTTAAATTGCCCACACGCCACCAGCAAGCACGCCTTTAATTTGCTCGAGAGGACGTCAGTTGGAGCATAGAGCAATGGCGGTCAGTTTTATTTACTGACGAGAGGAAAATGTGTCTGTATGGCAGCCACAGAATAGGCTGGGTCCCCAGGCGTCCAGGTGAGTGATTTTCGCAGTGCTGCTTCGCTGAAATAGTCTCCTACGGCGGCGTTTCCTGCATGGTGTGGGCTGGCATTTCTTTAGAGGGAAGGACCAACCTCGTTTTCGTGCCAGAGGGAGGTCGGAGAGAAGGCCTGAATGCTGAACGCTATATCAAATTATTCTCCTGGATCATGTCATACCGTATGAAGGATTTATTGTAAAAAAACTCTGTGTTAATACACGATAATGCACGGTGTCACACGTTGGTTTGGAGACGATGGACTGGCCAGCTTTTAGTCCAGACATGAATTCCATCGAGAATTTGTGAGACGAGCTGAAACAAAGAGTTCGAGCCAGAAATCCGGCAACTTCTAATATCTACGAGCTCAAGACAGCTTTGTTAGAGGAATGGGATGGGATTCCTCAAGACTTGACCAAAAAACTGATCAGGACGTTGAGGAACCGCATGCGAGCTGTCATCTGGGGAAGAGGGGGTAACACTAAATATGAATTTAATTAACGTTCCTTCTTAGGTTTGCATCTTCCGTTTTAATTTAATTTTAAATATCCCCAGTTTTCTACTCCTGAACACCTGAACATCCATTTTACTCCCATTTTAGATTTTATTTCATTTAAAAAAAATCCTAAGCGGATTTTCATGATTGTGGTATTAACGGACAGCTAACAAAATAAGGGTTTTAATAAGTATATAATTGTATGGATCTACCTAGCCATTTTTGAAACAAATAAGTTTTTTTCCGCACTGAGGCGGTGAGTCGATTTAGTTGCTCGCAAGTGTATAAAACTGCAATTTTCACATCTCAAATTCTTTGGCTTCGATGGGGGTAGCGAATGGGTGTTAAGGTGGACGCTCACATGTGGCAAGATAGCTGTCCTAAACCCACCACATCTGGAGTCCACGCTCACCCCAATAAGTATAATATTATTGTTACGATGGGCCTGAATCCGATCGGTGAATTCCATAAAAATAAAAATCAAAAGCTCATTCATTGTGCTGTCTAACGTATCCCGATTTGACTATATCTCCATTATTTTGGTTTACAGATTGTGATGAATTTACGGTTTCACGAGGCAGCCCGCGGAGTTAATAAAGACATCAACGTGAATATCGTGGATACTTGTCCAAAGTGCCAGGGCAGTAGAGCAGAGTTAGGAACAAAGCCAACAACTTGTACTTACTGCAGTGGCACTGGAATGGAGACTATCTCAACAGGTAGACCCATAGACAATCTATACTAATAATAAAGCTGAAGAGTTTGTTTTTTTGCTGTTTAAACACGCTAATCTATGGAACTACTAGTTGGATTTGAACAGTTTTTGTTGCATTTGATATCCCAATTCTTGAGGAAGGTTATAGGCTATTTAACATCACATTATGGCCCTTAGTGGGAGAGCAAAAAGACGCTAAGCCAAAACGAAGTATTAGCGCGGTCGGGCGATGCGACTCGGCGGGTCGGGTGCCGAGCATTACTGAGAAGAGCCGAACTGTGCATGCTTTATCTAGATCACGTTGCGGCAAAAACCAGTAAAGAAAAATTTTTGTATATGCCAAAGTATTCTAAATTATGTAGAAATTATCTGATTTCTTTTAAATTAAATGACGGATGAAACCGCGGGGCACAGCTAGTATAAAACTAAGATGTAGAACTCCATACATAAAATATACAAACTACTTGTCCACCATTGCCTACAGTACGTCACTAAATCCACACACCCATTCAAATGAATGACAACAACTAGAGAGACGAATGACGCACTCTTTTACGATCCATTCTGCTCAATCGTGGAATCAGCTCCCTCACTAACAGACATGCACCTTTGTTGCACACTTTCAAAAATTGTTGAACATTTATTTTTACACAGCCACTAACCAATTACCTCACCTTGTCCTCTCTTTAATCCTTCCCTGGGCAACCTTAGCATAGGTAATTGACATATATTTGTATGATTTTATTTTAAATTTAACATTACTGCTTCTCTGTGTATTGTACGGTGACAATTAGGAATTAGTTTATGAAATGGTTGACTGTAAGATATCGCTATAGCAATAAGTCCGCCATTTGTGCATAAATTGTCTTTTTTTTATAAAACCAGTGTCATATTCATTAAGTAATGTTTTTATAGCACAATAAAGTTATTTTATTCTATTCTATTATTCTATAAAATATTACAACATGATAACAGATTTTGAGTATAATCCAAATGAAGGTAGACAACATGGAAACCTTTATTACTCCATCATACTGCATCATACACAAGTATATTGAGGGTCTCAAGCTAAAACATATCTACAGAATTTGTAAAATCTACTTCTTGGAGCGAATTGCCCTATTTTGATTTATGTACAACATGATAAAATGGCTTAACATTGTCGTTTGTTAAATTAGACATGATCTTGATGTAGTTAGTTAGTTAGTTAGTTGTACTGGGCGTTCCTCCGCAAGTCGACATCCAGTGTGCCTATTTTGCGTGTAACGGGGGTAGCGCTATTCCACCCACCCCAGCTCCTCGACGAAAGCCAGCAGGGCTTTCAGGTTTCCTGCTGCCTCGCGCAGGGTGCCTGGAGTCCCAAGGTGTTTTGTCCTGTATACTTCTACCTGTTTACAATCTAGCAGAATGTGTTTTGTGGTTTCTTCCGCCTCCATGCATGCTCTGCACATAGGGCTATTCGTTTCGCCCATGTTGAAGAGGTGTTTGTTTAGTGTGTTGTGTCCTGTTATCAGTCCCACTAGTTTGCGTAGTTGGGGCCTTTTTGTCCTTAGAAGTGTTTTGGTAAGTTTGTGGTTGTATTGCACTACTATTTCTTTGGTTTGTCTACAGGTGTCTATCTCTTTCCAGTGTGTTTGATGTAGTTGTTTGTAGTGGTTGTCAAGCTGGTTGTTTATGTGCGAGTAGGGTAGGGGCACGATAGGTTCGGGTCCGTATGCCGGTGTGTCTGAGCCCTTACGGGCTAGTTCATCCGCAGCATCGTTTCCTCTTGAGTTACTGTGTCCCTTGATCCATTTCAGTGTCACCTTATTGCCTTTTCCGCATACCTCGAGGAGGCTTTGGTGGCATTCGTATATGAGCCCAGATGTAAATCTATCGCTTCCCAGTGCCTGTAGCACTGACCTGCTGTCCGATAGAATACATATGTTTTCGTGTTTTAGCTGCCGCTGTTCCACTGCGTTGCAAGCTTCTAGTTCTGATCTTGATGTAACTGCTCATATAAAATGTTTAGTCGCAATGTTTGTAATTATCTTTTATTTCGATTATGGAATGTGTCATTTTGGTTATAAGAGATTACATATACTGAATTTTTATTTTTGCAGGCCCTTTCTTTATGCGATCAACATGTAGATATTGCCACGGCACCAAAGTTCTCATTAGATACCCTTGCATTGAATGTGAAGGAAAAGGACAAATGGTAAGATGTTTTCTTCTGTATCTGTCTTCTTTTAGCCTCATCTCAAACCCTAGCGATTGCTACCCTAGTGCTACCCTGCCCTAGTGATCCCGAGCCAACTTTGGGTTCAGCAGCCATATCATAGTGGAACTTAGAGCGGGCTATCATAAATGAATGCATATACAAAATGTTGTGTACGTGCTGTTGACCGTTGAGGAGTCCCCTAGTCGGGAGCCAACCCTGGGCGCAGCAGGCATGTCATGGTGAAACTTAGAACGGGCTATCATAATTGAATGCGTATACAAAATTTCGTGTCTGTGCTGTTAACTGTTGAGGAGTCCCCTCCTCGGGAGCCAATCCTGGGTGCAAAATCAGGTCATGCTTGCCATAAAAATGCTGTCATCGGAACTGCACCAACGTGTAAAATTTGAACTTCATGGGATAAGAGGAAGTGGTTCTAATTATGCTTGCATGATTTGACCTAAACAAACGTACTGACAAACATTGCAAGTTAAATAAAAGCTTGTAAAATTTCATTTTTAGGAGGTATTAGTTCGCATACTAATATATAATACTGGCTTATTCAATGAAGGCGACTTTCACTGCATATAATAGCATAAATATGGAGATTGGCCACCTGCAAATTACTGCCTTACAAAGCCTGCCTTACAACTTACCGCCACGACAAAGTCCTTGCTGTTATTCGCAAGGTAATTAGCCTTTCAGGGGCTCGTGCCAACAAGGGTTTGACAGTACCCTCCAAACCCCCAATACTGTTTGTGCGGGATGGCTCTAAAGGCAAAAAACATTTCACTACAAAACCTTTCTCAATAATCGAGAAAACTTCATATTGTACTCTGAAGGTCGATTCGGTCTCTAAGCAGTATAAATTCCCTGAAAGTCTCGGATGCACAGCCCTGCGTCCAGATATAACTCTTTACTCTCTATCTCGGAAGGTGGCCCTTATCGTAGAATTAACTTCCATGGGAATCAAATATCCCAAAAGACTACGAGTACAAATTAATAAATACCATGATCTCGCAAATGCCGTCACCCGGAACGGCTTCACTGTTCACCTTCACACGGTGAAAGTTGGCGCTCGTGGCCTGCCAGCTAAATCTCTGTTTCACCTCTTTAAAGATCTTAGTCTTTCCAGAAAAATAATCAACTCTTTCCTAGAAAAAATACCTAAAGCCACGATTTGCGCATCTCAAATTCTATGGTTTCGAAGGGGGAGTGAATGGGTGGTAAGGTGGACGCTCACATGTGGCAAGACAGCTATTCTAAACCTACCACAGCCGGAATCCACTGCTCACCCCCCAGAAGTGTAATAATTTATTTATTTATTTATTTATTTATTTATTTATTTATAATACTATATGAGGGGCCCAATTCCATGGCAGCTCTGTTTGTATTTTATTTTATTTGTCACGCAATCCAAGCGGTTAAGAAACAGTTACTTAAGATATGAATACCCTCCCTCCCTCCCCTCCACCTACCTTGTCCTTATATCACATTCATATCTTTGATATTGAGGTGACATATTAATTTCTGTTCTATTTTCTTTATTATGTTTGTTATGTAATTCTATTCATTTGTTAATGACTTCTTTATAAAAATTACAGAAGGGTCGCCAAAATGTACTTTAACATTGAGCAGTGTCCTATACTATATATATTGTCATTGTCCTACCATAATATCGATTACTTTTAGGTCCAGCGTAAGAAATTAAACGTTCCTGTTCCGGCTGGAGTGGAGGACGGGCAGACGGTTAGGATGTCTTTGAATGGCAGAAAAGAGATCTTCATCACGTTTCGGGTGGAAAAGTCCAGTTACTTCAAGAGGGACGGTGCCGATGTACACACGGACGCTACCGTAAGTCTTGTGTATTTGAAACCAAACTTAACCTTTCGGAAACCAGTCATTCCACGCACAATGTATTTGTAGAAGATGTGCTCGAAGATTTATTAGTAGAAGGTGTGTGCAAGCGTACTGTAACATAACGGTGGCTTATTCAATGGCAGGTTTCAATGACAGGCGTTTACCTCACTGGAGGGAGACTTAAAGATGATAATTGAATAAATACGGATAATATGACAAACGCCGATCGGCGTGCGTGGCCACCCAGGGGTTAACCTAGTTGTTAGGGAAAGTTTTTTTTATCTCGTATCACGCTTTTATCAGGTCGACCTGTATGTAACTATGTAATGGAATCTAAGGTAACTAATTTAACCATCTTCCAAGGATCGTAGCGTCTTTCCTGTTAATTTTTTTATCTCGTATCACGCTTTTATCAGGTTGACCTGTATGTAACTATGTAATGGAATCTAAGGTAACTAATTTAACCATTTTCCAAGGATCGTAGCGTCATGAAAATTGGCAGCTGTATGTAGTTCTGATGACAATACAATAATATGGTACTGTCGAACTGATCTGATGATGGAGTCGGAAGATATGAACTGGAACTTCATGATGGAACATCGTATCATAGCTGTGTTTGGACTTGTTAGAAAAGCCTTGGAATGAACTTTGACCACGATTAGGTTTCAAGGTCTGATGATGAAGCCGGAAGATAGGCACTGGCATTCCATGATGGAACATCGTATCATAGCCGTGTTTGGACCTGTTAGAAAGTTCTTGTAATGAACGTTGACAACGATTAAGTTTCAAGGTCTGATGATGATGCCGGATTTTTTGGTTTTTACGTGCATTTATAAAAGCGTGTTTTTAGTGTTTTTTTTTTAAAACTATTAATTTATTTAGTATTATTACGTTGATGACTAAAGTAAACATGGCAAAATACCAAAAAAAAAATCTGACTTGGAAAATGCGAATCGTTTTAACGATCAGTAGTAATAGGCAGGCAGGTTAACGCTTTTATAACTACTACTTTATCGATTGTATCCTATTTTAAATTAAAGAAACACAGTTATTACTATGAAAAAGGCTTTATTATCTATCTATCTATCTATATCTATCTATATAATCTATCTAGGTCATAAATTTATAAAAAACGTGCATAAAATAAATTTCAATCACAAGCTTATTTGTAAACACTTACCGTTTTGAAGACATAGTCAAAGTTAATTACGCTAATATGAATTAAAATAGAACAGCACTTCAAAATTACGATCATAAGATAATTATCTATGCACCGAAACACTGTCAAACGATCACTGCGGCGATTGGTAAACAATAAGCAAAAGTTATCTGCTCGTTAATATTTTTAAATTGAGGATATTCCCCATTTTTTTTTTGATCTTTATAACGATCGGTCGTTGTAAATGGGTTCAGGGAACTAAGTCCACAGTAACAAAACCTCGCTACATATACATTTTGTATAATTGCTTACAATTTTGCCATGACCAAAACTGTCAAGACAGTTTTGGTCATGGCAAGAGTTGAAGAGATTGTGGTTGAAATCGGTCCACCAGAGGGCGCGCTAGTCATACTTCAATCTCGAAATATTGGACTTATAGACTTGAGATTCAGTACACAGGTGCCTTATTAAGCCGAAATCACATTGTGAAATTTTGGTTAGGATGTCTCATATACAAGCGACACAAATAATATTTAAAGTCCGCCATACATTAATTAAATAGTAAAGCCCATAAAAGCGGCGACCCGCATTTGCAATTTCATTTTTAAATCGAATGAGGTGATGCGCGTTTGAAATTCAAATTTTCATTGTTCTGCGTTACTTATTAATAGGAATTTACGCTAACTGCTCATCGACTTTATTTATGAAATGAATATTCATATGAAATCAGTCCCTGGCTACTTGCCAGGAAAGTCTTGGTTTGACACAATCGATTTTTCTTTTTATAAATAGATTTTTACCCTATGTTTTAATATTTTTAGATATCGGTATCGCAGGCGATACTCGGCGGCGTAGTCAGAATACAAGGAATTAGCGAATACCATACTATACAGGTAAGACATATTTATTAACCCCTCAACTGCTTTTATAAGAACCACATTTGGGACATTCTGGGAGTCAGTTGCATTTGATGTTAAATGTAGCCATCTTGCTTAAATATGCTATGTTGCTTAATTATACGAGAGTTGTCCAGAAAGTAAGGTTACATTTATGTCGGATCTAAAAACGCTTTAATTTAATTGAAATTTACAGGAGATGTCACAAATTTATTAAACTATTTTTCAACATAATCTCCTGAGATATTTCTGTAGTTTAGGACATCAGCTTTTGTACCACAGTGTCATTGACCTCCGTCACCAGCTCTTTCAGCCACTTCTTCACAGCTTCCTCGTCCTCCTGATAGTTAGAAAAATATTTCCGACCCAAAAACTCTAGTTTAGTGAAAAGATTATAGTTCGAAGGCGAACACTTGGATGGATAGGGGGAATGGGTGACAATATCCCACCCAAACGATGTCAGCAGCTCCTTTACAAGTCGCGCGGTGGGGCCTGGCACTCATGCAAAAGGATGTCTCCATGGGTCAGTATTCCATTTCCGCGGTTCTGAATTGCTCTTTTTAGGGTATCGCAGTAAGCCACTGCATGAATGGTAGTCCCTTTAGGTATATAATCCACCTGTAGGATCCCCTGACGGAATCATAAAACAGATGGCATGGCTTTTCCAGCTGAATGGGTCGTCTTGAACGTTTTGGTGGCTGGGGAAGATGAATGACGCCACTAAAGTGATTGTCTTTTGGATTGTGAGGCGTAGTCACTCACCCACGTCTCATCCCCGATGGATATTCTGCAAAGTCAAAAAATGAATGACCGCGCGAATCTCGCACGGACGGGAGATGGCGGGAGCGTGCGACTACCTCTCCATCGGAATAATTTACTGTGATTGAACAAAATGGCTGACAAATATGCGGGACCTAACGAACTGACCGCTAGGACCCCTACTACATGCCAGGTGCATCAACTTTAAAATAAAAACAATCCATCGGGCTCAGGAGCCCTTGTAACCTTACTTTCTGGATGACCCTCGTATGTGCTAATTATATAATATATAGTTAAATGTAGCCGCCTTGCTTAGTTTCCATACAAATTTTCCCAGATACTACTTAACTTCTCATTTGTCATGGCTCTTTATAATTTATGAATTTACAAAAACTTCATCTGGATGCTCTGGCGACAGCTAGTTTAAAATCGTGGTTGTCCTTATCCAAAGTCCAATCACAACTTTGGGCTAGCTCTAAAACCGCCCTCTGCTCTATGCCAACTCCAGAATAACTAAAATCTCGATTCTGTCCAATTCTTAGGATCCACGAAAGTGGCTAGTAAATCAAATGATTTACAAGCCCGTGTAGACTTCCACACAAAATTTCTTGCTGGAACTGGCCAAAATACCTTTTTATGGTGACTTTTTTCCATTCTAGATCCAGCAGGGTACGCAATCGCATTCAGTAATCCGTCTCTCAGGAAAAGGTTTGAAGCGTGTGAGCGCACAGGGCTTCGGCGATCACTATATCCACATAAAGATAGCCGTCCCGAAGAGCCTGAACAGCAAACAGAAGGCGGTTCTACTGTCGTATGCAGAGATGGAGGATGATACACCCGGCCAGATCCACGGAGTGGCTCACAATAAAGACGGTAAGGCGTTTAAAGTAGGGTACTAACGATATATGGATCGCTTTATCCAGAAAACGTCCAATCCACGAAATGAAACAACTGAAATAATGGCCCCAAAAATGGACAATCGCCTCAAATAATTCGTTACAGTTATTCCTCAAGGTGTCTTGATGAACACACTGAAAAACCCCCGAGGATAGGGAGTGAGACGAGGAGTGGGAGAGGGGTTCAAATATCCCTTCAGTTTTTCACAGATATCTAAAGCTAGATTTTTTCCGTGCAAAATAAACACTGTCCGATGAGTGGGGTGAGCGTCGTATGCCTTCGTCATCCTAAAAAGTCATGTTTTTGCCGTTTAATTTAAGTGAAATGTATTTGAACCGATCGGAACCGGAAATATAGTGTATTTTTTAAAGGAGTGTTTAATACTCAGAAAAGGAAAAAGTCACAAGGACTCAAATCAGGACATTCCATGTTCAGTCCACCCCAACTAGGGTTGTCGACTACAGCGGGCGAGCCCGTCACCTCAGGAAGTTTTAACGATTAGTCGTTCTATCTCCCTGGAGTGAGCGCAGAAGACTTGAGGACAAAACAGTCCACCGTCTAGCTACGTCACAAGCCCGTAAGAAGCCAACGCCTTAACCGCGAGATAGCCGGGAGTGTTACCCGGCGGGCCTACACTCACGCCCTTACTTCCAATTGTGACCAGATTACTCCTGTCTCTCAATTGGTTACGAGTTCGAGGTCGCTTGCGCGGTCCTCTCCTTACGAAGCGGTGAAACGGTGTTTACCGAATCTATCGCGGACCACAGCGTCCATTGCCCGGCTGTTCACCCAGGATCGGGTAGCCGATGGTCATTTCAAGAGCAGTCGCCGTAAGGTCCGCAACCACCCCCGCTCTATAGGAAACAGTACTGCTTCCAGACTCCCCCGACTGTTAGTCAGAGTGCACAGTCGATTGGCTTACGCCGCATGGTGCGCAGACCGTCCAGGAGCGCCAGAAGGTTGATTCCCAGGGGAAACTAACCACAAGGCCAGAGTCCTACCCAGGCTCGCACTTCATGCGAGGAGGCCGTCGGATAGGTGTTGACCTTAGAGTGTGACCAACCCTGAACAGAATGGGTCTTCTTGGACAACTCAGCAAGGGCCCATTAACTCCCCAGCCCACCCCAGTGTTGCTTTTCTCCAGTATCGTTTTAATCTGGCGACAGGTTTTACGGAACCATCTTTGCTCCAATTTCATTCATCCCTAATTCACGGGTCAAAATCTGATGAGCGGTCGTGTGAGTCATATTCAACAGTTCCTCAGTCATTATCATCAACCGACGATTTGAGCGCACAAGATCCCATATTCAGTGTGAATTTTCATCGCTGCTTCTGCCACGAAGTTTATTTTCAATTGAGTCTCGGCCTTCTGAGAAGGCTTGAAACCACCTAAAAACCCAGCCTACTTGCTCCCTAAGAATTGCAAAAGTGCCCATCGCACTGCTCTTAAGTCTAAAACAAAACTTACATAGCGCACCGTCTATACTCATTTTTAGAACTCATTACAAAAATCCTGTTCATAAAAATGATTGCTACAGACCACTAAGTGACTCTAAAGTGTTTAAACCACACACTACAATCGGACCTCAAAAAGTTCGAAGTCTTCCAAATGCGATGCTTGAATCAGATTCTCGGTGTCTCACTCCGCGACCGAATTCGAAACGAGACTATTAGAGAAAGATGCGATCTACTAACAACGATCGAAGAAGAAGTACAAAAACGTCGACTACGATGGTTCGGCCATGTTTGCCGAATGAACGATAATCGCTTGCCACGTTAACTTCTTTGGCGAGACCGTCCGACAGAATGGAGAATTCAGCGATCGGCACCGAAGAAAACCTGGCTAAATAACATCAAAGACGACCTTAAGAATCAACGATTATCGGCTAGGGATGCTCGAGACGTGGCAAAAAATCGTCAAGAATGGAAGCGAATGGTGAATGGAGTGGGAGATCCAGCCGCACGACAGCAGCGTATTGGCTGCGAGGGCGACCCCCTCCCCAATCGCCGCCAAGGAATAAATAATAATAATAAATTAACCACAGACATTAGAATAGATAGTGGGAGTTCGAAGGTGGACTCTGTGAGTGAATGTGATAGCGGAATAGAAAAATATAGCTACATATGGCCCCCCTCTATCCTTGTCTAATCGCGCATGCGCATTTATCATTCTTTAATTGAGTATAATAATTGTGCACTCAGTATATATGTATTTACATGTGTCCCGCGCATGTGCGGCTAAACAAGGATAGAGGGAGCCCATATGCAGCTTCCTCTTTCTATTCCTCTATTGATTTCTCGCAGGCTATCCTACTATGACTAGGGTTTGACCAGAAATATACAGACAAGGGGTCATCAGAAAGCAATCAACCAACATTGCCATTCAGCAGAATCAATCCAAAATCAGCTCTAGATTGTTCAGGCTGTCTGGTTAACAAATAAAATAAATTAAAATAGGCCACTTTAGGTTGGATATTTTCTCCGGACTGTAAAATGGGGTTTTTTAACCCAAAAATGGAAAAACCTGATATTCAATTATTGTGGGCTGGATACTTTCCGCTTAACGCGGTCCATATATTATTTCATATTTATCATGATATATATCAACGATATTTATCCAATATGCACTGCTATTTATTATTATAGTTAGTGGGTTAGAGTTTGGCAATTTCTGGAGTTCGCAAGCCGTTTACTGTGACTATTTCGCGGGAATCACCCAAATTATCGCATAGTCTAGACCAGCGGTTCCCAACCGATGGGGCGCGCCCCACTGGTGAGACGCGACGTTGTTCCAGGTGGGGCGCGACACATTGAATTATAAAACATTCACAATATAGATAATGGGTAAGACAAAAGAAATCTGAGGCAATCTTACATACTGTGTTTTAAATACGTTGAGTTGTACAGACAAATATAATCATTTGATTTTTTTCAAATGTTTTTAATGTAATTAAACATATATAATTTGTGGGAAATGGGGCGTATACATTCCGGATATGCATTTAGTGGGGCGCGAAATAAAAAAGGTTAGGAACCGCTGGTCTAGACACATTCATTAACATAGACATGCTCAAAAAATTTAACGTTTTTGATAAGTTTAATTAGTGGCTTCATATTGCAGCACATAATTGGGTCAGCCGTGCAACTAGTTTTGCAACCGTTTCTTCTGTTCTTAGGTCCCAAGCTGTTTCTAATTTGTTGTACAGGTCAGCGGCCGTTGTTGGGGCTAAGGTCCCCTCACAATCATGTCCAGCTCGTCCCATAAAAGTCTTGGACGGGGGGTTACACAATCAGTCTGGCATCAGGTCAGTCCGTGACCTTGATCAGACTGACGGAAGACTGATCATATATTGCCTTGAGTGATGGACTGAACTTATGGATTTTCATATATTTTAATAATTTCTATCAATCCATCAGTCAGTTCGCGGATCAAGGTCGCTGACTGAACTGATGCCAGATTGAATGTGTAACACCCGTCTTGGAAACGGTAGTAAAACCTTGGATGGATATGGTTGCCGCTGGAAAAGACAACCTCTTCCAGCAGGACTCAGCGCCAGCTCATAAGTCGAGAAATACCCAAACGTGGCTTTGCTATAATATGCCCTAATTACTCGATTTGTGGCCACCATCTAACCCATACTGCAATCCTCTTGACTATTACTTTTGGGGTGTAGTTGAGGGTAAGGTAAATGCACATTATCACAATACCAAGGACGCGCTGAGGGTCACTAGTACTGAGGCGATGACCAAAATGGACATAGAGGAGGTGAGATGTGTATGCGGTCGGTTCTGTCAATATCCAATAATTTAATTTTTCAACATTAGGTGGTAAAACTCGCTTATATCGAAAATTAGGGGGTCAGAGTAAAAATTCGATATAAGCGGAAAAAGTCTATTTTTGCTTGTAAAGGCCATCTTGGAAATAAATGTCTTCCCACTATTAGCTCACAGTACCCTTGATGCCCATACCCCAGGCCCAAATAAAAACATGGCTACGCAGGAACACCGACGAAACCCACCTTAAAGAATGGAAAAAAAACGCAGGATGCAGGCAAACAAAGAATACAGTTCCGGAAGCGTCTAAAAAACTTGCCCGCAACCTCACCAGATTAAAAAGGGACAAAATCCGTAATCATAGGTACTATGACAGGCCACTGTTCCCTAAACAAACACCTGTTTACCATAGAAGTGACAGACAGCCCTCTATGCAGAGGATGCATGGAGGAAGAAGAAACGCCACAGCATGTGCTCATGGAATGCAGGAGCGTGGCAGAGCAACGGGCAAGAATACTACAATCTCCATGTACAATGGCCCAATCAAGAGGCCAAGTGCGGGAAATAGCCCAGGAAAACTAACTAACTAACTACTAGCCTCACAGTCTCTCAATAGAGGACACTAATAATACCGTTGAAATGCGTCCATCTCTGCAGCTACCCAACACCTTGAGCAATCAACCCTTGATGACTTTTTCAAGAAGTGAGTATATTACTCAATTTCTGTCGCGTCCAAGAAGTGAAGGGAGTATATTACTCAATTTCTGTCGCGTCCAAGAAGTGAAGTGAGTATATTACTCAATTTCTGTCGCATCCAAGAAGTGAAGTGAGTATATTACTCAATTTCTGTCGCGTCCAAGAAGTGAAGTGAGTATTTACCCAATTTCTGTCGCGTCCAAGAAGTGAAGTGAGTATATTACTCAATTTCTGTCGCATCCAAGAAGTGAAGTGAGTATATTACTCAATTTCTGTCGCGTCCAAGAAGTGAAGTGAGTATTTACCCAATTTCTGTCGCGTCCAAGAAGTGAAGTGAGTATATTACTCAATTTCTGTCGCGTCCAAGAAGTGAAGTGAGTATATTACTCAATTTCTGTCGCGTCCAAGAAGTGAAGGGAGTATATTACTCAATTTCTGTCGCGTCCAAGAAGTGAAGTGAGTATATTACTCAATTTCTGTCGCATCCAAGAAGTGAAGTGAGTATATTACTCAATTTCTGTCGCGTCCAAGAAGTGAAGTGAGTATTTACCCAATTTCTGTCGCGTCCAAGAAGTGAAGTGAGTATATTACTCAATTTCTGTCGCATCCAAGAAGTGAAGTGAGTATATTACTCAATTTCTGTCGCGTCCAAGAAGTGAAGTGAGTATTTACCCAATTTCTGTCGCGTCCAAGAAGTGAAGTGAGTATATTACTAAATTTCTGTCGCGTCCAAGAAGTGAAGTGAGTATATTACTCAATTTCTGTCGCGTCCAAGAAGTGAAGTGAGTATATTACTCAATTTCTGTCGCGTCCAAGTGAATTGTACTGTAATTTTCTAGTTAATGATATCTAGTTGAGCTTTTTTTTTTTTACTTGAACGTTCAATAAAAACATGTGTATCATTTATAAATGTGAAATTTCCTGTAATCATTGCCTTTTCCCTTATTTTTATTCAACACATTTCAAAAAATTCTGAATGTTGTGGCATCTTTCCAAGATCTTTGATATATCTGGGTAAAATTTGGACCAAGAGACTGAGAATTTGGTGATAGTGGCGGGAATTCAATATAAGCAGGTTCGATATATGTGAGAAAATCAGCATAGGAAAATTCAAGGGACCGCAAAAAAATTATTGATGTAAGTGGAAATTCGTTATATGCAAGTTCGATATAAGCGGGTTTTACTGTAACTGCAAAGTTGTGTACGAAATAATAAATTTTTGTTTGCGTAATAATGGTTTTAGTACTTGCATTCAGTTTTCCGGATTTACCTCGAAGGCCCTATATACGAGGGCGGTCCGATAAGTACTTAGCCTACAATAGAAAAGCGAAAATTTTGGAAAAGTGGTGATTTATTTTTCTATATAATCTCCTTTTAGTTCGATACATTTGACCCAGCGATGCTCCAACTTCTTTAACCTGTCTGAAAAATTCGTTTTCTCGAGGTCTGCAAAGTAGGCCTCCGTGGCGGCGATGACCTCCTCATTCGACTCAAATTTCCGCCCGGCTAGTGACTTTTTCCAGTTTAGAAACAAAAAGAAGTCGCACGGGTCCAAATCTGGAGAATACGACGGATGGGGCAGCAGTTCCTAGCCGAATTCGACCAATTTGGCCGAGGCGAGGGCGGAGGTGTGAGCCGTTGCGTTGTCATGGTGGAAGAGCACTTTTTTCTTCGCCAAATGGGGCCGTTTTTTCTGCAATTCGGCGTCGAATCGCCTTAATAATTCGGCATAGTACAGCCCTGTCACCGTTTTGCCCTTTTCCAGGTAGTCGATGTTGATCACATTTTGTGAATCCCAGAAAACGATGGGCATCACCTTTCCGGCCGACCGGACAGTCTTCACCTTCTTCGGAGCACGTTCGCTGGGTGAAATCCACTGTTTCGACTGTTTCTTGGTCTCTGGTGTGTACCAATGGATCCATGTTTCGTTGACGGTCACGAAACGACCCAGAAACTCCTTTGGATTGCGCTTAAACAGTGTCAAACAATGCTCTGAAGTGGTCTCACGGTTGCGCTTGTTGTCCGGTGTGAGTAAACGCGGCACCCATCGCGCGGACAGCTTTCTCATGCACAAAATTTCATGCAGGATATGCCCCACGCGGTCTTTTGAGATGCCCACTGTCTCAGCTATCTCGCGCACCTTCAATCGGCGGTCTGCCAACACGAAATCGTAGATTTTGTCGTTATCCTCCGTGGTAGCCGTTTTCGGGGCACCTGGGCATGACTCATCAAAAACCGATGCGCAACCACGTTGAAACTCGTTAACCAATTGTTGACGGTCGGCATCGAAGGAGAAAAGTCGCCATACACAGTATCCAAGCGCTCTTTAATTTCGCTGCGCGATTTCCCTTTAAAAAACAAGAATCGAATCACTGACCGATATTGCTCTTTTTCCATTTTTATAAAATCCACGGACACATCCGCTTCCACACGCGGTCAAAACAAAACTACGAGTCCGATTCGGCTGAATTTTCGACAGTAACCATCTAAGAGAATGTACTACACGATAATAAATTTCTCTTGCGATAGTGGTGCCATCGAGCGGCGAGGCTAAATACTTATCGGATCGCCCTCGTATATGGAGGCCCGTCAAAACGGCTACTTGTAGATCTGTCAACCACTCTAAATGGCCGATCAGCCTTTGTGTCGCCCCAGGGGTTAATAAGAAAATGAATGAATTCTTCCCTGAATTTTTAAATGACGACCATTTTTTAACCTGAACTTTCATTAATGACCAATACCTTTATTATAGGGATTATAGTTTACTAGGTAACAGGGCGCTTAAACAAATTTGATTTATGAGCTATATGAATGCACTTCGGGGAAGTATTCAAATGTGCTTTTCTAAATATATAATATAATACTTATATAATTACTTCAGAAATTGTGGAAAAGCTTGAATAAATATCCATTGTTGATGTATATCAGATAAATGTGGAAATATATCCGATATTTATAAAACTGTCACGATATTTTCGAACCTTGATTCGAAGGTTCGACTGATGGCCCGAACGGAGAGGGCACGGACGAGAGGAACCGAGAGAAATTCTCTTCGACCGATGAGCAACTCACATGGGACAGGCCTCTGGACGTTATAGCCGAGCTGTTCGACCGCTTCAACAGGCAGTTTATGACTGGGGTCTTTCTCGTTGCGATGCTCGCTTTTGTATACTATATGATTCATCCGAATCCGGGTGACTTCCAATTCGAAATGGAGAGGCTAGATCCCCCGGAGCATATAAAGGAACAGGCGAGGCAGGCGCTCAGAGAGAGAGATGCCACTGAGAAAGCAAAGCGGGGAAAGGAGAAGAGTGGTTTATATGATGTTTGAAAATTATTCTAATAGAAATAAAGAATTGTTAATTAGAAGAAAGGTCATTTTCATTGTGGTTATGTTATTATTGACTCGAATAATAGCAGACAGTACTACCCTCATTTTTATAACTTTTAAATTTCTTGGTTTCGTGCAGCTTGGGCCATACGATCCATTTTGTTCTCGGATCAGCTCAACTCACGATATAGCTCCTATTCAGAAGCCTCATGGTGCGGAAGGCTACTCTGGGTAATACTCTAGCGTCTCAGGCCTCGTGGCTGGTGGATCGGTTTCTCCTGGTGGGATTGCCATCCGGCGCTACTGGACGGTTTGCACACTGTTCGGTGATGCCAATCGGTTGTGCACTCAGAACTAATTGGTTAAAGTGTCTAGAGACTATAGAAATATACTGTCTCCTAAACAGCGGGAGTGGATGTTGACCTGTTGTTGTCATGCCACTCTTAAAACATCCTATAGGCCACCCAATCCTGTGTGGCACTACGGGCTATGGACGCCCAGGTCCGCGATAAATTCAAATTGAATTACCGCTGTATAACAGGTAGAGGCCGCGCAAGGGACTTCGGACATGTAACAAAGCGGGAGGACAGAGGTATCCTAAAGGTTAATTCCAGACGGAGATATCCTTCCAAACTGGAAGTCAGGGGGCAAAGCGGCAACCTGGTTACCTTTCCCGGTGCCTCGTCGTAAGGCGTTGGTATCTTACGGGCGAGTGGCATAACTAGACAGTGGACTGTTTTCGTCCCAAGTCTTCTATACTCACCTCAAGGGAGTTGTAACACGTTGTAGTTGACAGCTCTAATTTTCTGGCCCTCCATCCGACAAAAAGGAAAAGTGTTTTGAACATGCAATTTTTTTTTTCCATATGACGATGGAAATATTAATTATGAGCCCCCCTGAGACGATTAAGACCATTTTCAGTTTGAGGTCTGCCTGTCTGTCTGACTGTTTGTCTGTGTATGTGTATTCCTCCAAGATAGCGCCCAAATGCATAATCCGATGTGCGACAATTGCAATTGATTGCGGAGTATCACACGAAAACTATTCGTCGTTCATACAGCCATTTATTATATAGGGTATTAGATTGCTCAATATCCTTGGCTACTTGCCGGGAAAATCTTGGTGTGACAACCGATTTTTTTCGTTGTATACGGAGATTGCAACTCTGGCTTCTCTTTTGTTTCCGGTCGCTGGTTGTGAAGACACCGCTAAAAGTTCCGGGACTGCAGGCAAAAATGCGAACGATGAAGCAACACCTAAGACTGAGGACAATCAGCAGTCGAGCAAAACTATCCATAGAGACAGTCCAGAAACGGATACTTCCCATGAGCAATGGCCGCCTAATAATCAGAATGACGAAGGCTTCTTGAGTAAACTCAAAAAGAGGATATTTGGATAGAACGTATGTTCAGTTTTGTTTAAATGTTTTGCTGCTGCTGCGGTCATTCCTCTAACTAACTGCTAATTTAAAAATTTGTTTTTAAAATAATAAGAGCTATGTTTTAAAAATTTGTTTGTTAATATATTATTATTTTACGTTGAGATAGGATACCATTAAGACTTTGGGTTACTGAACATAAGAGAAGATTAATCAATGTTTGGAACTATGAGTGCCATATACACGCTGCATTTCATAATAAAATCCTAGCTGCCAAAACGTAGCATGGCATTTAGCAATCTAATAACCATAATCAATGATACAACTAAGTACCTGATTATGCTAAAAAGAGATTATTTCATTTTGAGAATTTCATTGAACATTGCCACTTGTAAAATTTAGTTTGACGCTGTGAACTATGACTACATTTTATAAGCGGAAAATGTCAATCGGCAAAGTTAATAAACCGACAGCATCTTACACCGCAGAATATATTCATCTCTTTCACACACACAAGCTTGTCAAATGTTAGTTACACACTAGCGAATCAAATGACACAAAATTAATTCGCTAATAAGTCAAAATTAATTTTCTAAAAATAAGGAAAAAAATACTAATCAAATTTAGATGAATATTGTTGTTGGTATCATCTGCATTTAATTTCACTGTTTTTTTTTTATGCTAAGTCCAACGGTAATTGAGTTTTGCTTGATGATAGAAAACTATGATGATAGAAACGATGCTTGATGATGACTAATTAATATATAGAAGCTAACTATTAAAGAAATACAAAATTATTATACCATGATAGGAAGTTACTTTAGCCTCAGAAAATGTAAAACTTTAAGAGGCCGTGGCGGCCAAAAGCTATATGAAGCATAATTTTGTGGCCTGGTTGTGAGAACACAAAAAAGAATTTTAATACAATTATGCCGGATTTTAAAAACCCGGTCCTTAAGCTATCATTTCGCCAAAACGAAATTGGTAAATTATTTCCATATTAATTGTAAATTATCTTTATTCTGTTACTGTTTTCCAAAAAAACAAAAACGAGCGAGATTTGTCTTCAGTTTTTGAAAAACCTAGAGATGATTATCAATATTAAAAAATACTTTTTACACCGGCGTATGGTCTATTTGCATAGTACCAAGACAGTTTTTGGAACTTCCATACAAAAAATTTGAAATTACGTAATTACTTAATTTCCAGAAATGTTATGGCCAAACATTATTTTTTTTCTATTTATTAAAGATACTTTTGAGTGATATAAAAAATAACACAGTGATCTTAAGTTATTTTATTATTGTAATCTAATTTTTACTTTATAAAAAACTATTAATTTGATAATTTGTTATATTATAATTGAAAAGCCAAATCGACTATATTAGATGACGCGCGAAGCCGAAATCGTCATTCGTAATTGGCCACTGCCAACGGTGGGACGTATTCCCTTGTCGCCGCGGTATACCTATACATCTTTATGTATATATCAAAAGCGCGCGGGCGCGTAGCATTGCAAAAATATCTAAATATTTAGTTGCGTCAACTCGGAAGGGAGCCTTAAATTAAATAGGACATGTAAATTTGTTTTTTTTTTTTAATAAAACATTTTTTTATTGTTAAGTTAGTACTGATAATATAAACAAAATATTTAAAATAAGCATACTTTTAAATTTAATGAACAAAGGGAAATCTATGATTGTATAAAAAATATAGATGATGGTTTTACAGGTGTTTTTCGTGCTGTCCGTGGAAATAAAATCTGCAATATTAATAAACATACTTCGTTCTTTATTTGCTCATCTATTTTACAAGTGCATGGCGTGTGTGAATGCGTGGAATCGGTTTTTACAAAATGTAATGGCATTCCGCCTCCAATGCACTGGAAGGTAATGCTCTATGACTGGACGCCAGAGATGCTGAAATTTTATTTGAATGCCTTTCAGCATACACTTCCAGACCCCAGTAACCTCGCTCGTTGGAGCTTTGCCGAGGATAGTTCTTGTCCCCTCTGTAGCAATACCCCTTGCACAGCTAGACACATTCTAGCTGGCTGCAAGGTGGCCTTAGATCAAGGACGGTACACTTACCGCCATGACAAAGTTCTCGCTGTTATTCGCGAGGTAATTAGTCTCTCAGTGGCTCGTGCCAACAAGGGTTTGACAGTATCCTCCAAACCCCCAATACAGTTTGTGCGGGATGGCTCTAAAGGCAAAAAACATTTAACTACAAAACCTTTCTCAATAATCGAGAAAGCTACAGATTGGATTCTGGAGGTTGATTCGGTCTCTAAGCAGTATAAATTCCCTGAAAGTCTCGGATGCACAGCCCTCCGTCCAGATATAACTCTTTACTCTCTATCTCGGAAGGTGGCTCTTATTGTAGAATTAACTGTTCCATGGGAATCAAATATCCCAAAAGACCACGAGTACAAATTAAATAAATACCATGATCTTGCAAATGCCGTAACCCGGAACGGCTTCACTGTTCACCTTCACGCGGTGGAAGTTGGCGCTCGTGGCCTGCCAGCTAAATCTCTATTTCACCTCTTTAAAGATCTTGGCCTTTCCAGAAAAATAATCAACTCTTTCTTAGAAAAATTATCTAAAACTGCGATTTGCGCATCTCAAATTCTATGGCTTCGAAGGGGGAGTGAATGGGTGGCAAGGTGAACGCTCACATGTGGCAAGACAGCTGTCCTAAACCTACCACAGCCGGTTCGTAAGTCCGGAATCCACTGCTCACCCCCCAGAAGTGTAAAAAATAGTATTATGATGGGCCCGACTCCGGTCGGTGAATTCCATGGCAGCTCCGTTTGTATTTATTTATATGAAACATTGTACTTATTTATATCATTTCGGTCTCTCTCGTGACCGTTATGTAGCTAATTTGTGCTACTTGAGATGCTTGCACACACCTTCTATAAACAAATTTTTGAGGGCTTCGAAGATTTTGCGTGGAATGACTGGTTTCCGAAAGGTTAAGGGAGCTACGTTGGCCCGCTGGGTCGTCTTTCCAGTGGCTAGCGGTAAGGCGTTGGGTTCTTGCGGGTTTGTCGGTCTAGTTAGACAGTGGATTGTCTTTTGTCCGCTAAAGGCGTGTATCGATTATGCGCGGCTGGTGCGCGCGCCATGATCGAAAGTGCCAACAGTGCGATCATGGAGCGCGTGCCAAATTTTAAAAGTGTATCGAGTCTAGCGCGGTTGGCGCGCGTGGCAGCTGTTCCACTGTTTCGCGGTTCATCATGGACGTCAGTCGTGTACGAGCGGCTGCCGCTTTTATAATTATTCATAGTCTTGTGCACAAGAACGAAAAGAAATATGAAAACAATAGTATAGTCATTTTTCTTTTTAACTCTAGCACCGGAACGCCCATTTCGGCACCTGTTTCTCTCCACGCATCTTCTCTCAATGTATTATTGTAGTGCGATGAAGTTTTGCTATTCCACAGCAGTTCTTTTGATCCATACAATCTTATCAATACCCGACACTTTTCGTCGTCCATGGTCGGAACGCAACACAGGCGCACTGCGACGACCGTCCCAATGGCGCGCGCGCCGAATACTAAACTACCTTTGATGCGCGGCAAAACAACGAAAGCTACTCGGAACGGCCCGCTCCACGTTCGAGCGCTCTAGCGTTTCTTATGGCGCGCGCGCCAACGCGTATCCATTTCACGCTGACGCGCCTATGTTCGAGGTTTTGGAGCGCATAATCGATACACGGCTTTAGTCTATATGTTCACTCCCCGGAAGACTGAATTTCCTGATGCCGTTATAACCCAGGAGTGACCTAAAATTCCAATTTCGCCAATTGTGAAAAACGCCAATTGTGATCTAAAATTGTGTTCTAAAATGTTACCTCTGTTCTGTGCGCAATAAGTTACAGAAAGAAATAAAAATCGTGTGTTAATTTTAATGTGAAAGTGGTTGTATATTATACAGGTGAATATATTATAGTAAGTCAATATTTTAAATAAATGAAGTATATTCAGTTATAACATACAGATGTTGCGTTTTTGTGGTCATATTGTATGGATCAGGTTATGCAATATTTTTAAAGTGACTACAGTTCTCAAAGTGATGAAGTGTCCTTTCAGTGACTGTCAACAGTTTAAACAAAACATATTTCAATACATAAATATATTGTTCGTCTTTTTATTGTTGTGAATCGGTAAAATTAATTAAAACGAAATTTAAAATAGATATTACATTCGTTTTATTGTAATGGAAAGAGTTTTCAATTTTTAGAAGAGCTCAAGTTTACACAATCAATGTATCTTTTATTACTGATGATATTAGTTTAAAAGAAGAGTTACTTGAAATAATGTTCTCAATATTTTACAGATTTTTGTGAGTATTCATTTACGGGACGTTCTTACAGTTTTGTCATCTGCTACTCTCTCTCACTCAGGCTGTTATATTCCGCCACTGGATTTAAACCTCTCTCTCTCTCTCTCTCTCTATTTCTATAAGGATGATGATTAGGATTGGTTATCAGTAGTCTGACATCCATACTTAGCTTTCACTTAGAGGCCATTCCACAGATGCTTTTTGTGAATGCTTGCACATGTTGCACATGGTTTTTGCAAAATCCACAAAGGTCAGGTCTAGCATATTTTCACCATATCTACTTAGTAATATCCTGTAATCCTCTCTTTTTTTGCAAATAATGCGGGACGTGTACAGATCACATGCTCTGCTATCATCTCCATTTCGCAGCCCCGCCAAGTTGCCTCATCCACGATGCCCAGAGTGTGTAGATGTCTGTTAAGCCTATAATGCCCAGAGAGCATGCCCATTACTATCCTCATATTAATCCTAAAGAAACCCGATAGGTACCTTGTCAGTCAGATGTTGAGTCTTACCATAGCTCTATCCCAACCCGCATCTGGCTGTTCTCTATTTGTCCTTCATCCATCCTTTCGAGCAGAGCTATTCACATGTACCCTCTGCCTAACGGCTCAGCGTAGCTTGGGTGGTGTTAGCCAATTTTTATGTCACCTTGGCCCGCCTAACTCACAGTTGAACTCCCATTCGGTAGCCTCCTCGAAGATTGACTTAACCGGTCAGGACTGCTGTGAGCGCCACAGCTGTAATCTGCAGTCGGAGGAGGTTGGGGTCAGAATATTGCAAATTCAGGGGAATATCTCGGGCGGAATTGGACGGTCTGGAGACAAATGTTTCCTAGAGAGCGAGGTTAGTTGTCGACCTAACTTTATACGATGTACTGGCCACCCGATTGCGAGTGACCATGATAGATAAAGGGCGCCTCGGTCTGTGATATATATTCAAATACCGCTTAGTTAGAGGCCGCGCAAGCGACCTCGGATCCCTAACCGTGCTGGAGGATGGAGAAATCCGGCCAAATCCTGTAGTGAGGGTGCAAGGCTGCCAACTGGTTTCACTTAGCTTGGAAGGTTGTGGCATGTTATACCTGTGGTTTAGTCATTCTGTAAGAATAGGCTCCAGCTACTGTACATTTTTTGCAGCCATCTGTATGTGGTCTTATCTTTCCCACCATAGTATTAGCAAAATTGTAGGCTTTTTTACTGTCCGAATTTATGTTGTATATTCTTCTGGAGTACTCGGGTATCATTTTGTCTGAGCTCATCTGCAGTAGTGAGCGGTAGCTCGCTCCTTGCCTGTTCTGTTTAGCGTAGTTGCTCCATCGGCCTATCTGCTGTATTCTTATTACCGATCTACAGATCTGGCAGCATCTATTTATAGGGAGACAGGCCTGCAGTGGAGATAGGCCTGCGATAATATGAAAAGCTCCTGTCGGTGCCACTCTCATAGCGCTCATCATTCCCGCCTATCTGGAAATAGTAATTCAGATAGTTTACTACTCTAGAGTCTACGCGAGGCAGTGAGAATTATTATTTATATTTTTACATAATTATTAAAATGTCGGCCGATAATACCAGCAAAACATCACCCAACTTCTATCACTGTTGTTCTTTCACATACTAACTCTCATTGCATAACGTGATCCATATCGTCGTTGTTACCGCATTAGATTGTATGTCAAAAGATATAACTGCCGATGCAATTAACCCCAACAAAATCATTATAGTGCCCATTTTGATTGAGGAATTAATTAATTGACTTCATGCCATAAAATGAAGATAAAGTTATTGTATTTTATGCTTGTTATATTTATTTTTGAATTTTATATTGTTATATTGCAATACTGACATACTCATGTATGTTCGGGAAAAAAAACAATAACAGCTTGCTGTCAAATGTATTTTTAGGTTATGAATGGCTCTTTTAAAAAAACATTATTGAGACAGAAAAACAAAGAGATAATCCTGGAAATCGAAAATTGTATACATATAACGTGCAAAATGCACAGAGAAGTGATTTTCGTTACAAGTTTATCGAGGGAAATCAGCATCGAACAAAGTTAACGACCGCTCTTGTTTGTCATTGCGGTGGGGTGCCTCATATATATTGGAATATATATTCAGGAACATAACCACTATAAAAAAAAACTGAAAATGGGGTCAACGTAAATACTGTACATATCAATAATTGAGATATACAGATGATACTGTACTAATTATCAGTATAAGTAGCGTTGACAAGTCAGAAACTAAGTTAAAAAATAAAATAAGTTAGTATCGTTTGAAAGAGCCACATCTGACTTGATGATAATAAGCAGCTATAGAACTTATACATTAATATTTAAAATGCGTATGTATTGTGTGGGGAATATGAATCTCTTTTGACTTACAATCTACTTATTTAAGTAGCAGCGACGATTTCCCATTTAAATATCGCCTAACAATCCTTATTTTTTTCAGGTGGCAAAGTGAGCATCGCCGAACCTCAAGATCTGGTAGAATCGATAAGGGAAGCCCTCAAAGACAGAGTTTCGCTGCCCAAAAAGAAACTGGAAGCGGAAAAGAAAGAAGAAAAAGAAAATTTCACTAGGGAGGAAGCCACAAAAAGGAGTAAAGCATAAATCAGACAGTTTTTTTAGTATTATCCACCTCGAAATGTAAATACAGAGTAACATTAGGGAGTGCCTTAAGAGGACTGAAATCTATCGTGCTCCCGTACAATTGTTTGTCCGCAATTTCTCTGATATCTATTGCTCTAGAATAAAAATATCACTTAATATAATGATGAAATAATGGAAAAACAGTTCTGTGCTATGATTTAAATAGCTTTTTGTTCTGAGGATGCCCTTCTGTCAAAACCGATAAAAAATGTGCAAAATTATGATTTTCAGTGTTTTGCTGCTAGTTTTTCAGAGTGTGGTCCAATTGAATCCCATCCAATATCTAAGCTACTGGCAACCAAATTTATAGTCGAGTATTGGTCAATACTTCAGTACTGGCCGATACTGAGTCATACCTGAGTATCAGTATTCGTTTTATAGTCGAATCTAATGCTGTGTACAGACTGATGAAAGGTAACATGAAATAAAAGAATTTGCCGCCCACATTGGGGCAATGTATCATGCAATGTAACACACTTTGTAACAAATTCTCATAGTCTATACGCCTGGCGCGCGCAAAATGTGCATTTGATGTGCACGCTTCGAGCATTTCAAGTCGCGCGCGGAGCGATCCGTGATTTGTCGGTTTTTCGAATGAACACAAAGGGAACACAAACGAGCATGTGTGCTCAGAGCGCCAGTGTGGACGGGTTGTGTTGAGACGCGCGCGAACTCGAACTGAACCAGGTATGGATACAGCTACGGACGAATCGTGGAGTGAAAAAAAAAAACAATACAATTAATCGAGGCGTACAGAACACGAGAAATTTTATGGAATCCACAAAATTGGTTGGCACACTCCATTCTCTTCGCGTGTTCTCAGCAGACTAACGCTATGTTCACGCTCACGCCGGAAACAGATGGAAGTGCGCGCGCGCGCTGCGTCCACACTGATGAAATGCTCCTTTCATGTTACTTTGCATGTTACCTTTCGTCAGTCTGTACGCAGCATAAGACGGAGAGTAAAACATATGCATTGATTCGCTGCCAAGTATCTGACCACCTCTACCTGATTATTACTTCGAAACATGAGATGCCGTTTTCGCTCGTGTGATTCTATTTTACATTGATTTTTCGGTTAATTGGAGCAAATTTCTTGTAAAATACGAAAATGACTGCGTCTAACACAGGCTTATTTGAAATATTAAAAGCAGCATTATTACCCTTTAACAACTCAGTTGCTCATCAAAGAATAATAAACATGCTAGGTCAATTGAGTCTTTAGTTACTAATTCATAAACGAAACGAGCCTGCGATCCAATTATCTATCATCTGCAAGAAGAGGTTATATGAGGGGTGTCAATCACAATGGGCAAACCCGACACCCCAGGGAGTTAAAACAAAATTGAGCCATTCTGTCTCCCATGGAGTGAATATAAAAGACTGCAGACAACACAATATACAGACAAGCTACGCTAACAGCCCTTGAGTGTCCAACGCCTTACCATGAGACACTGGGAAGAGAACCCATCGAGCTGCCCGCGCTCCCTTATTACTAGATTTGAACGGATTTCTTCATCCTCCATTCCGGTCACAGATTCGAGGTCGCCTGCGCAGCCTCTACCTGATGTTAGTAGCTGGGGCCTATTGTTATCCGTGAGTCACCACATGCTATTTTTAAAATGGAACAATAAAATCTAGAATTTTGCATATTTGTTATGGTACTTACATTTGGCGCAAGCTCCATCTACGTTTTTATCTATGGTCTATTATTGTAATTTGGTTTTTATTTTATATCAAGGAGGTTTATTAGTTATATTATTTGGTTTCTAATATTATGTATCGTATAATTTCTCTTTGATGCTCTGTCGTAACTGTAGTGTATTGGCAGTTAGGTCTTTCAACACTTTTCCTCAAGTTGAATTCACAAATTTGACAGCCATTTTCAATATATTTTTTCACACTCCTTTTTAAATTTTATTTTCCTATTTCTAAACTTATCACTATTGTATTATGCTCTTACCTATGATGCCTCTTCGGAGTTGCATTTTTTCCTTGTATAACGTTATCTGAATTCCGGAAAAAGTGCCCAAGAGTCTCCAGTCGCAACTCCTGCGACTGTCTGCTTGAAGTGTGTCGTTGTCATGCAGAAGTTGTGGCAAAGAGCGATTGATCAGACTCGGTTGTTTGATAGCGATCCTTACCATCATTGCTTGCAGTTCTTGACAGTGCCTATTTGCGAAGTTCAAAGTGGACAGAAGAAACGGCAATATATATGTATAAACTTAGTATTACATCATGCTTTCAAGTATGTTTATTTATAACCGACATTTATTGATGCCCTACATTTAACATATGACTACCTCAGCATGAAAGGCAGAGAGATATGTCACTTAATTGAATTAGAGTCCAAACAGAAATAAGGACCAAACCCTGGTTCCATCACCTACCTTTTACCCATAAGGAAATCTCCACCCTCTGCAGGATGCGCATCGGTCATTGCTGCACTCACCTCTCACCTCAACCGAATACATGTCCTCCCTTCTCCTCAGTGCGACTGCGGTCATGCGTTTTGCACTCTGGACCATCTCTTCTTTAATTGTCCCATTGTTAATAACTATCCTAACTTTATTTCGCCTAAACTTTATTTTACTATTTTCGCCTAACCTCTTAAATCTCAAAATTCAGCTCCCTATTAGTATAGACTTTTTATTATCTCTCAACTCCCCCAACGTCTACAAAATCATCTGTAAATTTATTAAACTCAACGGTATGTCCTTTTAATAATAATTAATGAATGTTCCTCCATAGAGTTTTTGTGTTAAACATATATATGTATTTCACTATAATAATATCTTTAATTATTATTCGATTTTGTGTTCCCGACGGAGTAATGTCTTTCTTGTTTCAGTGACGTCCACTAACATAAATAAGTTTCCTCCTATTTCAACGGCGCACTTGGCAGAAATCACCCTCTTTGGGTGGAGCCATCAAATCAAAAAAGAAGAAGAAGAGCTGAATTAGAGAAAAGTCAGTTTTAATATTTTGGGTGTTTTTTATTTAGTTTTGATACACCAGATATTGTGAGGTAACTAATATGAATTTGTTATGATAAATAAATGAAATTATATTTTTGAATCCCGATGTCCATTCTGACAAATCCAAAAATACCAGAGTTTGAAACCAAACTCGTGGGTAGGTGTGCGGTTTTGAAACCAATATAGTTCAAGAGGCAGTGACAAAAAAGTGGCAAGAGCTTTGTAAAAGCTGATACTTTCAGATTAGACAGTATTTGGGCTATGGAATGCTGGGGTATAGTCCACATGCCAAAATCCTTGATACCTGGCGCTGGCGTACTAGGAAAGGTGTATTTTTATTTAGTACCCCTAAAGTGTTTTGGAAAAGCTGAAAATTTATCAGTAGACAGTGGATGCAATACAGAACTCTAAACAAATGGTCAGACTGCTTAACAATAGAATGCGTGGCGTCAGCATGACTCCATACGCCACAAAAATAAAGTCCATTATATTGCGCAGCACATTAAACCGACGCATAATCGTTATCGACAAATACATCCGGCATATTTGCAGGGACAATTTTTGTGACATGTTTGAAGTAATGCTGACGCCACGCATTATATTGATAAGCAGTCTGACCATTTGTTTTAGAGTTTATTGCATTTACTGTCTTCTGAAGAATTTTCAGTTTTTTGAAAAGACTGGGGGTACTAGTTAAAAATACACCTTTCCTAGTACACCAGCGCCAGGTGTTCCGGAGTCTGGCGCGCTGACTCTACCCCAGCATTCTATGGCCAAAACGCTGTCTGATCTGAAAGTATCAGCTTTTACAAAACTCGTGCATTTTTTTGACGCTGGCTCCCCAACTAATACTGACTTAGGCTACCCGCACACAAGGCAGCCTGGTTGCGGCAGCCAATCTAACATACGATGACTGGTCGGAGCAAGCGCGCTAGGCAGCCGAGAATTCCTGGCTACGGCAGCCAATAGAATGTGTACGCTGCGCACAGCCAGAGCGCGACAAGGCGAATGTATGTGGCTGCCCTCAATCCCCGCACTTGTCGAAGAAGCCAGATGTACTTTCTGTTGATGGCAGCGTGGGATGGCTGCTTAAACTCTGGCTGCTCAATATTTCAGCTGTGGCTTAGTTTTTCGTGTAGAAAAAGTCTTATTGCTGCCCGATTTTGATAGGAATGGACCATTAAAAAGTTGAAGACTATTGGACCATTAAAGACCATTGAACCCATTGAAAAGACCATGAAAAGTTTTATTTGAATTTACTTGTAACTCGATTTTGACCTGGGTGGCAAATGCTCACCTTTGATATTGAGGTTCTCATATATGATGACAGTTAAGCTATCTGTAAGCTAACTACCAATACATTACGGTAATGAAAGTTGACAGTGCAGCAATCGTTTTATATTTTAAAGACGGGACATTATTCCTAATAAATGGCACCAAGGAAATGAGTGTAGCGTATTCATTGTGATAGAGACACTACGAAAATATTGTCTTATATTGTAGTCCAAATATGTAGCCATTAAGGTTGAAAAATATTATTAAGTTTTTGCGTCTAATGAATATGTTGTGGAAAATGTATTGGTGCAATTTTGTATGAAATACATTGTTATAAACCTTTGTAAGTAGTTAGTTTCGTAACTGATTTGGTTCATAATAAATTTATTTTTTCGTTGATGCCGAGATCGTTTTTTAATTTTAAATTAATAAATAAATACAAACCCAGCTGCCATAGAATTCACCGACCGGAGTCGGGTCCATCATAATTCTATTATCGCACTTCTGGAAGGTGAGAGGTGGAGTCTGGACTAACGACTGGCTGTCCTAGGTTTAAGACAGCTCTCTTGCGACATGTGAGCATACACCTTACCACCCATTTACTCCTTCAAAACCATAGCTTTTGGGGTGCCAAAATTGTGGTTTCAATTTTTTTTTCAACATCAACAAAAATCTTCAAGGTCACAACAAAAAAGTCAACCGTACAAAATTTAAATTTAATCCTCTTAAGAATGTACTGCAAAATGGAGTGGTGGATATGTGGAATAAATTACCATTTGAAGTGATTAGTGCAAGCTCTGTCAATCAATTCAAAAACAAACTCGATTTGTACCTAAAAATTGTTAATATTGTTTATATTGCCTATTGTTTATACGGGGTGTTATTACTGCACGGGCATTTTTTGTGGGTGAATTAATACAACAAAGTAAGCAACTTTTAATAAAATAAAAAAAAAAAAAACAAAAAGAAAAAAAATGTTTTTAAAATTTTATTTTAAATAATTATGAAAAGCTATGATCTGATTATTTTTAGGAGCTGATTATTTTTATAGAGACCAAGATCTTTTGAGGTGAAACATAGATGTGGCTGGCAGGCCACGAGCGCCAATTTCCACCGTGTGAAATTGAACATTGAAGCTATTCCTGGTGATGGCATTTGCGAGATCATGGTATTTATTTAATTTGTACTCATGATCCTTGGGATATTTGATTTTCATCTAACAAACAGTTAAATCCACAATAAGGACCATCTTTCGAGATTGGAAGTAAAGAGTTTTATCTGGACTGAGAGCTGTTTATCGGAGTCTTTCAGGGAATTGATATTTCTTAGAGACTGACTCGACCTCCAGAATCCAATATGAAGATTTCTCGATTATTGAGAAAGGTTTTGTATTGGAATGTTTTCTAAGTTTAGAGCCATCCTGCACAAACTGTATTAGAGGTTTGGAGGGTACTGTCAGACCCTTACAGGCACGAGCCACTGAGAGGCTAATCACCTCGCGAATAACAGCAAGGACTTTGTCATGATGGTAAGTGTACCTACCATCCTTGATCTAAGGTCGCCTTGCAGCCAGCTAGAATATGTCGGTTGTGCAAGGGGTATTGCTACAAAGAGGACATGGACTATCCTCTGAATAGCTCAAACGAGCGAGTTTACTGGGGTCTGGAAGTGTATTTTGAAAGGCATACACTTCCAACCAGATTAAATAACATTTCAGCATCTTTGGCATCACGTCATACAACATTAACTTCTAGTGATTAATTAATCCAGTTTAACCTGAGACTTCTTAACCCTTCAGGCCTCGGCCCCTCAGCCGATTGACAAGTTGATGTCCCAAAAAATTTTAGTAAAAATTAGTAAAAAAATTGAATTATGACACTGACTCACCAAAACATTAATTACTGCCAAACCACTATCCATTATTAAAATAAAACATTAACATAATAAAATAAAACAAATTAAATTAAAATAAAATTAAAACGGGGCCGTCACCCTGAGTCGTTTTTTGGCCGGTATCGGCCAATTGGGGCTCTAGGGGTTAAGAATCTCTGAATTCTCTAGAATTAATTTTTTTAGATATTCTTTGTGTTTGAGAATATATATACATAGCATCTCCCTAGATGGAGCAGTTTAATTTTAGTTTATGGATTCCACAAGTTACAACTCACAATTTAGAATTTCTTAACATTTTTATTATAAATGACAAAAAAACGATTTACATAAAATTAATGTAAGAATTTACTATTACATAGTAGCTCGCCGTTTATGAGGCGTTTGTGAGAAGGTTGTTGCGGAATGCGAGATCTTCTACATTTCCTCCCGAAGACCTGCGAATGACAGCGAAGAACAATGCTGCGTGGAGTATCAGTCCTTCGAGATAGATGGCGTAGAGAAGCCTCATACTTTCGCCCACCTGGAAGAGAAATGGCCAAATGAAAATGAGCTATCTAGTAAGGAAATGACAATGGTCGTAAGTCCTAAACGAAGGTTGCAAGTGGTTGAATAACCACCCGAAATCCTTTTTTATTGAAGGATCTAAACATGAAAACATCAGATCGAATAATCAGTATAAAAGGTGTAATCACAAATGAAGGGCTACGGAAAAAACGATCAATGTGAACATTACATTTTTTTAGTAATTCCATTTTTAAAATTAAATATTTGAAATATTACATTTTAGCAATGATTTGAACAAGATATATATATATATATATATATATATATATATATATATATATATATATATATATATATATATATATATATATATATATATATATATATATATATATATATATATATATATATATATATATATATATATATATATATATATATATATATATATATATATATATATATATATATATATATAGTTAATATTTGATTGGTTTTTTGTAAAATCTTTTTTTAAAGAATTCGTTTAAAGGATGACACTTTGATGAAAAAATAATAATAATGAAAGCCACTTACATAGCTGGAAGGTTTTCCCGGACTGGACTGGGAAATGCTTATTGTTTAAACGAGATGTATTTTTGGATGAGTACCACTTTCGACGGTACACTGTAGGTTTAATGGGATCCCTTTATCGCTAGCGAATGATCACCCTTCATCCACATCTCAAAAACAAAGCGTATCCTTTTGCAAACCAAAATAAAATGTCCTTATTAAAGACAAATTTAAGCAAAAACAATGAAAAAAATCACAATCAATCGTCTCTTAAATGCGGAATGACATTTCGAAAATTCGATTTGAAATTCGAATATATCCACTCTTTAAAAGGACGATATACGATTGCTGGGCTCGCTATCAGCCAGCTATTAAATGAAAATAAAAATAAAATACTTCATTTGCTCGTTCCCATGAAAAAAGATATAAATCGTAATTTCTGGTCGAGAAGTTTTAAACTTATATATATATATATATATATATATATATATATATATATATATATATATATATATATATATATATATATATATATATATATATATATATATATATATATATATATATATATATATATATATATATTGTCTGTAAGCCAAATATATTTGAGTTTTACTTAACATTTTACTTAAATTACACATTAGAAAAGAAACGATAACTATATTAAAAATAATATAATAATAAGATATTTGAGTTTGTAAAGAAATACATTTAAATTATACATCAGAAACAAAGCGAAAATGTGGGCATTGATCAGTATTTTCCATCACAGTTCCTCCTCAGCATCAACCGGAGGGACGCGGACCGGTGGCACAGTGGTTAGGTTGCCTGATCTTACATTGTAAATACCGGGTTCGATTCCCGGCTGGGTTACCATTTTCCGTTAGGATAAAATTAACGGAATTGCATTTGAATTCGATCGAATGCAATAACAAGACACACACTTACGCACATGTTACAAGGACACATTCATATAAACACTTCATAGTGGGGTTGGTTGTAAGAGATTTTTGTATGAAAAGAAACCCGCCCATTGTGAAATGTCACAATAAAAAGTAGAAACATCGAGGTTTCTGGACGTTTACGGAGATAGAATGTCATCTATTAGTCTATCTGAACTTAACCCTTCAGGCGTCGGCCCCTCAGCCGATTAACAAGTTGATGTCCCAAAAAATTTTAGTAAAAATTTGTAAAAAAATTGAATTATGACACTGTCTCACCAAAACATTAATTACTGCCAAACCACTGTACCCATAATTAAAATAAAACATATTAACATAATAAAACATAATAAAATAAAACAAATTAAATTAAAATAAAATTAAAACGGGGCCGTCACGCTGAATCGTGTTGTGGCCGATATCGACCAATTGGGGCTCTAGGGGTTAAAGCGCCTAATTATTATGTATTGAAACCTGTATACCAAATTAAAATTAACATCTTTATGTAAATAATATTAAAATAATAAAAGCTGCGATTTAAAAATTATTTTGTTATATTATTATTTTATGTCGTATAGTCGTGTTTAAAGTACTATCTACAGAGCGCTGCCTTTTTGTTATACCACGAAAGTCTCCATATTGAACATAATAATAGTAGATTAATATTTTGTTTTACTATGAGTGCCAGCTACGATTTAAATGTTTAGAAGGCTGTGGGATATCTGATGTCGTGTCTATATGACCATTGATTGTTGTCTATATGACCAGAGCCCGAAGGTTGAAGTCTTGTTTCATCGGCGTACATATGATAGTGTTATATATGCACAGTGTTAATACTTAGACCATTTAATGACCCGCTGATGTGTAAAAGATACACCCACTTGGGTAGTCATTACCTCCAACCTGAGGAGGTAAAACAATCTGGCGCCAAAAGCCTGTTGCGGTTCTTAAATGATACGAAGCTTAGCGCAGAACTATAGGTGGCGAATACAATAGATTAGCAATGGTCACAGTGTAACAAGGCTTATAACAATACCCTTAGAATAACCCCAAACAACAAATACAAAATAGACCATTTAATTATTTAAAAGAAGCTAATAGAATAAAGATGGCTTATCATTGATAATTTTGTAGACAGTCATTAATATGCTAAATTTATGCGCTTTTATATCCGCAAATCTGGGTGTTTGTATAGGAAGGGGATTTTTCATGTGATTTAATTTTTGCAACTTTGAAAGACGCTATTTTCATACATTATTTATTTGCATCGTAGGAAAAACACATTTTAAAAACGAATTTATCAATCCTTTGAATGCTATGAGTCATCGGGCAGATTGACAATTTTGCCGATGGTATGATGTCAATTGAATCTTGAAATTAAAATGTCTACTGAATTGAGTGATGCATTGTTTATCATCATGTGTCACTACAAGGCTAAGAGAAAATAATAAATATTTGAAACTTTGAGTGATACCTACACATTGCGTTTCGTAGTTAAATTCTAGCTGCCAAAACGTACTATGGCATTGAGCAAGCTCGCCCGTCCTTCGCTCAAGCCAAAAAGAAGATATGCATGTAATCAGGCAGGTGGCGGACGCCCTACCTATCCACTGGTAAGTATAGCTTTTAATTGCTACTTGAATTAAAAGCTAATTTCGCATTGTTTACTCGCCGACCCAGGCAGACCTAATTTGTCAAGAGACGGCGCGCGGTACACCCGACCGCCGTTTCGTGATCAAAAGGCTTACTTTCCCAGATATTCTACGAATAGTTAGATAAGGATATAAAGTTCTACCTAATAATCTATATCTTACGAGAAATATGTGAAAGTAAGTAAAACCACCCAAAACGACTATAATGACTCAGATTCTGATTTTTAAAAAGATATCCCGGAGTCAATTTATAAGTCAATATGATGATGAATCATGTAAAGAGCTTGGAAATATTTCAAAATTCATTACTCAATAAACTTCAGTAAAATTTATCACTAAAAGTAAGAACTTGGGATAACAATCAATTTAACAAATTTCCTAAGTTAGGTTATACAAGATGAGTTTTTAATTAGTGACATCGTTGTAGTGGGTTAATCAGTACGACGAAATTAGCAACTTTTGATAAAAATCTTGATTTGTAAATCTTATCTATAAAAAAAAGTTTGAGAAGCGTAAGAAGCGCTGCGCCATCTAGCGGTAGGTAAAATGTCGTTAATAAAAAATATGAGAGGTAATTTACCTACCACTAAATAGCACAGCGCTCAGGTTTTTTTTTATAAAAGTTTAAAAAAAAAAAATGTTTTTCCAAAAAATTGTATTAAAGTTGCTTAGTTCGTAGTACTACCTTACTACAAGGATGTCAACATTAAATTAAACTAATTAAAAAATCATCCTGTATATCATACAGGGGCAGTTTTTATTAGTCTGAAGTGGCGATACGATTCGTCGACACGACATTAAATCTGATATTGTCTTCGATCCGATGAATTGACTGATTCTGTTTCAGAATCGTCAGCTAATCTCAGAACTCAATACTTCCCACTTGATTCCCATCCCGATATCGTGTTCTGATTGGCCAGGGTCTATCAGCGAGCGGCGTATGCTCAATTTGGACCGGGCTCTGAGCGTGCTTAGTGCTTTGAGCTAAGGGCAATTCGGATCGCATTCTTTATTTATTAAATTGAATATTTTTAATTCTTGGCGCTATATTTAAACTTTAATAGTCTTGGGTGGGAATAGTCGGTAATTATTGCTGAATGGGGATTTTTACTGCCATTTCCTAGCTATCTCCTAGAGCAACGACAAGCAGACCACACCTCACACTCTATCGTCTGTCCTAACCTTAATTCTGACGATTGAAGGACTGTCAAATTGCTTTCAGAATCGCCTATATCGCCGAGTGACCGTATCATGTATCGTATCGTCGCTTCAGAATCCAGGAGCAGGCATTTGAGCATTACTTAAGTACCAGTCGATGGTTAACCCCTCAAATGTGAGGCGTCCCTTAAGGGATGCCTTGGCAAAATGTATACAAAATGTATATAAATTTATATAAATGTAAATATAAATGTAAATGTGCGCCGCTTTATAGTAATCCGCTCTATAGTAATGCTATAGCTCTATAGTAAACACCGCTCTATGTAAATGTAAATGTAAATGTAAATATAAATTTATATACATTTTGCCGTAGGCAACCCGAGCTAATCGCCATTCATTTGAGGGGTTAAGCATCGACTATAGAGACATAGAAGTGAAAAACATGTAAATTTAAGGCTAAGGCTACTCTTCAAAATACAGAAATAAACAATGCTGGAATTCTCTGTTAAGGTGCAAATGGATCCTGGATCATGAACCGCTGCCGAAGGCCAATTTACATATTAAAATTCACAATACTTTTTACCAACCTGTATCAAAGCACTGTTGTTCACAAACTCGAGTGGGAAAAGCACGGCATCTCGAAACTCTTTTCCTCTGGCTATACCGAATATTATGATTCCCAGTATATAGTAGGCGAAAGCGGCTGCCATGACGCAACCCCAGCTGCAGCCAACGAGAGGATCCTATAGGGAATTTAAAAAATACACCGTTGCTATATGAATAACATCATGGCGTACGAACGCCATCTAGTGGGGATAAACTGAAAACGGATAATGAAAATTGCCAAATAGAGGTGTGAAATAAGTGATGCACCGAGCGAGTTAGCATCGAACACCCGCACAAAGCTCGCGCATTTAATTGCCCTAGTGCTGCCAGATGACTGGCACAATTTCCAGTCATAACACTGTTAAAAACGAAAAAAAACGGTTGTGTCACCCCGAGAGTTTCTCGGTAAGACTTCCCAGAATGAACAGTAACTGACATAAGAATGTTGGAAGATGCGTTATCTTATTAACGCCTACCCCCATATGTGTATTTATAACCCCATATCTGGTTAAAATCTTCAGAGCAAGCTATGCCTGGGGACATATACCAGAAGAATGGACCAAGGTCAAATTGCTATTCATACCTAAAGCTGGCAGGAAGGACTACGCACTGTCAAAGTCCTTTAAGCCAATTAGCCTCACATCCTTTCTACTGAAAGCGATGGGAAAGATACTGGATAGCTATATCAGGGAAAAAAAATTGTCCGGGGTTCTGCCAAAACACGATTTCTCACATTATGCAAAGAGCGTTAACAATAATTGGCCAATGGTGCAGAGAGGACGAATTATCGGTCAACGCCGATAAGACCGTCCTCGTGCCATTTACCAACAAACGTCAACTAGGTAGTCTGATTGGTCGGGGTCAATATTTCGAGATTGGAGTATGACTAGTGCGCCCTCTGGTGGATTGATTTCAAATACAATATTTTCAAATCTTGCCATGACAGAATGATGCCTGAATGCCAAATTTCAGATCGATCGGATGAAGCATTTAGGTGCTATCGTGGAGGAATATACACAGACAGACACACAGAGTTACAGACAGACTTCAGTCTGGAAATGGTCCTAATCGTCCCTGGAATGGTCCTCATTGGGGGGGGGGGGGGGGGGGTCAAAGTGGATATTTTCGTTTTCATATCGATTTTTTAGCGCATTCACAATTCCTTCCTTTAGGCTGGGAAAGTAAAACGATGCTTTCTTAGAAATCTGAGAAAAACCACCAAATTCATAAATTTCGAAAATAAAATACCCATGACTCTCGCCAAAAGTAAAAAAAAATCTAATTAGGCAAGTAAAATTGCAAAGCTAGTAACACTGTCGATTAATTTTAGTATTGAATCCTACACCCGGGCTTCGTTCGAATGCTCCCTCTAGTAGTGCTCACTTCACACCTCATGTCAATCGTTCGATGTGCCATATACAGGGAGAAAAAGTAGCAGTAGCAATCCCCATTGATCATTGTCACTTTTTCAGCATGAAAACAACCAATCGAACATAAACCGGCATAATCTAAGACCGGATGAAATGTTTTCAAACTAATTCAGATGCTTTTGCGGAAAAAGATACGATAGTTCATTTTACATTCCGCTCTAATGCACAGCTCTGTCTTGTTTACATGAAGAATTGGTCTGAGATTCTCGGTCACAAGAAGAATCGGTCTGTTTGTACCCGCCAATTACAGCCATGCTAGGACTCGCGTATTGTTTGCGATACCGCGAGCTAGAACTAACATCGTTCAACACTGTTTCACGGTGCGAACGCTTCGTACCCTAAATGCACTATGTTCGGCTGAGCCAGAATTGGATATTTGGACGGTGAACTTAGCACAACTGGAAAGTACGGTAATGGCATTTCCAATCAAATAAATGTAATATGCAGCAGAAAATTTGTTAAAAAGTTGTACCTAGTATAATGATAGTAATAGATTAATATTAATATTATTATTATTAATAATAATAATAATATTAATGAAGAATAATAATAATCTCTAGTAAAATAATATTAAAAATAGTAGAAGAATCGTAATAATCTCTAGTAGAATAATAGTATAGGTAGCCTAGAATAATAGCCTAAACGACTTGGAATTATCTGTAAGGTTAATTAAGTTTTGGAAAATAAATAAATAAATAAAAAATTTTAATGAACTATTTTCTGATATTAGTTTATTAAAAAACGCAATGGAGCTCTTTGTTGAGTTGTCAAGTCGCAATTTTGATCACTGATCGTTGCCCATCCCTATATGCTTCTTGGTCATGGACCAACTCTACCCCCCCCCCCCCCCCTCGGCTAGATTAGGAGTTTCGATTCTGAGGAAATATCGATACCAGTATACTTTACAGTACTCTCAGTGACGTAAGTTTAAAAAATGGGTCCCGGTGCAAAATTGAACAAAAGTTCCCACTTCTTACTTATTGACATTCATTATGACATATAGGATGTAATTGATGTATACCTAGCTGTATCACAATTATATTGTAGCATTACCTTGAATATATTGCGGAACAAGTTCCCAGCGGGATCACCTACAAACATTTTCGCGGGAGAAGTTCCATTTTGGGCCCCCGAACTACGGTGGGCCCCAGTGCGCTGCTACGGCTGCACCGGCTTAGTTACGCCACTGAATACTTTAATTAGAGTAAATCCTTTTAATTGCTCCTTGAACAACTCGCCAATTTAGCTTTTGGTTAGTTGCCAAAACGTCCAAATCTAATCGCAAAGGGCGGTCGGTATCGCCGTTCTGAGAACAAAAGACTACCATTCGCGGTAACAAAGAATTTTAATTATCTCAGAACTTGCTTTTTTGACATATCCCACTGTTGCTTTGGCAGTACGACATTATCTTACATACTCAGGAGGCAAATATTATTCTACCTTTATTTCGGGTTCTTTTATACTTTCCACCGCATCTTCTCTTGAACACCGTCCTTGCATCTTCGACAAAATAGTCTGCGCAATGTTGAACACTGAAAATAATTTTATTTATTTATTACTTATTTATTTGGTACATGTCTAATATAAGGTTACACAAGGGAAAGAATTATTACTTTCTTAGCGACGATTCATTCCAATCCCCATGCAACCCGAGGCACGTTTCACGTCTAACTAGGCTTATGCCTGTGCCTAGATGAGCGATTTACGACTTATTTAAGGTTGCGAGCTGACATTAGATGTTTATTACTAGAGATTAGTTATTAGGTAATATTAAGGTGACATGATACCTGGAAACGACCATATCTGAAGAACTCTCGTTTCATGCATTAAAAAAAAATAAGCATTACTTTTTTTTTTAATCGGCTGTGTCACCCTAAGACTTTGCCAGCAAGCAGAAAACCCCCCACTCCCCCTGCGCCAAACCCTTAACACTCTCCTCCAACGGCCCTCCCAACCCACTCCTCCAACCCCCACACTCCCTAACGCTACCCCCCCCATCCAACGCTACACCCCGCAACGACCCCCCCTTCACCTTTAACCGCCCCCCTAAACCCAACCCCCCCATCCTCACCACCAAACAAACCCCTCTTCCCCCAAACCCCCAACCTCTCCCCTCGGCCTCACCATCCAAACACCACCTCCCCCCTTTAAAACCCCTTTTGCATCCTAAGCACTTGGGTATCTATTAAAGCCCTCTAGATAAGGCTGGATCGGAACCCACGGAAGAAGAAGAATATTGGAAGAAAAAAATATTTTTGCCAAAACAATATACATCCTAAGTACTTGGTCTATTTTCTTCGAATTTAAAGCATTCTAGACACGGAAGAGGAATATGACCATAAGCACCCACCACCCCCCAATAATGATTGATTATGACATCAAATCTACTATTTCCGTAGTATTAGCATGGCTTTTTTCCAGTATGGTTCGTTTCTCGGATAGACTCGGGCGGCTCAACGTTATTATTTGTTTAAATTGTATATCGTTTTTTTTTTGTGTCTCTTATAAGAGATATTGCAACCAAAATTTAACAATGTGGTGTCGACCCCACAACGCATCTGTGTACTGAATTTCAAGTCTCTAAGTATAATATTTTGAGATCGAAGTACGACTAACGCGCCCCTGGTGGACTGATTTCAACCATTGCCATGACCATATAATGCCTGCATGCAAAGTTCCAGATCAATCGGATGAAGCGTTTGGGCGCTATCGTGGAGGAATACACACAAACAGGCACAGAGAAGTGCATTCCCAATACTTTCCTTTATCAGGAAAGTAAAATCGTAAATTATTTTTTGGCGATTTTTAAACCGCCGTAGTGAATTAACTGATAGAATAGAATAGAATAGAATAGAATAGATTAACTTTATTATGCTATAAAAACGTTACTTAATGAATATTACACTGGTTTTATAGAAAAAGACAATTTATGCACAAATGGCACCCTTATCGCTATAGCGACATCTTACAGTCAACTATTTCTTACAGTCAACTGTAAGAAATAGTTGACTGTAAACTGTAAGTTTGGCTAAATGCACTGATGCATTTAGTCAAACTTTATACTTTATACATACCCACAAAATTTGTATTTCTAGCTAGGTACATTTCTTTGAAAGCAAATCGTACTCACTCAATAGAAAATGCAGAGGAACTCCAAATGTTGCAAATATAACTGCAGCAGCGCGACCACAGTTTGTATGAGGAACTGGAGCCCCGAATCCTACAATAAGTAGTAGAAATGTAATATGCACAACAAATACCTTTGCAATTAATAAAAAAAAACAACAGTGCTACGAATGAATCTTTTATTTATTTATTTATTTATTTATATAAGTAATGCAAATAATTAAAAAGTAAACAATTTCAGCTTAGGAATACTTTCAAAATAGAATCAAAAGCAGGAAAAAGAATACAATGCATAGTGTAGTGGCAACGTCACCTAACTAGGCCGGGACCTGTTCTAAGGTAAACATTATTTTTTTAATGTGCTTGCACAAATACCGTGTTTATAAGAGTGGCATATATTCCATGTATGCACAAAAATGGAATTGCAAAACAATATTAAAAATGACTAAATACTTGATTAAATTAAATAATTAAATTAAAGTTAGAAGTGGAAAATTAAAATGACAGCAAATAAATTCAAATCATAAAAAAAACAAAAAAAAACAACAATTTAAAATAGTAAAAATTAGAATAAGAATTTAAACAAAATAGTCCTGCATTTTACTTATAACTAAGATAAAATAGTGTTAAAACTAAAACAAATTATCTCTTAATATACGTTAAAACAAAAGAATAATAATAATAAATAAAATAATAATAATAAAATAATACAATATAAGATTCAAAATATTCAAATGTCCGGGTTAGGTTATAATGTCCAGTATTTTTAAAATTCCTTGTCTTCCCTCTTTTACAAGCCAGTTTCTAAGCAGCCTTTTAAAGTAGGTCTTATTTTGTTCTGATTTTATGTCGCCAGGAAGAGCATTGAAAAACCTTGGGGGCAATGAATGTATAGGATCGTCTTCAAAATAAAAATAAAACAGTTGGTCACCCCAAGACTTTCTCGGAAAGCAGACAACCCCCTCGCCCGCCAAAACCGCTAAATCCCCCCCCCCCTCAAATCCCCCTCATACCACTAAATGGTAAAAATAAATGAATGGTAAAACACCTTAAGAGAACATCAATCTTTACTTACATATATTGAGTTATTCTAAGACTGTTTTGTAACAAAAGTGTAATGCTTGATGCGCCCTTGACTGTATGCTGAACACTACGTACGCGTAGTGTTCTGTGAAATTAAAAAAAAAATGTGTGCCAGTAAAAAAAAAACGGTTGTGTCACCCCAAGACTTCCCGGAAAAAAGCCATCGACTGATTTAATCTGAATATTAATTTAATAAATAAAGTCGAACCGACGGACGATCCCGGTTGAGATCCCGATCCATCGCAACCGCCTCGGGCGGCTCGGTTTATTTCCCAGCTTGGGCGAGGTTGTGCTGAGCGCCAACAGATAACGTTAATATTTGAATAAAATTTATATAAAAAATTTTCACAATGTGATTTTGGCCCAACAAGGCATCTGTGACTAAATTTCAAGTCTCTAAGTCCAATATTTCGAGACTGAAATATGGTTAGTGCGCTCTATGGTGGACCGATTTCAGTCACAAACTTATCAACTCTTGCCATGACCAAATGATGCCTGTATGCCACATTTCAGCTCAATCGGATCAAAAGTTTGTGCGCTATCGTGGAGGAATACACACAGACACACAGTGGGGCGGTGTGGACTACGACTAATGAACCCGTCACCCCAGGCTGGTATAACGATATGTGTTCTTTCAGCCGTGGGATGAAGACTTAGAGACAATACAAATCACCTGTCTAGCTCTGCCAACAATCCCGTTAGAGGCCAACGTCTTACGGTGAGGCTCCAGGAACGGTACCCAGCTGTCAACATCGCCCCCTAACTGGCGTTTTGAATGATATCTCCGTCTGGAATTAACCTTCAGGAAACCTCCGTCCTCCCGACTGGTCATGGGTTCGAGTTACTTGAATGACCTCTACCTGCCGTATCTTTAGCGGTGATTTGGTTTGAATCTACCGCGGACCAAAGGCATCTTTTGCCCGGATCTGAATTCAGGATCAGCTAGCCAGGACCACGGGCAGACACACAAACAGACAGACACATAGACAGCTAGAGTTGCCAACTACAACTGGCGAACCCATCACCTCAGGAAGTTTTAACGATATTAGATCTTACAGTCTCCCGTGAGGTGAGCACAGAAGACTTAGGACGTTACAGTCCACCGTCTAGTTACGCAACATGCCCGTAAGAAGCCACGTCTTACCGCGAGATAAACAGGTTAATCACCTAGCGGGCCAATACTCACGCCCTTACTTCCAGTTGCAACCAGATTACTCCGGTCTCCCGACTGGTTACAGGCTCGAGTTTCTCTCCCTTACGTAGCAGTGATACGGTGTCTACCGTATCTATCGCTGACCACGGCGTCCTTTATCCGGCTTTCACCCGGAATCGGGTAGCCGATTGGTCGTTCCAAGAGCAATTGTCGTAAGGTAAACAACTACCCCCGCTCTATAGGAGACAGTACTGTTTCCGGACTCCTCCGGCTGTCGGTCAGAATGCACAATCGATTGGCTGACGCCGCACGGTGCGCGAACCGTCCAGGAGCATCCGAAGGTTGAATCCTAGGGGGATCTGGCCCGAAGGCCAGAGTCCTACCACGTGGAGGCTGCCGGATGGGTGTTGACCCGTGAGTATCACCGACCCTGAACACATGGGTCTTCAGGACCAAACTGCAACAGGACCCATTAGCTCCCTGAATACATAGACAGATTTCAATCTGGGGACCAATAGGTGAAAACCTCTGAATGCATCAACGACTCCTAAGAAGATTGCCCTCCCAACGGATGGTGCACACCCCCCCCCCCCTCATTTCCCAACCTTGGGCACGTTTATGCTATGAATACATTCCTCGGCAAAGCGGCATAATTATGCATGGCTTTGTTGTAAAACGCAAAATAGACTCACCGAGTGTTGTCAGGAGAGACACAGCGAACAGGACGCATCCTGAATAATTCCAGATTCGACCGCTTCCAGGTCTCACATATCCTTGCTCCACCGCCAGCAGGAGCGTTTCCGAATGCCTGGCGAGCTGCCGGCTGATTGCCGATGGGTAAAACGATGATCTTTCCCCTTCCTATACCATACGAAAACGTAATATACTGTTATCTTGCAAAGTAGAATGCCAAACTTTGGGCCCACCCTCAAATAATAATAAATCTTGTCATATGAAAGATCTTTTTATGTATTATAATTACTTCTATGACAGATCTTCTTAATTAGTTGTGGGCAAAAAAATATATACGGTAATTTATTTATTTTATTTTTATTTTTCGGAAAACTTACAGCGTTTTATACTCAATGCTAACAAATATTATACGAATCTAAGGCCAATTAAAAGTTTTCACAATTAAACTAAATCTTTTTTTACAGTGCAAGGAGCTATGAAAAAATGCAGGTTTAAGTAAGGGGAAAGGGATAGGGAAGCCACATTTTGAGTTATGTAGATGTATTTAAGATATATGATGATACATACATATATACATACATACACGTGCACAAATAATAAATTAATATAAATAATACGATAAGGTAATAATAAAATGTAAAGGTGTAGTTAATATAAATAAATATAATATGTATATACATCACAATGTATTTATAAAGTTAATATAGGAACTTTTATAGAAATATGACCTATATATATCATATGAACCTACATATGAACTTTTATAGAAAATAATATACTGGCTAGAAAGCATAGATAACAATAGTGGCGATATAATAGATGACTATGGTGGTTGGTTTTACTTGGTGAGTCGCTTTAGACAAAGCGGTGGACTCACGCAGCGGCTGTCACGTAGGCCGTTTGCTGTTGTTTGGCTTTCGTTTTTGGTGGTATATTTATTTCATTGTGTGCAGTAAGGAATAAATAGAAATAATACTAAAAAGGAGATAATTTTCTTATCGCAAAGTGTAATTCTATCAAGTATCTGGGTGTGGTCTTAGACGACAGGTTAAGTTTTCTGGCCAAAGGTACAAATATGTTCAAATCGGTTCAAAATACGTTCAAAGGTTGTTAAAAACACATGTAGTCGTCATATTTGAGTCAGCGACTACAAATTCAAAGTCAAAGACCCATTCACATATTCTATATATAGTTCAAATTTTCCATGTTTTCTGGGTAGCAAATTTCAGAAATTACTTACAGCATACACAAAATTATTCTCTCGTTTGACTTTTTTGATAGTTTTGACTTTAGATTCGTCTTTTCCAGTGTGCAAATACTCGAAAAAGACGCGTATAATATAACGGTAACGTGAAAGTAAATACTCATTAAAAATGTTTATAATCCTGTTCAAAATTAACTAAAGTTATTTTTATTGCCATATTTGAAATATACGACCCCAAAATAGCCTAAAAGGCCCATGGGTCATTAAAATCAGCATGAGAAAAATCATTTTGGTTTATTAGCGACAATCTTGAAAAACAGCCGCTATTTTGAGTCCGCTGGGCCAAATATGTCGGAACGGCGGGTCAAATCAACCATTTTGGTCTAATAAATACGCGTGCAAAAGGATTTGCTTTTATCACAATTTGCAGTTTTTGTTATTTGCAATTTGCTATGAGCAATAAAATTATAAAATGCGGGTTACTTCGCTTTGGCGGGTGACCGTCTGTTCAGCGTTATCAATGTATGCGATTTACTCACACGTGCGTGGCCGCCGCCGGCAAGCGTAAATTACCTACATTTGTGTAACGGCATAGGCTCGGAGCCCTCTTAAAAGAACATCAACCTTTACTTACATATATTGAGTTATTCTAAGACTGTTTTGTAACAAAAGTGTAATGCTTGATGCGCCCTTGACTGTATGCTGAACACTACGTACGCGTAGTGTTCTGTGAAATTAAAAAAAAATGTGTGCCAGTAAAAAAAAACGGTTGTGTCACCCCAAGACTTCCCGAAAAAAAAGCCAATGACTGATTTAATCTGAATATTAATTTCATAAATAATTATCAAAGTGTTATTCTATCAAGTATCTGGGTGTGGTCTTAGACGACAGGTTAAGTTTTCGAGCACATGCCGCTGCAATTGCTGAAAATCCAACAAAATTCTTGGTTCCATAATTCACGGATCCAAACGTTTCTCTCATCCATAAATATTAAAATTGTTATACAATGCGTTTCTTCGATCGCACCTTGAGTCTGCCTCTCCAATATGGTCTCCCCATTATCAAGTTCATATTAACAGATAACAAAATATCCAAAAAAAAATTCGTTCGGTATTTAAATTTCAAGACAAAAAGTTACTGCAATAATACTGATGAGGCAGCCCTACTATTTAAAATAAATGCTCTATCATATCGGCGTAACGTGAATGATGCCATACCTATGCCTTTTAAAAATAATGAATGGTATATTTGACTGCACTGACCTGGTGGGCACGATTAATATCAACGGCCTAATGAGAACCATGCACCAATTTCACTTCTTTCAATTACCACGGTTTAAAACTAATTCGTCCAGAAATGGGGTACTCGCACGCTGCTGTGAGCTTTACAACACCCTATCTTAAATAGTATTGATATCCTACTAATATTATAAACGCGAAAGTTTGTATGTGTGTATGGATGTTTGTTACTCTTTCACGCAAAAACTACTGAATGGATTTTGATGAAACTTTACAATAATATAGCTTACACATCAGAATAACACATAGGCTATAATTTATAAAGATATATGGTTTTCTTTCATCATTATCACAATTTTCTATCACCACGCGGGTGAAACCGCTGGGCGCAGCTAGTATTTAATAATTCCATAACCACTTACAAATACTTTGTAAATGAAACCCTAGCCAATACAAAAACTGTCAATTTTTCCCTAGCCAATACAAAAACTGTCAATTTTTAGCTATGTTATTCAAGATTATTACTATTATTATACTTTATATACGCTATTTTTACTAATATATGCCTTTTTTCACTCCACACCCACACACCAAACACACATGAACACACACACACACACACACACACACACACACACACACACACACACACACACACACACACACAGACACACATCGTAAACGAAAGCCTCTTATGTAGTAATACTATTTTAGGTATTTTAGTTTTATTAAGAAGTTAAACGTTATTTTATGTAATTTCATTGAATTCCGTAATCGATTTTATGTTTAAGTAATAGTTATATATAATAGTTTCATATAATATAGTTTCATAATATAATTTACTGTGTTTTTAATACTGTGTGATTTCTAAATAAAGAATAAATAATAATAATAATCATATTTGTTAACAGGCATTACTCGTCTAGAGACCTAATTATTTAAATGCATAAAAAATAAATTTAAGATATTAGAGGTGAGATTTTGTTTTTGAATAGAACTAAAATATGGACAATTATACATTCTCAGACAGACACTCTCAAGATTATTAGCTGGTGGGCCCAGAGCTCGTACAAATAGTAGCATTCTCATTTCATACTAAGTAGATACATTGAGTGCAATCGTAGATATCAGCATTGATTATATAGGATTATACGCTTTGGCAACTCTTATGTGACGTCGAAGCATTAATGGCATTGTTCGGCAAAACTAATAGCAATTTATTTGACCATCTATAATAACATTGATAATAATGGTATTTCTATAAAGCTCTAATTAATTATAAAAACCCATTATTTAACTAACGATAACAAACATTAATATTCCATTATTAGTGCCATTTATTGCATTTGTATATAGGCTGAATTTATTAGCAATACACAGTTCGTGCGCGAGCTCCGAGGAATCGGGGGCTGGGAAAGCGGGCGGATAACGCCGTCCCGACCATCGCTTCGCACCCTGCACTCTCCCAGTACTAGAACTGGGAGAGTGCGGGGTATGAAGCGACGGTCGGGGGCGGCGTCATCCGCCCGCTTTCCCAGCCCCCGATTCCTCGGAGCTTGCGCGCGAACTGTATTTAGCCATCTACAATAACATTGATAACTGATGGTTTTCTATAACCCATTATTTAAGTAATGCTATCAAACGATGACATTAAAATATTAGCGCCATCTATCGCATTTTTATATAGGCTGCTTAATATCAGAAATAATACGGAGATATGGAATGCCATCTATTAGTATATTTGAACAATAAAGCGCGTAATGATACCGTATTGAAACCTGTACACGAAATAAAAAATTTACATCTTTACGTAAATAATAAGAAATATGACAAACTTTAATTTCGAGATAGGATACCGTATAGGCGTGCGCAGAGCACGATCTATAGTGCGCTGCCTTACCACGAACGCCGCCATATTGAACATGGAAGATATTAATCATTATTTGGAACTATGAGTGTCATCTACACGTTGCCGTTAGTAGTAAAACCCTAGCTGCCAAAACGTACTATGGTATTTAACATCTATTACATATTATACAATAATGTACTTACAGTTCCAATTTGCCTCAGCTGAGTCGACAAGTCTATAGCTATACCGTTTTCGGCCTTAACAAAAGTTTCGATCACCCTTTCTTCATTTGGACCTTTAATATAAACAAGAAATTTATTTTCACAGGGAAACAATGTTTCAAAGGCTGTTGTATTCTGCCAACATAGTGTGCTGGGAAATAAAGGTTGGATGCGATTCGTAGAAGTAGACCTACGAAATGGAGGGCTTTGTCTTACGAATCTGCAAACCCTTTTTCAACAATGCTCGTGCCACTCATTGCAATATTGCAATAAAGATACTGTATTTTGTTTATGTCTGTGTCTTGCGTATAAATGCACATACATGCGTCTCACATCATTTATTATATGCGTATACATTTTTTTTTTGTTGGTAGTAGTCTTTATTCATAAAAAAAGATACAAATTACATGTCACAGTTCCCCGCTAAGGCTAGTGCCTTTTCAGTGGGTAACTAACAATAATGTGTTTATATCTGACTTATATTATCTATTACCTATTATACTTTTATTAACTATTATAACTTTTTACGTTAAGTAGATGCATTGACTTCCTAACCTAACCTAATCTAACCTATATCTCCTATCATAACTAGCTGAATATATACTTATAAATATGCTTTTCCACTAAATTAATATGCCTACTTACTAATCTAACCTAACGTATACTAATTATCCTGGTATACTTACTTTGTTTACAATTACAATAACAAATGATTACACTAATAAAATGATTCATACCTACTAGATATCTATACTTATGCCCTAACCTAACCTAACTTATCTTAATTAGCTTGGTTTACCATAATTATTCTACTTGGTGTTAATGCTAATTTAGTCTAATAGAATTTTTACTTGTTACAGTTATGCTACTGCTTTTACATATGTATGCTAATTTACACTAATATAGTTTTTAATTTCTCTGTTATATTACATAATATTTAAATTATTTCAATTATTTCAACATGTTATGCATATCCATATGCATCTTATGCATGTGCATAAACATCTTATGCATCTTAAGCATTTTATGCATGTGCATATGCATATGCATCGTCTTACATGCATGTGCGTTTTACATGCATATTCATCTATTATCGGCAATACGAAATCTTTAAAAAACGGTTTAGAAAAATTCTTGAGACATTTAGATTTCTGTAACTTTCTTGTATTGACTATTACATAACTAATAGTTTTAAAAAAAAAACAATCAAAACACGCTTTTATAAATGCACGTAAAAACCACACCATCAGACCTTAAAACCTAATCGTGGTCAAAGTTCATTCCAAGACCTTTCTAACAAGTCCAAACACAGCTATGATACGATGTTCCATCATAAAGTTCCAGTTCATATCTTCCGACTCCATCATCAGATCAGTTCGACAGTACCATATTATTGTATTGTCATCAGAACTACATACAGCTGCCAATTTTCATGACGCTACGATCCTTGGAAGATGGTTAAATTAGTTACCTTAGATTCCGTTACATAGTTACATACAGGTCGATCTAATAAAAGCGTGTTAAAAATTGACATTCTGGAAGAACGATGACAACAAGCTTAATTATGATATTTCTATATTTATTTATTTATTTATTTATTTTACATATACATTCAAATGCATGAGCACAACAGGAAATGAATTGACAATTTAGAAAATGCCGTTGTATGCTTTTAAAGTAATATACATAAAGAGTAGCCGAGCCCGCCTTGCTAGGCACCCCTGTGTTAAGGCGAGCGCACTTCGGGAGTCCGACTAGAGTGCCACGGTTGTGTCGAAGAAAGATTTAAGATAACATTTACAAACAATAAATATAGAATTACAAATAATGTAACCGACAGTCCTTACTTACTTCAGAACTTAGTTTTTAGTTTTCATCATTTACCATATTTGTGAGCTGCTAATTACACCTTCGGGAAGCTGAGCTTCGTGCTGAAGTCCAGAATTCCCCAATCGCTCAAGACAAAGGTGTATAATCAGTGCGTGTTACCGGCTATGACGTATGCTTGTGAGACATGGACACTGACTGCTGGGATGATCCACGAGCTTAAGGTGGTGCAGCGTAACATGGAGCGAGTCACGCTCGGCATATCGTTGCACGATCGAGTCCGAAACGAGCTCATCAGACAGTGGACGAAGGTGGTCGACGTGGGTCAAAGAGTGGCCAAGCTGAAATGGGCTCGGGCCGGCCACGTGGCCCGACGACACGACGATCGGTGGAGCAAACGCGTTTTGGAGTGGAGACCCCGGCTAGGCAGAAGAAGTGTGGGCAGACCACCGGCCCGACGGTCCGATGACATCAAGGAGACAGCTGGACCTGTTTGGATGAGGGAAACGGACAACCGATCCGGATGGAGAGTGATTGGAGAGGCGTATGCCCAACGGTGGGCGAATGTGCGCTGATGAAGAAGATGAAGAAGAATTACACATCAACTAATGACGGACGCAGACTAATTAGAAGACAAATTTTATTCTGTCGTCTTTCCATCAGATAAGCTATTTTACAGCTTATATTTCGTCCATTGGAGCCTTTGTGCCTAAATTAAGGCAAGTAACTATTTCGTACAGTTTACTATCGCAAGAATACCAATTCTCCAAGTAAGTAGAATCCCTCTTATAATATACGTTCAGAGCGTGTGGTAGGAATTTTAACTTGGATTCATCAGTGAAATACTCCTTTCTTATTGATAATTAGTCAAGCCAAAAAAGGTGATTTTATTTATTTAAATTACAGTCTCGAAATGGTGACAATGTCCCATTAATGTCATATATCATCATTGTCTTTTTTTGAAATATCAGAATATTTCAGAGTTAGAGGGCACAAATATCGATTAAGCATTAAGGCGACATGAGACCTCAGAAAAATATCCGAAATGCAAATAGACATGCGAAAAAATAGGCGGAGTCAATTTTGTAGGGTATTGACCAATAAAAATCCAGCGTTGACGAAACGTCAAGCGCAGATTCCACGTCCGCTAGCGCCGGGAACCAGACGCATACTAAACGGTCAATCGCAGCGCTGGCACAGAATAACTATCTTTACGCAGTTGTGGTATAAGGGTGTCAATAGCAAAGCATATTTAGCGTAACTCTCAGAGCGCTCTCACGTTTTAATTAATTGTAATTAATTTAGGGCCCTAAATAAAAAAATGTGGCTAAGTGCTGCCCTAGAAAATTAACCAGTCGATATAATGAAATTATAATAAAGCACACTCACCGCTTACATTGTAGGAGTAAACGCGCCTAAAAGTTTTCGAAGTCAGTTTAAAGCCTTAATGTCTAAGGCAATGAGCAGCTTTTTTTAGTCCAAGTTTAAATTGGTTCCTTATCGAGGGATTCACTTAGAAACTTATTAAAATTGATTCTTATATTTTTCAAAAAATAAAACTAAAATTCTTCAGATGTGGTCGTTCCCAGGTATCATGTCGCCTTAAAATCCGTATTTTTACCGCCGCGCTTTTTTTGCGTAAGCCAAAAACCGGACAACAGTACCTACGTTCATTTTTTATTAATTTGGAAACCGTACAAGCACCATGAAAAACGGACAGTCCGGTCTAAAACCGAACATCTGGCAGCTCTGCTAGTGGAACTCATATAAAAGCTTCCCAATTCAATACGTTGTTATCAAAATGAAGTATTATATTATACGTAAAGGTATAGATCGTACAACACATACCTTCACTATAGTGAAACGCTATCGCGCAGCACATAGTCCAGGATACTAACACGATGGCCAAACCAAGTTGGCTGAAGAGGAACCGCAGCATGAGGATCAGCCATCTTCGTGTCTCCAATGAAGACTCTACTGTTATGATCGGGAGTACGCGCAGGCGATACGGATGATTTTGAACCTGTAGAACAATACGAAATCACCTAAATTAGAACAATATGGAATCATCTAAAATATTACCATTCTCATTTTAACGTAGAATGAATGAATGGATGAATGAACGAATATGATCTCTATTGAATTTATTTATTTATTTCTTTGTTACATCCTGGTAGAGAGTTAACAGTGTGATCGTACAGATATAATTTGTAACTATTTATACAAGCAATAGAAATGAACACAACCCACACGATCATCTAGACCAGCGATTCTTAACCTCGGGTCGCGACCCAAATTCGGGTCGCGAGAGGTATTGGGTTGGATCGCGGAAATCCCCCAAACGACTTTCAAGAAGTGGTAAAACTTGACTTTTTAATTGCGAATATTTTTATTTTGTATTGATAGGTCGATCGATGTCACTAAACTAGTATAGTGACAAGTATTACTAGTCACAGAACAAGGACAAAAGCTGTGTTACTGCCATCTATTGTCCGTTCACAATCGCGACATGTTAATTCTGTTCTGAGCAATAAAGCTGAAAAAACCCTGCTAACATTCCCAACTACTTATTTATGTGAAGCAGGATTTTTATGCCTTGCTGTTATGAAGAATAAGTACAGGGATAGGTTGGATCCTCAGCATGACATGCGGTGTGCACTTTCTATAAACATAACTCCACGTATTTGATCTTTGCTCAAAAATACAACACCAGGGTAGTCACTAATTATTTTGCTGTAATTTTTTTAACTGTTTTAATACTGAATTATCTGATTTTAATACAAAACATTTAAATAAAGTTGTTATTTCTAATTTTACAAATACATCCCATAAAATTATATAATACATCATTTTAGTACCTGTCACTGGAAAATAAAATAAAAAATTAGATTAGGGTCGCGTACTTCAACTATATTCGTACTTTGGGTCGCCAACAAAAAAGGTTAAGAAGCGCTGATCTAGACGATTGCCCAACTAGACCGAACAGCCTGTATCTGGGCATACGAAATATACTGCCTTTGTTTTTTGAGTAGTACTGACGTTATTCGACTAATAGACTACTTTCAATACTAACACTAAGATAATGGCATAAAATAGTAAACATAATAATACAAATATGCATGATAAAGGGTTAGTTGCATACATATATACCTTCACATTCAAACATACATACATACATATGTATATACAAACATACACATACATCTACGTACACACATATTTTAAATTGTTGTATGAAGCAATTCCATTTCAGTCTTTGCACGACCTACATCGTAAAGAAGCCATTTTTTTTACTTTTGTCCTTAAATAGGTGTACATTTTGAACATTTGTTACTGACTCTTTTAGAGTATTAAAATTGGGGCGATGAAATACAACTGTCTTTGGGCAAAGGTTGTATGTACGTGACGAATTATATAGTTCGTCCGTTCAGCCATTCTAGTTGGTCTTTGCCGCTGGCTTCGGGAACATTTCTCCAAAGTCTTGTAAAAATATATTAGGCATTGTTTCACGAACAACTGACGAATATCCAAAACACTTGCTTCGCTGAACAGCAGGTCGGAGTAATGGCGGGGATGTTTCCTGTAAGTAACCCTCAGTAGTAATTTCTGGGCCAGTGGTTCAAGTATTGTTTCGTACAGGCCCCAAGTACTTGTTTCGTACAAGCAATGACACCGTGCATCCATAAGCTTTGGCAAAGCGCCATGTACACAATTTTTAACATCGGCTTTGCCAGAATATTAAGTAGCTCATGAAAGACTACTACCTTTCGAGTGCGCGATGTAAGTTCATTTAGTTGGTTCTTCCAGGTTAACTTGAAATCAATGGTCACACCAAGATACCTAATCTCTTCTCCTTTACGAACGATCGGGCAGGCGCAGTTGGGTGGTTTAGGTTGTATAATTACACAATAAAAGCATACCTACAACAAATTATATTGCATTTCATATAACAAAATTGGTGGACTTAGCTTTACACAATCTCACATCCAACCATTCGGCTAGTGCCGGACTATCCAATAGGCCAAGTAGGCACAGGCCTATGGGCCCCACGCCTTTTAGGGGCCCAGCGACAATGGATCATTGCAATCAAATTAATTGTTTCTAATTGATAGAAAAAAAAATGAATCAAATCCTAAAGAGAAAATGTTTAATAAACATTTCACACGACTGCCTGACAAAAAAGGAGTGAAATGTGTTCAAGGTTCATCTATGTATGTCTTCCGTTTCTTTATTCCACCATAACTTCTAAACGCTCGAACCGATATAGATGTATGTGGTATTGTTAAAATAGTTATGTCATCCCGAGTGTCATAGATAGATAGATAGATAGATTTTTATTCGAAGTAGACTTATTGTACTTTCCGAACGTCTTATGTTTCTAGACATGTATGCCTTGCTTGTAGGCTTTACCATTGATTACTACACTTTATAAGCAATGGCATTACGTAATACTAATAATTATAATAATAATAACACTTTACAAATGTTTTTCATAGCTATGTTACACAAAAACGACTTGATCAGACCAATGTATCGCTTAAAAAATCTTCATTTTTATAATAGCCTTTAGAGCACAAAGTATCTTCCGGGCGCTAGGGTACCTTTACTATCCAAATATCAAGTAAATATTTGTCCAAATGTCAATAAATTAACATCAATATATCGTTATAAATAGGATAGAAAACGAATTTACCACGTGAAATTTGTAGCACCCGACGTTTCGGTGACGTTGCAGCCGCCGTTGTCCAGGGTAGACTTTGTCGGGTGCTACAAATTTCACGCGGTAAATTCGTTTTCTATCCTATTTATAATGTCAAACAACCGCGATAGTCTTTGATTTTATATCAATATATCGTGTTTAGTATCAAATAAAAGGTCTAATTAAGTACATCCCGAAAAAATATATGTATCTAAAATATATGGATAAATACAAAAACAATAAATATTTCATAAAAAACTTTAATAAAAATAATTATAAATACAGTAGTTCAATTTTTGTAACGACAGTCGTTTTTTTATTCCATTTAATATATTAGCTTTTAGAGCCGGGCAAAGATGCCGTGGTCCGCGATAGATTCGGTGTTATTCGGACACCGTGTCACCGCTACGTAAGGAAGAGGACCGCGCAAGCGACCTCAATCCTGTAACCAGTCAGGAGGTAGGAGGTATCCTGATAGAGATAATTAATTCCAGACGGAGATATCCTTCCAAACTGGTAGTCAGGGAGCGAGAGTTTTCCGGTGCCTCGCCGTAAGGCGTTGGCCTCTGACGGGCTAGTGGCGTAAATAGACACTGAACTGTTTTCGTACCGTCTTCTACGCTCACATCACGAGAGACAGAACGATCTAATATCGTTAAAACTTCCTGAGGTAACGAGTTTTCCCGTTGTAGTTGACAGCTCTAGTTGGTGCTATCAGTTCGATGTTAAGGAGCATAAAGCACCGAGGTCCTATCTCCCCTATACCACCTGGCGTAGTGTCAACAGACTGAGGGTGGTATAGGGGAGATAATGATGGTATAGAAAACAAGATGTCGAGCCAATCTTGTCTGCTGGCGCTGCACAGAGAAACCAAAATTTGACTGTGGAACGCTGCAGGACGAAGACCACCACATTCAGGAGTCTATGTTTCAATTGCAAGGTTTAGCCCGTGCCAGCAGGGCACCTCTGTGAACTTTTGAACATTTTTGATAATTTTTATTTTTTTTGAACTCTGTATGAATTTTAACGATTTCTTGACCTTTCATGGGGTTATTTTCCAAATCAATCGGCTAACTAAACCCTTTAACCTGTAGGTCGGTGAACATAGAGAATAGATATAGAAATTCTATTTTAATGATACAGAAATAGAATGATACAAGATATAGAAACTCTATTATAATAACCTACCCAGTCCTCTTTATACAAGATTAGTTTTTTATTAGTGACATACTTGTATTGAGTGAATCAGCACGAGCAAAAAAACAACTTTTAATTTGAAAAAAAATAAAAAAACAAAAGTTTTTACCCCAAAAATTTCATATAAAAAAAGTATAAAAAGCGTTTAGCACGGTGAGCCATCTAGCGGTGGGCGAATATACAATATTCGCGATATGTTACCTAACGCTAGAGGAATTTAACAGTCAAATTGTTCAAATGCACAGAAAAAAAATAGAATAATCGAAAAGTTTTTATCATAAGTTGCTTATTTGCTCGTACTGATTCACCGACTAATAATACGGATCTTTTACGCAAATATACACGGTCCGGTGACATAGTGGCTAGGTCGCCTGATCTTACATTATAAAGCTCCGGGTTCGATTCCTGGCTGGGTCACCATTTTCCGTTGGGATAAAATTAACTGAATTGCATTTAAATTCTGTCGATTAATACAATAACAAGACACACATTTGCACACATGTTACACGAATACATACATATAAACACTTCTTAGTAGGGTGGGTTGGAAGAAATTGTCTTATGACAATAAACCCGCCCATTGTGAAATTTCACAATAAAGAGAAACAAACAAACAAACTATAAAAAAAACTCACGGTGTATAAAGAAGATTCTTCCACTGTCTATATCAATTTCAGTACGACCTCTCAGCTCAAACGAAATCATTTGTAAGTCTGATCCCTATTAATTCTGCGAAATGTCTCATAATCCTCTGTAAAACGTGCGGATCTCGAGAAACTAGAAAATAATCCGCTGAAATTGGACGCAAGATTTATATTTCAACGTCGTTAACGCCGCCGAGCTGGCTGTAGGAGGGTGTTGCAACGAGAGATAATTATTAAGCATCGCGGGGCGAAGCGTAGGACGTACTCGTAGGTATCTGCGACTAAAGGGCTCTCTAGACGATCAAGCATGCTTGTCAAGTTTCGCATCATGGGCTGGAAGGGGATCGTAAACCGAATTAAATATGCAAATATTAAAAATATATATATAATACCATAGGTGGCATCTTCACGTGACGTCATGTGTCAAGTCACGTGACGTAAATCATCAATCAATCATCAATAAATCATAAATCAATCATTAATTAATCAATCACCAATCAATCAATCACCAATCAATCAATAATCACCAATAAATTACGTCTAATTAACGTGACTCCCTGGTGTAAAACTACACTATTAAGCGTTTTTGGTAAAAATATATTTGCATACTTTCAGCGGTTTACGATCCCCTCCCAGCCCGCGACGCTAAGCTTGACAAGCATGCTTGATAGTCTAGAGAGCCCTTAACTCAGCGACCGTTCACTGCGGATTTAAGAGGTGGAAATGTGAGTTTCATACTTCAATAGTTGGAAATAATTGGGGGATGGACGAGAGAAATGATTATTCGAAGCCCGAAGGAGAAATCGCTAATTGCGGGACGACAAATCAGAAATAACGAAGTAAGTAATTTATTTTTATTTATTCTATCGGGTCCTTACCTATGACGTTGCTTTTCTATAAAGGAAATTTAGGGCCAAAAATTTTGGATGAAAAATATATATTTAACTAATATAAATATTGACCCCTATTATCTATGCAGATTTGTCATTTTAATGAGAGTTGCTTAATTCCTCTGCTGTAAAACTCTCGTGCAGGAACCAATGAATGCTTCAAAGGCGTTTTTCACCGATTCTTTAAAGTTGATAAAAAGTTATTAAGTTATATAGTTAGCATTAAATTCTATAATCCACTGCCTACCACTGTCAAACAGCTGGAGGACTTAAAATAAAATAATTTAAAAAACCAAGGAGATGCTGATAGGCCACCATTTCTATGATCTGGCCGAATTTAAGAACCGTTTCCTCTAAATGATACATCAGCGATTTTTTTATACAAAATGACATTTTTTTTCATAAAACGATTTCTAAGAATTACATTTAAATTAAACAAACAATTGTAAGTTCATCAATAAATATAAACGGACACTGATAACTATAGAAACATATTTTCCTTAATATCTTTGTTATAAAATTGCAAATTTTTATCGAAACGATACTTTTGCAGTAAAAATCGCTCAATTTCAATGGTTAATTTCAAAATTTGGTTCTTAGACTCTTATTCAAGACAAATGACGTCAGTATCTTGGTAGAGTCTCTTTATTTTTATCTCTTAATATGTCTGTGCGTTAACACCTTCGCTAATGTCATTTTTTCCTCACAAGACATAAAATCAAAGATTAACTATGAATTTTGTATCAATTTGAAAATACTCATATTTTACGCCTGCTTATATGCGCCTGCAATCCGCAATATATGCAATTCACGGATGTCTCCGAGAGAAGTACATCAAACCATTAGAAACTCATTTTTGAAAATTTACGTGAAATATCACTTTAAGAAAACGGTCCTCAATTCGAGGGCCATGACTTTTCAAATATTGTGCTCATTTAAATGATTTAAAAAAGTAGAGCCTTATTCTCTGGTAATTTTATTTAACCTTATACATATTTGTACTTTTAGTTTTTAAATGCGTGGCGTAGCTGTAATTTGATTATTTAACATTTTACTGACAATTTGAATAATATAACGATGAAAATTTTTTGCTACGTAACTTAGAATTATTGACTGTTTTAAGTATTAGGCTTCCATTTTGATTATTTATATTTATATTTATAGTTTGGCAATCTAGTAGTTATATTATCGACGACCTATGTATGTTCAGTAAAGAGTAGTAACGAGACTTACTACCTAACACAATTATTTTGACACGTCCAATAGCGTCCAATCTACATTATGATTTTTTTTAACTCTATTGGAGCAAGTTCTGGCAAGTACGGTGGTTGACCAAGAGTCTCCAGCCACAACTCCTGCAACTTTGCGACTGTTTGCGGTGAAATCTGTGGTTATACGTTGTCATGCAGAAGCAAAGGCTATGTGCGATTGACAAAGCTCGGTTATTTAATCACGAGCTTCTCCATCATAGTTAGTTTTTATGGTAACATGTATAGCCAGACTGCAAGAAGCTGTAATATAAACACCGGAACAGGATCTCATATTTGAAAACTAGCTGACCCGTGCCCACTTCGTTGGGCGGTAAAACTTTTTACTTGTGATGAAATTATGAGTGTGGTTCGGTTAGTACTGAGTGCTATGATTTATTTCCTGACTGCCAAAAGTAGGGTTATATTTTTACTGCATATGTATGTATGCATTTGCATGCCAATTTGACTATATTACCCTTATTTGTGAGTGTCTTCTTGTGAGTGTCTTATATGTGAGTGTTTTATCTCTTTAACAATTTATGCAGTAAAAGTGAAATTATATGCAGTAAAACGGAAAAGGTTTTGTTTTAAACGCTTGAGACGATAAATTTACTTATTTTGATAAGAATTCATAATTGTTGATAATATGACCAATAAACATAACCTAACGATTAGTATAGTATTTTTTAAGTATAAAATACTAATTTTTGTGACTTAAATATAAAAGTTAGGCATATACTGTCGCTGACTTTTTTGTAGACATTATCAAGCTCTACAACTTTTCTCTAGAACTTAATCATATATCTCTCATCGTTAAGGCAGCGTTAGTTAGAAACGTTTTCGTTCGACCGCTTATTCGCCGACTTACTTTGCAAATCCGACTACCACGAAAAAGTCTTTTCATTTTTCGGATTAATATATAGTCTATGACACTCACAAATAACGTGGCTTTCTATTAGTAAAAGAATTTTCAAAATCAGTTTAGTAGATCCAGATATTACTTCCTACAACCTCACAAACTTTACCTCTTTATAATATTAGTATAGATAATGCAAAATGTCATCTTTACTATGGTTGCACAAAAAAATATTTGAGCAAAAACCAACAACGGAATGACAAATAAACAGATTCCTAATAAATAATAACATAACATTCATGATGACATGGCTACTGCACCCAGGGTTGACTCGGGAAAGAGCATTTTAATAACAGCTTGTTTTAAAAAACGTGTTTTACTGTAGCTTTTTTAGTTTACTCTCGTATTGTATTTGTATACTTCTATTAGATCACTCACTTGTAGTCCTTTGTCTGAATATTGGACTTTGCTTCGAACTACATCAGCGTGATGTGACCTATCCCTTTGTTGAATGGTCGCTGGTTCACCAGACATCTGCGTAGAGGTACGTTTATTTCCACGGCAGGTGTGATCCGCGTGAACTGCTGTGCCGGATTCCTGTGTGAAAAGAGTGGCGTTAGTGGTGGCTCAACATATCATCCTACTACTATTATAAACGCGAAAGTTTGTAAGAATGTATGTATGGATGTTTGTTACTCTTTCACGCAAAAACTACTGAATGAATTTTGATGAAACTTTACAATAATATAGCTTACACATCAGAATAACACATAGGCTATAATTTATAAAGATATATAGTTTTCTATCATCATTATCACAATTTTCCATCACCACGCGGGTGAAACCGCGTGGCGCAGCTAGTCATTCATATATTCATGTTTGTGAATAAAAATAAATAAAATAAAATGTAGCACAAAAACATTTTTTTGAGATACGAGCTAGCTCTTTTTGCAGGAGTCCCAGAGCTCGACCGACCGGATTTTAGGTGGTGGTAGCTTTGGTCAACACCTACGTAATTAACAAAATATACGTTCAAAACTATATTTGAATAGAATCTCGTTTTTTTAGGAATAGTGGTTTTTGCTATATTTATAACTTAAAAAAAAATAAAGGTAATTACGGTAATGTAACTATTTAGCAATATTTTCATGGCAAAAACTACCGACAAAATGATTTCTTTCCACTTAGTGTGCCGGTTCAGTCATCGGAACTACGCATACCTACATAAAAAAAAACGGTTGTATCACCCCTAGGCTCCCGGCAAGCAGATAACCCCCCTTGCGAAAAACCCTCCCCCCCTCCCTCCACGCCATGTCCCCCACCACTTCCGCCCCTTCCTCCCCACGACCCCCCCCCCCCCTTCCACCCTATAGTGATTGCGTCAAGTGACTATGATAACAAAAGTAGTAGTTTGTGGTATTTTTTAGTATTTTGTAGTATTTCCGTAGTTTTATTACATTATTTTTCCAAAAATGATGTGGTATTTCCTTAAATACGGTGAGATTGATATTTTTTACCGTCGCGTATTCGAGATATTCCAAACAAAATTTCACAACGTGATTTCGGTCCAACAAGGCATCCGAGTACCGAATTTCAAGTCTCCAACGGCAATATTTCGGGAATGAAGTAGGACTAGCGGCCTCTGGTGGACCGATTTCAACCACAATCTAATCAACTCTTGTCATTACCAAATGATGCCTGCGTGCCAAACTTTAGCTCAATTGGATGAAGCGTTTGGGCGCTATCGTGGAGAAATATACACAGTCACACAGACTCACAGACAGACTTCAGTCAGAAAACGGCGTTAATCGTCTCGGGGGGGGGGGGGGGGGGCAAAACGTATATATGAATATAAGAGAAGAATAATCAATTATTAGAACTACGAGGGCCATCTACACGTTGTATTTCGCAGTTAACTCCTAGCTGCCAAATCGTAGTACGGCACGGACTCATCTTATATAATCAACGATATGACGATTTTCAAGAAAACTTTCTTTAAAAATCGTAATAATAACACTATATGCGCAGCAAATGGCACTTTCCAATACTTCTTTTATCTGTCCAAGATGTTTCTTTGTTATTTACTTTTTATGTCTTGCCAAGTTTTCGCTTCCGATTTCATGCCCCGCCATAAATCATCTCTCTTGAGAGATTCTTTCTTATTATTCTTATCTACGGAAGATTGTTGGATGTTGCGGAAAGTAAAGAGAAATTGCTCGAGGAATAAAAAATAAAAAGAATCTACTTTTTCATTTTATTATAAACATACTCAAGTCCTTAGTCCTGCACGTAGAGGCAATATGTTTAAGATTGAAGTCGGGGTACATCAAGGCTCGACGCTGAGCCCATTGCTGTTTAATACCACCATGGACCACCTCACAAAACACTGTTAAAAGTCACTACCTTGGAACATACTCTACGCCGATGACATTGTTTTGGCCTCGGACGATGTAGTTGACCTACTACAAAACTTCAGCTCCTGGATTGAGGAACTCGAAACAAATGGCCTTAAGATTAGTAGAAAGAAGACAGAACACATGTCGTGCATTTTTGATGACAATACTAACCCTTATATCAATATGTAATTGATTTATATATGTATATTATTTTAGTTTTTATTTTTATTTATTTTGGTTTTATTATTATTTTCGTATAAATATATGTATGTGTATGTGTGTATATATGGATATATATTTTATCTATAGATGTATACAAATCTATATGGATCTATCTATAGCTGATGTATCTATAGATCTATAGATAGAAAGTGCCATTTGCTGCGCATATAGTGTTATTATTACGATTTTTAAAGAAAGTTTTCTTGAAAATCGTCATATCGTTGATTATATAAGATGAGTCAGTGCCGTACAACGATTTGGCAGCTAGGAGTTAACTGCGAAATACAACGTGTAGATGGCCCTCGTAGTTCTAATAATTGATTATTCTTCTCTTATATTCAGTATGGCAGTACGGCGACGCACTATATTAGGTCTTTGAATTGAAAACTTCGTTTTTTTTTGTAATATTGAACAATTATTTCGAAGCAAAATGAAAATTACATTTCATTCAATGTATTGTCCATCGCTAGCTATGACGTTCTCCAATATTTCTGGTACGAGACAGATTCCCCGGCAGAAAAGTCTTCGTCCTTGGAGGCTATCCACGAATCCAGCCATTTTTCAATATCCTCGAAAGACTGGAAGCGCTGCTCGGAAAGGCCATGGACCGGAACAAATAGTAGTGGGATGGCGCAATATCTGGGGAGTACGGCAGGTGAGGTAGGATGTCCCAGCGAAGCGTTTTCAGGAAGTTCTTGACCTGCATCGCGACGTGTGGTCGAGCATGGTCATGCTGGAAAATTACGTTGTCGTGCCTTTTAGCTTCCCGGAAATGACGTTTTGTCGGCTCAAATTTCGAAATCTTCGAAGCTGACAAAATTACCGTTGTTGACACTTCATCGAAATGCCATAGACTGATAATTGTAGTATAATGATGACGCTTTGACATGAAGTATTTTGCAATTTGGTAAATGACTAGAAATATAAGTTATGGCATTTCTTAGGAAATCGAAGATTTCATTGCAAGGTACTAATAGATAACGCCCTAAGCCCACTTATATGGTCCCATATATCGACATAAAATAATAACATATTGCCAAACGATTTTTAAAATCATATCTCTTATTATTTTAATATTATTCGCCCCGGGATGTCATTTTTGTATTTGGTTCACAGTTTTTAATAAGCAATAATTACGCATATTAGTTAAGATATACTAATAGATAGTATTCTATCTCTCCGTATTCCCTCTGTGATTTAATCAGCTTATCGTTATGCAGAAGCGTGCAGTCCGAACAATAGCGCGTGTGGCGCTTGATACGACCGCTAGGCCTCTGTTAAGAGATCTTTGTATTATGACGCTGCCGCCCATTCATATAATGGAAGTAGCGCTCTTCGTTCGCAGAAATCTAGCCGATTTTAAGGTGAATGGTGTGCATCACCACTATCCAACAAGATCCCGAAGCATGCTACGTTCGGTAAGTCATGCATTATCCAAGTCGGACAGGCTAGCCTATATCGCCGGCCCAGCGGTCTACAACAATTAGGCAGGAGCAATCTCTTAACGTGTTTAAGAGCCGCCTCAACAAGTACCCCACAGATAAGGCGTTTTACTCACTGGAGGAATATTACTCGAGTGAAGACTAAAATGCTTGGTGGCTAAAGTGTTAATCATTTATCCTTGTAATAGTGTAAATTATTTGCGTTTCTCTTGCATTTTGCCTTTAACATTATTCTTGTGTTTTCTTTCGTTTTCTCTTTTATTTTTATTTCCTTGTGTATTTTAATATTTTCTAACGTTTCCATTATGATAGAAAATGTGTGTTTGCTTAACTGTATGTACGACCTGTATACCAGTATACCAATAAAAATTATTCTGAATCTGAATCTATATATAAAAAATACGATACCAACTGTCAACAGCACAAACACAAAATTCTGTATAGCATTCAATTACGATAGCCCGTTCTAAGTTCCACTATGGCGTGGCTGCTGCATCCAGGGTTGGCTTGGGACAAAGAATTTTAATAAAAGCTTGTTTTAAGAAATATATTTTTACTATTAACTCATTATTTTTGGTTTTATTCCAATTACTGGTGCCCATATGCGATGGTTTTACTTTGCTGTTCAAGGTTGAAAGTGTAGGTTCTATTTAATTTGTAATTTTGCTTTGTAATTTAAATAAAAAATGTGTCATTTGTAATTCGATATTTTTTCTTCTTCTAGGTAATGTCATATTAAATACCGTTATGTGATTATTACATGCGGTAATTTCAGGTTGCAACATATTGTAAAAATACGATAATAAATTAATAGTAAAAAAAACCCACTAAAATCACGCTTTTATAAATGCACGTAAAAACCACATCATCAGACCTTGAAACCTAATCGTGGTCAAAGTTCATTCCAAGACTTTTCTAACAAGTCCAAACACAGCTATCATACGATGTTCCATCATGATGTTCCAGTTCACATCTTCCGACTCCATCATCAGATCAGTTCGACAGTACCATATTATTGTATTGTCATCAGAACTACATACAGCTGCCAATTTTCATGACGCTACGATCCTTGGAAGATGGTTAAATTAGTTACCTTAGATTCCATTACATAGTTAATTTCATCCAGGTCGACCTAATAAAAACGTGTTAAAAAGAGCCGTATTGAATAATGTCTGAACAAAAAAGTTTTAACTATTTTTAAGTATTCATATCAGCAGCGTAGTGCGTGGTAAGTGCACGGATGGGTGACCACTAAAGTACTGCCACGTGGTCTTATAAAATCCGACTGCCTGTAAGATAATTGTCGTTATACAATAGGATGGGTCCGTGCGTTTGCACATAGCAACTCTGCATGGTAATGTCTTGAAATGTCAATATTGGTTTTATAACAACTTGAATGGTCTACTACAACGGGCGAACCCTTCACCTCAGAAAGTTTTACCGATAGTTGTCGTTCTATCTCCCGTGATGTGAGCGTAGATGTCCGTGATGTGAGAGACAATACAAATCTACCGTCTAGCCACAGTATACACAAACCTAGCTAAGCCAACATGACCGTCAGAGGTAAACGCATTACGGCGAGGCACCGAGAAAGATAACCAGGGGGCAGCCTCGGCTTCTGAATAACAGTTTTGGAAGAATATCTGTGTGACCCTCCAACCTCCGGATTGGTTACGGATCCGAAATCGCTTGCACGACCTCTACCTGCCGTATATTCAGCGGTGATTCAGGAATCTATCGCGAACCAATTGCATCTTTTGCCCGGCTCTATTAACTCCCAGAGTAGAGGCATAGGCAAATTACACGCATATATATGTGCGTGTAATTTGTGTCTGTGTGTGTGTGTCTGAGTTCCTACCCCTGGGTTCGCCGCCGCCAGATATTCTGAAGAGAAAACCACTAGCGCGAGCAGGTGAGGATAACAACTGGGCCGGATAATATGTTGTTTCGTTCTCCACTTACTCCCTTTGTCGCTTCGCTGCTTCAGTAATATTCTTCGGTACAAAACTACGCTTTCCAGATTATTGATGCGGTTCTCCAGATAATCAAAACTTTTGCTTTCCATGATAATTACACCGATACTCAAACGGCCATCGAGTACATTCGGGACGCGTCCTGTGTCAACCGCAAGTGAATGCGGATTGCACTGCATAATTGCAATTTATTCACTGTATTTAATAATTATAATTAATATTTATTATTGAGATTTTTTTGGAATAAGCTGACACCATGAATTTAAATCTATTCAATACTAGTATCTACGTTCTATACCAGAATCTTTTAATATCAAACTGCTTGCCTGTTACCGCATTATGTTTTGAACTTGCCTTTTCTAGTTCGTGAGCAGCGTCATCCTCTTTCGGAGCGTCCATGATCGCAGCACTTGAACAAATCAAAAGCCATCCATCCATACAACGAATCGGCGTTTGTGGATTACGTTGGTACAAGTGACGCCACGGATGGCTGCCCGATTTCAATACCTTGGCCGACTCGCTATTTGCCCATCACTGCGATCAACATTTGGCTGGTCCAAATTGCAAATTGATTGGCGGGCGGAATTATGAATAGTAATTTACATAAGAGTATAATTATTTTTGTATTCGCCGATAAGGATATTTTATTTATGTAATTATTTATTTTCTATTTTTTATGCTAAAATGATCCAAAATCTGTTATTATGCTATAATAACAGATTTTAGACAAAAAAGGAGTACAAATAATAATATTTTTACCACATATGCAATTTATTTGCGAAGCAGATTAGGTAAGATTTATATGGACTTCTCCCCCCCACTAGATTTTATATCTGTTTTGGGGGTGATAGTACAAAAAAAATATATTGACTTTATCCTTTATATTGTTTTATAAATCTTTCAGCTCGCTCATTCATTCAAACTAAAAGATTTATTTGAATGAATAACTAAATACATAATTAGGTAAATTTATACAAATAAATAATGAAATAAATTAATCAATAAATTGAATAAGTTAAAAAGGTTCTTTGATATGCAAATACAGCTCAGTATTAGGATTTTAGTATTAAATGTAACTATTTCATATAATCATAATAATTGGATTTAAATATGGTCAAGTATATGTATATATTAGTTAATATCCTTATTATCAAAGTATTATAATGAAGTATTATTCAGATAACTGGAGGTTAATTCTGGTTATTTGTAACTTTACATGCCTCTCGGTTAGCTCAAATCTTGCAATGCAATATTGAGCCACTTTTGCTTATCCGGTAACATGAAATTTTGAACGTTTGCGTAGTTTTCATGATAATATATTATTCTAATATATACGGCTACGTATCGACCAAATTTGGTTGCACATCAGAACACCGTTGACTACGTAACGACCAATATTGGCGGCTTGCTCCCGGAGCGCACAGTAATATTATTTTCTAATTCGAAAGCATCCTAAAATCCATACCAAATATCTTATTATTACCATAGATACATAAACGGCCCCTAAAATAATTTCACGCGTCATTGAAAGGTTATTTCTGGTAAAATTCCTTTGTCAAACATCGCTGTTCGGTCGTCATTGTCAAACATCGCGTCCTGAACAGTTTTTTGTGTTTTTTTAGTGTTTTCAGTTGGAATATGAATATAAATGTAAGTAAGATTCTAAAACACTTTATCAACCGAATTCACGATAGCATTTACAATTTCTAAATAGGGTTCCGTATTTTTCCGTAAGACAAGTACAAGTTAGAAATGCCGAGTTTTTTTCACTTTTTCGACTTTCTATTCATAATTATCTAATTGTTTTAAAAAATGAAATTTCAATATTCTATATACAAAATTTCAATGTGATCATTGTACAGTTATTCTTTCTATAGTTACTATAGTAGTTCCATAGTTATAGTACTTTTTGTCGAGCGCGGCGATATTGCAAGAAGTCATGAAATTATGCCGCTAATCGAAGGGTGAATTGAAATAATAAAATACATACAGGTGATCCGAATATAGGCATCACAAAAAGTGTGCCCCAAAAAGTGTGTTCCTGAAGGCATTTATTTTATTATTATTCATATATTTTTTTAATTAAATGACCAAAATTACACGCTGAGAAAACATAGTAGCTATAAACACTTCATGCGAAAAATTCAGGTAAATAAAATATATTCTATTTCAGTTAAAGCATAAAGGTACATATTTACTTGTCATTTCCGAAAGTTCTGCATAGAAGAGTGATGGACATGTGGATTAAACTACCATTTCAAGTGATTAGTACAAGCTCTGTCAATAACTTCAAAATAGACTCGATTTGCGCTTAAAAACTTATTAATATATGTTTAAGGCTAGATTGGCAAGATCTGATCTGGACGAATCATCAGCGAAGCTGCCTTTCAAGAATAAATATTAATATTAATATTAAAAGATAGATCTATGTAGCTTCTATATTGAGTGTATGTTGATCTACAATTATGTTGAATATATTTCAGCAAATGGAATTCGGATATGGCAATTACCAAAAATACTCATCAACAATGTTGCATTTTAAAATTATTCATTCCCAAGCATCTAATCAAGCAATGGTTAAAATGCCAATACATCGATGAAACAGACGAATTTTATGTAAAATATTCATAATATTCAATGTCATAAAAAATCATTTTAAAATATCTACAACAGAAGAACAGAGGAGATCAATTATTTTTAAGTTTGATCAATTAATAGACAAAATTGATTAATTAATTTCATCAATTAATATACAATATTAGGGCCATAGGAGAGAAAATTATAAAATTTCATTTCAAAAATATATTTTTAGTTATATGCCTGTAATCGCAATGTAATCGTTGGATGAATTGCAAATAAGATATGTTTATTTCAGCTATATTTAAGCTATCCTAAGTTATGCCATTATAATCTGTAGTCACGAACCTAAGTCAATTCACTAACGAAATCCTCGATAACATGAACAGTCGGATGCAAACTGATGTTATATATACAGATTTCTCAAAAGCATTTGACAGGGTAAATCATTCTATATTATTACTTAAACTTGAGAAACTCGGTATACACGGTGATTTGTTAAGATGGTTCACGTCTTACATTCATAATCGTCAACAGGCTGTCGTCGTAGGTGGTTTTAAATCAGACTTTATTTCGATTCCTTCGGGTGTTCCACAGGGATCACACCTGGGGCCGCTCTTATTCAATATATATATTAACGATATCGGTTCCTGTTTTAAATCATGCCAGTTTATCCTATACGCAGATGACCTTAAAGTCTATTCTGTTATCTCAGGAGAGGCCGACTGTTTACGCCTGCAGGATGATCTGAGCCGTCTTAGCGAATACTGTGTTTTGACCAAGCTCGATCTTAATGTCAAGAAGTGCCATCGAATCTCGTTTACGAGAAACAGAAATAAAATACTTTACGATTACAAAATTGGTTCCGATAACATTAAGGAGACTAATATTGTCAGAGATTTGGGGGTTTTACTCGATTCCAAAATGAAATTCGACCAGCACATTGAAATTATTGTCACCAGAGCATATAAATCGCTAGGTTTTCTATTACGGGCGTGCAAGCCATTTTCCGAGACATCCACCTTGATAGTAATATATGGAGCCTATGTTCGTAGTATACTAGAATTTGCATCCTGTATTTGGTCCCCCCAATACAACTTGTACAAGCAACGAATCGAGCGTATTCAAAAAAAATTCCTAAAACACTTGTGCTTTAGGGAAAATAAATCTGCCGAATCGTACAAGGATAGATTAGCTCTCTTTAAACTCGATAGTCTTGAAGATAGGCGTACAACCTACGACATGATGTTTCTGTACAATGTAATTAACAATATTTTTGACAGTGCGTATCTGGTCGAAAAGGTATCTATTCTGGCTCCTCCTCGTATTACCCGGAAACCGCATCTGTTTTATGTAAAAAGATATAACTCTAATTATACGAAGCATTCCCTAATAAATAGAGCCATGAGAACGTATAATGATAGATTCGCGTACATTGATATTTTTTCATCAGGTAAAAGTCACTTTAAAGAAACGATTAAAAAGTCTTATCAGTCCTTTGACCTCCCTATTTAATCGAATGACTCTTAATCCCTTAAACGGTTTACATGAACGGTTTACATGAATAGTTTTTTGTAATATTTTTAAAAATATATTTTTGGTACAAAATAATTAATAATGGTTATAATCTTAAAATTTCATTCTTAAAATTTCATTCTCATTTGTTTTTTGTTCTTTCTCTTTGTCTATCCGTAAATCACTGTTAAAGAAATGTAAGTATAAATAAGGTATAATAGCGGAGATATGTAATGTACACATAGTATTAACGATTAATAGTGTTAACATATAATTAGTCATAGTTTTATTGTTATATGTTGTATTTGTTATATATAAACGCTGTTTGTTAACCGAATAAAATAAAATAAAATAAAATAAAATAAAATAAAAATAAAATAATCTGGGGAAATTGTTATGCTTGTCATAGGGAACCCATATTTATACTTCAAAAGACAGCAGTACGAATAATTGCAAAGGTGAAAAGGGAAGAGTCGTGTCGACCCAATTTTAAAAGGCTAAGGATCCTCACTTTAACCTCACTCTCTTTAAGTTACTGACTGAGTTTTTTAAAGGATAAAGAAGCACATTATAAAAAGTTTTCAGATACACATACTAAAAATATGAGAAATAAATCATTTTTTTTACCATGTACTAAACTAAACACAGCAAGGTAAGACACAAAATACTCCGGGCCATATTACTTTAAGAGTCTACCGGAAAGTTTAAAAACAATTTTAAGTGGAAAGCTTATTCAAAAAATTACTTAAAGAATTCTTATTAGACAAAGCTTTTTATTCGATCGAGGAGTTTGTTAATTTTAATTTTTGGCCATTTTTTTGACAATTTTAAGTAGCATTTTTGAATTATTCTGACTTTTTCTGATTTTATATTTCTTGATTATTTATATTGCTTATTTTAATTTGTGGTTTTAGTAAGTACATCTCAAAAATGATTTAAGTATCGCCAGTACTAAAATGTTGCATATTGACATGGTCATAAAAGCAATAATAAAGAACGTTGAACTGTATGTACGTGGTGATATATTTGGATATTGTAAAAACGGACTAATAGACTGTAATTTAAATTTACCTAGATATTACGTTTCTACAATCTGTTATGATTTTTTGGAAATAAATTGAAATTGAAAAATTGAAAATTGAAATCATTTACATAACAGTAATCGCAATGCACCTAGATAAGGTACTAAAACACATTGCGTTTAGAATATAAATGTCAATTAAATAGTTACTTTAATATCTAATTAGCGTTTAATACTTTTGAACAAGAAACAAGTCACGTGGGGAGAGGGAATCTGTATAATTTTAAGAATGGCAGTTCTTTTCCTAATCGATGTTTAAGCTCTTTTGTCCACGTTATTCGCGAAGGCAAACATTGTACTCTAAGCTCCAAGCTCCGTTTAGCAAAATATATTATACTAGCTGCGCCCAGCGGTTTCACCGGCGTGGTGATGGAAAATTGTAATAATGATGATAGAAAACCATATATTTCTGATGTGTAAACGATGTTATTGTAAAGTTTCATCAAAATCCATTCAGTAGTTTTCGCCTGAAAGAGTAACAAACATCCATACATACATACAAACTTTAGCGTTTATAATATTAGTAGGATAGTAGGATAGAATTTAAATTTCGAATGTCAATTTCTTAGATTTTTTCCTACTTACTTGACAGTTATCGTTATATTTTAGATAATTCACGCTATATAAATTCACATCTTTATAAATTATAGCCTATGTGTTATTCTGATGTGTAAGCTATATTATTGTAAAGTTTCATCAAAATCCATTTAGTAGTTTTTGCGTGAAAGAGTAACAAACATCCATACATACATACAAACTTTCGCGTTTATAATATTAGTAGGATTTAGCAAAATATATTTAAAAAATCGAATGAGAAATTTCGTTCAAACGAGAGGGGGGGGGGGGGGGGGGATTTTTAGGCTACAGCCTTTGGGCCCGCACCATAAAAAAGGTTTTAGGGTACGAGTTTCAAAAAGATGAAAGTTATTAGTTAGAAGAGGCGGATGTATAAACTCCACCTAGATTTAGATTTAGAAAGGATTTAAAAATGATTCTTTGGATAGCACAATGGAATTTTGATACTGCAGCCAGTGGTTACTTCCGTTATCCAATATATTTTGGCAGATCTTTCTCGCTGAAAGTTTTAAACAGCTTTGATGTGTTCCATCAGTCGAGTGGGTATGAGCCGTTTCGTTTGTCCAACGTAGGCTAAACCACAGGTGCATTCGACTTTACAACACCCGGGGTTTTCAGTGGTATTACATACTATACAGGCCTTAAAGATCGAGCTATATTTTGGGTCGGCTTGAAGATTTTTATAGCGAATTTGTTTAGCATTTTACTTATTCTATCTGTCAACCCCTTAACGTAAGAATGCTCTTGATCTGCTCAGTTCCCGAGTTTGGTCTGTATTAGATCGTGTGCCTGTCTCAGATATTTTCCGTAGCCAGTCCTTCTAAGGACATCGTTGACATATGCCATTTCCCGCGGAAAATGCTCAGCTTTACATATATCACGTGCTAGATTCATGAGCGACGTTTGCACTAAACGTAGATAGTAGGGGTGATGGTGTGAGTTTGCATGCATATATATGTCTGTATGTGTGGGCTTCCGATATACTGTGTGACCGAGAGTATTGTCACTTCTCCTCGTCACTTTAACATCCAAAATAGGCAGAAAGCCTTCCTTCTATACTTCATAAGTCAACCGATTTTTGGGTGTATGGAGTTTAGATGACCCAGAAATTCCTTCACCGTTTGTACATATATTGCCCTTTAGCCCGGCGCGCGCACTTTGGCCGCGCGGCCTAGTGCGCGCGGTTGACGGCGATTCCATACATTTCGTAGGATCTCGTTTGAAATAGTTTGAAAACATTTCCTCCGGTCTTACATTATGCCGCTTTATGTTGAATTGATAGTTTGATGCCGGAAATTTGGCAATCATTCGTTTTTTATTCTGTTCTAGCATATTGACCTGCCTCGCTCGTATGAAATAATTCCGTTTTTAATTCACGGAGAAACGCAATCGGGCCCATTTGAGGAGCACGGTCTTACAATAAACAGTACATAATTATAATTTTAACAAAACTTTTGGGGAATTGATCCTGTTTCATGGACAAAATAATCTGCTACATATAAGAGCACAAACACAACACTAGACACAAAGACAAACAGATTCAACCAAAAATGAGGACTGTATACGGACAACGACACTACGCATATCTCGGACCTAAAGTCTATAATATATTTAACTCGTACGCAGGACAGATCTTAAACATAACCGACAACCAGTTCAAGAGACGGGTGTCTCTTATACTAGAGAAGAATGCGAAAGTATGATATATTAAAATATTTTATTTCTAACCACAGATTATAGGATATATAGATGTAAATTATGGATATGTATACAGATATACAGATTATAATATGTTATATTTTATTATGTTATACTATTATACTATTATAGATAAATATGCTACATTATTTTATATGTTATAACATATGATATTATATTATATTGTAATATGTTATATTATATTATTTATATTATATTATGCTAAATTATATTACGTATTGTTTTTTTTTTAAGACAGAAGAAGGACAGCAGGCAAGGCTACAGGCTCAGCAAATAATACCACAGAACTATATATCCATCACCCCAACACAGGCGTATACCTAGTGGGGTGATGTAATCTTGACAAGTTAATGCCCTTTCGCGATTTTCTTCATAAGTATTCTTTTAAAATGTGTAAAAAAAAATGAACACAATCTTTTTTATGTAACTATAAAAAATAGGATAAATAAATAAATAAATAAATAAATAAAATATGTTTATACCATTATATAATTATAATATTTAATTAATATGAATAAAAAATATAATATATAATATAATATATCTATTTTATTATATTATATATTTCAATGCGGTGTAGATGACGGAAGAGGGCTAAGCTTCCAGGTGTAATGCAGTGTTTGAACTGTATTTTTCGCGAATATTTTTTTTTTTGGCGAAAATCTTTTATTTTCGCAACACATCCCGTAGAGCGGTACTCATACTCAGAATTTGTGTCTGGCTTTGGGAGGTGGAAAACATTTTTCTGGCAAGAAATTCCGTAAAGAAAGACGCATTTCTCCAGCAAGCAATCGGATCAAACCTTTGAAAACGCTCGCTAGGAAACTAAAAAATTTTTTTTTAAAAGTTTTTCCACACCGTCCCATCCCAAGGTACATGATTTTACGGTACCGTCGGTACGGAACGAAAATAATAGACAAAATTTTTACAAAAAAAAAAACAAAAAATTGTTTATAAGAGCTGCAGCCATGTCATTGGGTTACTTAGAAAAGGATATCATAATTGAATGCGTAGGTATACATAATGTTGTATTGTTGACCGTTGTGGAGTCCCCTCATCGGAAGCCAACCCTAGGTGCAGCAGCCATGTCATGGTGAAACTTAGAACGGGCTATCATAACTGAATGAGTATGCAAAATTTCGTGTCTGTGCGGTTGACCGTTGAGAAGTCCCCTCGTCGGGCGCCAACCCAGGGTGTAGAATCAGGTCATGCTTACCATTAAAAAATGCATTGTCATCGAAATTAAACCAACATGTAAATTTTCACATTAAAAAATGCATTGTCATCGAAATTAAACCAACATAAATTTTCAAATTCATATGGTAATATTCGAGAAGTCCCCTTAATTCCTCATGGATCCCATCATCAGAACAGGATTTTGATGAAAATGGGACCAATTTGTAAGTATATCCTTTAAAATAGAGAAAGTTTTTTTCAGATCAGTTATAAATGGAAGAGTTTTTAAGTAACAAACATCAAAAAAAAAGATACAACCGAATTGTTAACCTCCTTTTTTTGAAGTCGGTTAAAAACGGAGCACATTCAATGCGAATCCGTCAATATTGAGGCGAGGCCTTGCTTTTAGTACAGGGGTTAGCAAACTTTTTGGACAAAAGAGCGAAATGGTATTTTTTTAAACTACACTAGTCAAAAACCATTGTGCAAATGCATCATTTGCCTAATGTTCTGGGGAATGGCGGCAAATGTCATAAGGATATTCCGCTTACAAAAGGAGCACTTCGAGCAATTAGAAATCTGTTCTCAATATCTTCGCTACCATCTTGCAAGCAGTACCTACTTCATCGAATCTGGTATCATGACTTTGTACGCCGCGTATAGGTATATATATATACCAAAACATCATGTATACGAGAAAAAATATCGAGACTACTTTAACTAAGTAACTCAAATATTCATTCGCATAATACGCGAAAGAAAGACGACTTGCGTCATTTTAGGGTGCGACTAAGCAAGGTCCGAAATAGCTTTCTCTGTCAACCGTACCTACTTATTCTACAATATACTTCCATTACACATCAGGGATTTTGGGGAGGTTCACTTTAAGAAAAAGGTATAGGGTATTTTGATTAAATACCCCATTTATAGCGTTGGGGATTTCGACAATATCGATTTTTCGCAGCTCTATTGACTTACTTGACTATTATTATTACTTATTCTTTCTATTATTGACTATTTTACAATTGTATTTTTCCTGACTATTGGCTATTGACTATTGTTATTATTAATGATTTGTTTGTATTTGTATTTTTTCTTTAAAATATTGTTCCTGATGATAATTTGTGAAATTATACAATAATTTGTTTGATTATTAGTACTATTGTCCATATGAAAATTCTACGAAATTATGTAAAAATTTCGATATAAGTTAGAAAATCTGCGCTTGGATGTTTAAAGTTCATACCTTGTAATACCGACGTTCATACCTTATACCTTCATACATTTAAATATTATTTTTCATTTTTTGTTAGATTTGACATAACCAAGTGTAGGAATTCCTATCCACTGGTTTGAAATAATAAAAAAAAAGAAATTGTTGAGAGATACAATCATTGATACCAAACTCACAAATATCAAATTACATAGGTGCTTGATCCTCTTTCAAAGCAATTATCAAGGGCTTTTTGGAAACTGTAAAGTGATATCTATGTTTCCATTGTGATTGATCCGTTGGACAGTTACAACATGTAGAATGTCACTTTTACTTTGATTTCTTCCCGGAAATTTTGGGAGCCGTAAGCGATGAGCAGGGTGAACGCTTTTAAGCATCCTCAAGATGAAATAACGTTATTAAGATCACTGGAAACGTTAGGTGATAGGCCACTACTGCTGGGGTCGTGTATAAAGGGAGAGTGATGAAACGCCAACAAAAGAAGAGCATCTTTGTTACATTTTTCGATTTCCAAAGAAGAATAATGTTAAAAATATGTTTTGAACTAATTTAAAGCTTCATTTGGCATCATGACAATATATACTTACATATAAAATAATATTGTTTTCTAAAGTTTTGAAAATATGTACATTTCGTGTTTGTTTTAATTCTGCCAATGATAGCCAGTACTGCTTTTGATTCAACTGTGTATCTAGGAAATGTGACGTCATTGAAAAAAACTGATTTGGCCAGTGAATTCAGCAACATAAATAACTGAATGGTTATACAAATACCGTTGAGGAGTCCCCTCGTCGGGAGTCAACCCTGGGTGTAGAATCAGGCCATGCTTACCATAAAAAATGCATTGTCATCGGAACTGAACCAACATGTAAATTTTCATCTTCATATGATAATATTCGAGGAGTTCTCTCAATTCCTCATGGATACCATCATCAGATAATATATCTCGCAGTTTCTCAGCACCAGGAAAATAAGTGGTGCTAAGAAAGATTTTATTATTATTTTTATTTTTATTTGAAGAAATTTTAGGTTTTGGTATATATTTTACTTCAGAGTTTATAATATGTTTATCCAATAGAGGAGCAGGGTATTTTCTTTCAAGAAGAGATTGCTTTAGATTATTGAGATATTGATCTAAATTTTCTTTGTTGTTAACTAAACGGTGTCCGCGAATGGACATTGAATAGGGAATGGATCTCTTGGTGTGAAATGGATGACAGCTATCAAAGTGTAAATACTGTTCTTTATTTGTAGGTTTTATATGAATCGCGGTTTTAATTTTACCTTCTGAAATTGTTAAATCAACATCTAAGAAAGTAATTTGTGCGGTTGGTTATGATATACTTTAACTTAATCGTGTAAAATATTATTATCCATTTCTTTTTGTTCGATTCCTTGAATTTAAATTTTCAACGAATTGTTCGATTTCAGAAATGCCATTTATCTTGACGACGGCTTGGCCGAAATATTGATAGACATTTTTAATAATCATTAGTTTTTAAGATATCTAATCGCCTATTATTTTCCAGCATTGCTCTCATCTTTCGAATTGTTGTGTGCCGCTGTAGGATAAAGTAGAAAGCTTCCAATACCACAGTAGGAAACCGCAAATACTGAAAGAAGAGAAAACGAAAAAGGCGTGGAGTCGCTCCTGGTCGCCACAGACCAGATAAGTGCCCTTTCATTTATTTTATCATTTCATTTATTTAGTAATATATATATATATATATATATATATATATATATATATATATATATATATATATATATATATATATATATATATATATATATATATATATATATATATATATATATATATATATATATATATATATATATATATATATATATATTTTGATATTTTAAGTGTGTAAATTTTTTTAAATTATTTTCAATAATATATAAAATTAGATTCATGAAAAGTTACTTATCTGGGGTCCTGGTGGACCAGAAACATTTAAACGATAGTTAATGTCCTCTTTAAATACTTAGGGCAGCGGCACCTGTTTCCGCAATTGATAACCTATGATGTTCTTAGTTATTGCAGCCGAATTACTGTATGCCCTTGGATGTAATACGTATAGGAGGATGGTTTCTGTAACAGAAATGGATGTTAGTAACTTATTTTAGAAGAAATTATATGATTGAGAATATTTCGACACTAGTCGTATTCATCTCTATGACATTTCTGAGAAATGTCATAGAGATGAATACGACTAGTGTCGAAATATTCTCAATCATATAATTTCTTCTAAAATAAGTTACTAACATCCATTTCTGTTACAGAAACCATCCTCCTATACGTATTACATCCAAGGGCATACAGTAATTCGGCTGCAATAACTAAGAACATCATAGGTTATCAATTGCGGAAACAGGTGCCGCTGCCCTAAGTATTTAAAGAGGACATTAACTATCGTTTAAATGTTTCTGGTCGACCAGGACCCCAGATAAGTAACTTTCTAATTTTTTATATATATATATATATATATATATATATATATATATATATATATATATATATATATATATATATATATATATATATATATATATATATATATATATATATATATATATATATATATATATATATATATATGTATATATATATATATATATATATATATATATATATATATATATATATATATATATATATATATATATATATATATATATATATATATTTTCAAATTGAAATTATGTTTATTACTAAATAAATGAAATGATAAAATAATGAAAGGGCACTTATCTGGTCTGTGGCGACCAGGAGTGACTCCACGCCTTTTTCTTCTCTTCTTTCAGTGTTTGCTAAGTGTTTCCTGCTGTGGTATTGGAACCTGATCAAACTGGCTTCCTACCGTCTCCTATAGCGGCAACACAACAATGCGAAAGACGAGAATGAATGCTGGAAAATTATAGGCGATTAGTGTTTCTTAAATATTAATGATTTTTATAAAATGTATATCAATATTTCGGCTCAGCCGTCGTCAAGATATGTGACATTTCTGAAATCGAACAATTCGTTGAAAATTTAAATTCAAGGAATCGAACAAAAAGAAATGGATTAATAATATTTTACACGATTTAGTTAAGGTACCATAACCAACCTTGCAAAACGTTATTTTAAAATGAATGATTATAAATTAAAATAAAAAGCATTTGATGATTAGGATAATATGATAAACCTTATTAATTTTGCCTATTGAGACCGGAACCTTTGCAAGCGCCTAAAATATAAATATAAGCCAATTCCCAAGATTTGACGTCCCTTTCTTTAGCATTATCACCAAGGCATTTTATTATTTTAACTTTAAAACATTGATCAAAAGATAAACTATGTGCCCTGGCATGCAAAGATATTGGGAGTTGGCTTTCATTTCCTACACTAGCCCTATGATTATTTAGTCTAATATTAAGTGGTGTTGTTGTTTCACCGATATAAAAGGCATCACAAGTCCTGCACAGAAGTTGATATACTATATTTTTTGAAATACAACTGCAATGAAAGGGAACCCTGTAACTATTAGTAGTATTTGGACTGGTAAAAAAAGGACTTAGATCTAACAGAGGACAAGTTTTACAACGTGGACGACCACAAGGTTGAAGGCCAAAGTATTATTACCAATAGAGAAATTTTGATTATTTTTTGTTTTGTTTAATATTGATCTAATATTAGGTGGTCTGCGGAAAGATAAAATTGGCGGTGAATCTAAGAGATCCTTAGAGGATGCATCATTAGAAATGATGGGGAATAAATCAGATAATATATCTCGCAGTTTCTCAGCACCAGGAAAATAAGTGGTGCTAAGAAAGATTTTATTATTATTATTATTTTTATTTGAAGAAATTTTAGGTTTTGGTATATATTTTACTTTAGAGTTTAGAATATGTTTATCCAATAGAGGAGCAGGGTATTTTCTTTCAAGAAGAGATTGCTTTAGATTATTGAGATATTTATCTAAATTTTCTTTGTTGTTAACTAAACGGTGTCCGCGAATGGACATTGAATAGGGAATGGATCTCTTGGTGTGAAATGGATGACAGCTATCAAAGTGTAAATACTGTTCTTTATTTGTAGGTTTTATATGAATCGCGGTTTTAATTTTACCTTCGGAAATTGTTAAATCAACATCTAAGAAAGTAATTTGTGATTTAGAAATGGTATGAGTGAAATTTAAAGGGCCAAAATTATTTAGGTCGTCAAGAAAGGTTGTTAGAGTAGTTTGTCCGTGTGGCCAAATCATTACTATGTCGTCAATAAATCTATACCATAATATGGGTTTTAAATTTTGCGTTTGAAGAAAATTTTGCTCGAATAATCCCATGAAAAGGTTGGCATACGAAGGTGCCATTCGAGTTCCCATAGCAGTCCCTTTAATTTGAAGATAAAATTCATCTTCAAAGGAGAAACATTACACGTTAAGACAAACTCGGCTAATTTGCAAAGAAAATCTGTAGAAGGTGTTTGAGGATGAGGTCTCTCATCAAGAAAATAAGAAATGGCTTCCAATCCTAAATTATGAGGAATATTGGTATACAGGGATATGGCGTCAATAGTAACAAATAATAGGTCGTCTGACTTTGGAATTACAGTATTCTTTAAAATATCAATAAAATGATAGCTGTCTTTGATATGAGAATTTAGATTTTTCACAAAAGGTTGTAAAAAATAATCTACAAAAGCAGAAATTCTTTCTGTCGGAGAGTTAAAGCTTGCGACTATCGGTCGTCCAGGATTATTAGGCTTGTGAATTTTAGGTAATAGGTAAAAATTTGGAGTTCGGATAGGATCAGGAATTAAAGTTTTAACATCTTCGTCTGATAATTTTTCATTTGATTTATTTTGTTCAATATATTTTTTTATTTTCACTGCAAAATTTTTGTTTGGATCTCTGGATAGTTTTTTATAGAAAGTTTCATCTCTAAGTTGTCTCAATCCTTCAGTAACATAGTCAGTTTTGTTAAGAATGACAGTAGTGGAACCTTTATCAGCCGGCAAAATGACGATGCTGGTATCCTTGCTAAGACTCTCAAGAGCTGCACGTTCATCTACTGACAAGTTTGATGTTGGTTTGAGGCTATTTAGAAAATATGGCTGTGTTACTTTGTTTAATAAAATAGTAATAAAATTTTCTACCGGATGATTTTTTGGTAATGGAGGGGGTTCTTTATTAGAGTGTGGACGAAATTGAGCTAGTGCATTGTGTAATTTAATATTATTATTGTTATTCTTTTGATTTGAATGCCAAAATTCGCGCCATCTTAAATTACGACAAAATTTAACAACATCATTACCAAAACTAAAATGGTTCACATTTTGAGTCGATGAGAAATTTAGACCTTTAGCTAATACTAAATATTCATTGTGGTTAATTACTTTGGATGACAAGTTTTTAACAGCATTTTTTTCTCTAGGAGATGGACCTTGTATATTATTAGAATATGATACTGATGGTGTTATACTGTTATTAATTTGGTTTACTAATGTGGCACGTATTGGTACGGAATCTGATACTAATGGAAATATATTGTTAGTAATTTGGTTTACTGATAGGGTGTGCATCGGTGAGGAAAGAGTACCTTGGTGAACTGCTGGGATAACATTTCGAAGTGAATTTGAATTCCTTGTTTTGTTAACATTGGAATGACTGTAATTTGAAATGGAAACTGGGTTCAAAATGTTTCGTGTATTGTTATTTGGGATAATTCAAATTTTCTGAAAGTTCTTTAGTAAATTAAGGAACTTTTTATCGTGTTTTAATCTAATATTTCGTAAATCTGTTACAGAATTGTTAACTATTTTATGAGCTTCTTGAAATAAGAAAGGAGAATGTGTTGTTATCATGTTAACATAAAAACACAGTGAGTTTAAATGTTTATCAACGAAAATTTGATATTCATTTCGCAAAACAGATGTAATTTCCATTGAATACCTTAAATGGATTGCGGTAAAATCATATTGAATTTCTGCACTAATTGCTGCGAAAGGAAATTTTGGTAATAACCCTTTAGGGCAAATGTTGTTTTCTAAACATTTAGAAAGAAATTCAACGTGTCCCGTGAATTCAGCTGTCTTAAGTGAATGGTAATTTATTTATTTTAACCACTGAGTGTACATAATGGATGTGATTGCAACATAATTAAAATTAGGTAATATTTTATTATTTGATTGTAAATGTGTAAATTATTATTTTTTCAAATTGAAATTATGTTTATTACTAAATAAATGAAATGATAAAATAATGAAAGGGCACTTATCTGGTCTGTGGCGACCAGGAGTGACTCCACGCCTTTTTCTTCTCTTCTTTCAGTGTTTGCTAAGTGTTTCCTGCTGTGGTATTGGAACCTGATCAAACTGGCTTCCTACCGTCTCCTATAGCGGCAACACAACAATGCGAAAGACGAGAATGAATGCTGGAAAATAATAGGCGATTAGTGTTTCTTAAATATTAATGATTTTTATAAAATGTATATCAATATTTCGGCTCAGCCGTCGTCAAGATATGTGACATTTCTGAAATCGAATAATTCGTTGACAATTTAAATTCAAGGAATCGAACAAAAAGAAATGGATTAATAATATTTTACACGATTTAGTTAAGGTACCATAACCAACCGTGCAAAACGTTATTTTAAAATGAATGATTATAAATTAAAATAAAAAGCATTTGATGATTATGATAATATGATAAACCTTATTAATTTCGCCTATTGAGACCGGAACCTTTGCAAGCGCCTAAAATATAAATATAAGCCAATTCCCAAGATTTGATGTCCCTTTCTTTAGCATTATCACCAAGGCATTTTATTATTTTAACTTTAAAACATTGATCAAAAGATAAATTATGGGCCCTGGCATGCAAAGATATTGGGAGTTGGCTTTCATTTCCTACACTAGCCCTATGATTATTTAGTCTAATATTAAGTGGTGTTGTTGTTTCACCGATATAAAAGGCATCACAAGTCCTGCACAGAAGTTGATATACTATATTTTTTGAAATACAACTGCAATGAAAGGGAACCCTGTAACTATTAGTAGTATTTGGACTGGTCAAAAAAGGACTTAGGTCTAACAGAGGACAAGTTTTACAACGTGGACGACCACAAGGTTGAAGGCCAAAAGTATTATTACCAATAGAGAAATTTTGATTATTTTTTGTTTTGTTTAATATTGATCTAATATTAGGTGGTCTGCGGAAAGATAAAATTGGCGGTGAATCTAAGAGATCCTTAGTGGATGCATCATTAGAAATGATGGGGAATAAATCAGATAATATATCTCGCAGTTTATATACGTATATATATATACGTATATAAACTGCGTATATACGTATATATATATACGTATATACATATATATATATACAAATATATATATATATATATATATATATATATATATATATATATATATATATATATATATATATATATATATATATATATATATATATATATATATATATATATATATATATATATATATATATATATATATATATATATATATATATATATATATATATATATATATATATATATATATATATATATATATATATATATATATATATATATATATATATATATATATATATATATATATATATATATATATATATATATATATATATATATATATATATATATATATATATATATATATATATATATATATATATATATATATATATATATATATATATATATATATATATATATATATATATATATATTGATTCATCATCGCTGAGCCGAAACCACTGAAACTACAAATATAAAATTTTCCACAAAAGTTCCAACAAGGTGGTAGGCCATCACTAAGTATACATTTTGCAAATTCATCTCCTAAGGGATCGAAAAGGGTTGAAATGTTTTTTGCGGATTTCCTAATATCTGAATCTCTGAAATATTACATCGGTTTTACTCCAAAAACAAATCCCAATATAAATGCCTACAAATATCATTCAGGATTTTCCCCTAAATATTTTTTGAAGGGAATAATCGGGATTGAAGTGATTGAAAAGGGCTAACACTTTTTTCTTGCGGATTTCTTAATATCTCTTTAATCCGATTAAATATCCGTTCGGTTTTACTCAAAAAAATTCCCTACATAAATGCCTAAAAATTAAATTTATCATTTTTCCTAAACATCTATTTAAGGGATTAATCGGGGTTGTAGTGATTTTGAATTTAATTTCTAGCCCTTTTTATAGGGAACTTTTTTTTGAGTAAAACTGATCTGATATTTAACCGGGATTAATTGTATTAAAAAAACGCAATAAAAGATTTTAACTCTATTCGAGGGCTAAAAGGTTTATTTACGGTTTTTTTATATCTCTTTATAACCGTTTAATATCAGATCAGTTTAACTCAACAAAATTTCCCATAAATACGCCTGGAAATGAAATTCAGGATTTCTTTACCGAGATCTCTTGTAGGGAATAATCGTGGTTGAAAAGATCAAAAAGGGCTAAAATGGTTTTTGCCTTTTTCTTAATATCCCGTAAGGTGGATTAAATGTCACATCGGTTTTATTTAAAATAGGTTCCCCAAATTAATGCCTAAAAACCTATGTTTATGATTTATACCCAATACGTGGTTAAAGTGATCGGTAAGTACTAAACTATTTGATTTGTGGGTTTTCTGATAACTTTTAGGCCCGATTAAATATCCGATCGGTTTTACTCAAAAAAGATTCCCTATTTACAAATTGCTACAAATTGTATTTAGGATTTTTATATAGTAATCTCTTTAAGGGGAATAATCGGGAGTTAAAAATCGGAGAAATATATAAAGTCAATAAAGAAAATATAAAGTCAATAAAGAAAAATAAAATTTAGGGCAAACATTCGGCATTTTAAAATTAAGTATTAGGTATTAGAGATTTTTCGAAATTCATATACATCAAAATTATATATATATTTTTTTTAAATTAAAAGTTGTTTAGTTGGTCGTACTGATTCACCCCATCATTTTAATAAATGTATACATAGAAAACCTTTTGTGCATATAATGTTAAATTATGTATTAGACTTATCGTTGCAATACTTATCGTTGCAAAGCAAAGTCTACGAATTCCTTTTCATACATTTACGACCTGAGCAATTCCTATGAATGTATGAAACAATTCCTTGTGAACTTATTGAAAGTTATAAAGCTCGAGAGCTTGGCGAGTCCGGCGAGAGACGTACTTGTAACACGACAAGGGCCATTTCCTTTGCCGGATCGGCAGCAACGTTATGTAAATGCAATAACGAGCCGAACTGCCGACAAATATGAGTTACGAGGAAGGGAGGCTACCGCGGCCGCCGGCGCCCGCGCGCCACGTCGACAACCATGGAAAACAATCTGAGCGAAAGAGCGGGGCGGCATATTGGCTAAACACGTCGAGAAAAAATAACCAAACGGCTACATGTAGCAGGAAAGTTGCTTCCTAACGAACGTCAACCTTAAAATCACCTGCGATTATAACTATATCGCCCTATATGGTACCCTACAGAAAAGTAAGTATTAAAGAAACAGCAATCTCCAGTTGTTCAAGTACGCTTGATTTACTGGCCGATTCTGTTTGGCCGCCATTTTGACTTGACTGTCATTTAGTCGGTTAATATTTGAAAGTCTTGGAGAGTAGTCAATAACAATTGATTATGGATCATCTAAGGCCGCATTAATGCGTTAAACTTATTTATATAATAGAGGCAATGCTTTAACAGCTACTGGTGATCGCTATCGTTACATGTTTTTAAACTTTATTGTTCCTGAATTGATTCAATTTGGCGTACAGCATATCTGGTTCCAATAGGACGTTGCCACATCATACGCAGCTCTTGCCATGATAAAAAAAAAATTGGGAAACGATTATCAACAATAAAAGTATAGAAATGCTAATTAAAATCGCGGTTTTCATTACGGCGGATGACTTTACGCACACAGGGCATCACTAACGAATGGCCACGAAATGGAATTAAACAGATTGAGTTCGGGGTCTATTGATGGGGGCTGGCCACTAAAATTAAAAAATACTAATGATGCCATAAATTACTCGACCAATAAACTGAGGTATCAGTATAAAAAACCAAGACAAGAGTGCTGGATATCCCCATGTTACTTTATTACCTGGAAACATGGACTACTCGTGCCAGAGATATTGTATAAAAGTCTGATATTGTATAAAAGACTGAATCCGTATTTGAATAATTGAAAGATTTAGCGATGTTGGTAACTGGCATAATCTTTTAGTTCTCTTTTTGTCTATTTAGTAGAAAATATTGTATCTCTCCCATTTTCACAAAAAAATGTTTAAATAAAATGTGAAAATAACCATGAAACTAAATAGTATTGAAAAATGTCTTGATGGAAAGGAGAGAGTTATATTTACCATCAGTATAAATCGGAGATTCGAGTGAAATGCTCGATGAAAATAAAAACGTTCACATTTTGTCTCACAAGTTTTGTCTTCTATGATATTTTTTTTTACTTGAAATTTTGAATGGGTTATAATATAAACTTAAAATCAGATGATTTTCTCTCTAATAAAATGAAGAAAGACGTGTTCGAGAGTTTTGATAAATTATAACTCTAAGGGGGTGGAACGAGGAGTCGAAGTTTCATTCCTGTGAACGCTTATCTACAAAATGTTTTAAAAATTTGTAACTTGGTACAATGATAGCCCTAAGAAAAAAAAAGGAAATAATTATTTGAGAGTTTTGTAAAACTCCACCCCTTCGGGGTGAAACTGGAGCTATTTTGTGTTCCATCAGAAAATTTGGTAACATCAGCATATTTGGATTTCTTCCGAATCATCTTATGTCGTAGTAAAAATATTAAAGCTCCAAATATAAAATATTCCAGAATTAAACACAATTGAAAATGTAGTGCAAATATATAGATTTTATTAAAGAAACAAGGAATTCATTGTGATAAAAGAATTTTAAACTTCTAGACGTACTTGCGACTTAAAGAAACAAAATTAAAAAAAAACAAAAGTGTGTACTATTCAACACTTTTATATTCTTGAAATTATTTAAATATTTTAGTGAACACGTTTTTATTTTGGAAATTATTTTTTTCAATATCTCTATTTAAAAAAGGTGATTTTACTTTCCCGGCCTACCAACCGACGAGTAGGTAAAGTATTGTGAACGCACTTCTGTGTGCCTGTCTGTCTGTGTATTTACTTCCGCGATAGCGACCACACGGTTCATCCGATTGAGCTAGGCATGCAGGCATCATTTGGTCACGGCAAGAGTTGAAAAGATTGTGGTTGAAATTGGTAAACCAAAGTTCGTGCTAGTCATACTTAAATCTCAAAATATTAGACATAGAGCCCTGAAATTCGGTACCTACACAGGTGAAATGTACTGAAATTACATTATTAAATTGTCAAGCGAGCAACTTGGGTTATCGACTACAGCGGGCGAGCCCGTCACCACAGGAAGTTTTAACGATTAGTCGTTCTATCTCCCTGGAGTGAGCGTAGAAGACTTAGGACAAAACAGTCCACCATCTAGCTACGCCACAACCCGCAAGATACCAACGCCTTAACCGCGAGATAGCCAGTAATGTTACCTGGCGGGCCGACACTCGCGCCCTTGCTTCCAATTGTGACCAGATTTCTCCGGTCTCTCGATTGGTTCCGAGTTCGAGGTCGCTTGCGCGGTCCTCTCCCTTACGAAGCGGTGAAACGGTGTATACCGAATCTATCGCGGACCACGGCGTCCTTTGCCCGGCTCTTCACCCAGGATCGGATGGCCGATGGTCATTTCAAGAGCAGTCGCCGTAAGGCCCGCAACCACCCCCGCTCTATAGGAAACAGTACAGCTTCCAGACTCCCCCGACTGTTAGTCAGAGACGCAGGCGCTTCTGGCAAGCGTACCGTCGCATGGGGGAAGTCCGCAGGGGTTCTCTTCCCCCTGAGCGCGTGGAGGTACTTCGGGAGTCCCTGAGATTGACTCGGAGCGTCTACCACACCGCCATTAGGCGTGCCAAGACTGATTCCTGGCGTACATGGGTTAGCGAAGTTGGGAATGCAAACCCATGGGACATGAAGAACGTCATTGACAAAGGTGCCAAGCGGGGTGGGAACTACCTCTCTAGCATTGTCGAGGGTACTTCCGCCCCGCTTGACACCGAAGGCACTCTCTCAGTTCTCCTCGGTTCTTTGTGTCCATCGGATCGGAATGACAATGACGATCCCCACCAGGCGCAGCTGCGGCGGCTTATTGCCGTAGACTCGCGCGTACCTGATCTGTCAGAGGTAACAGCGGACGAGATCGGCACCATCATCGGGTCGCTATCGCGCAGAAAGGCACCGGGGATAGACAACTTTACGTCTGATATAGTGAAGCGGGTGTGGGAATTCGCAAGATGGGAGGTGACTGTCCTGATGCAGAAATGCATTAGGGACGGTCATTTCCCATTATGCTGGAAGGCTGGCCTCCTGCGGGTGATTCCCAAAGGTAACGACAAGCCGCGCTCGGATCCGAAAGCGTACAGGCCCATCACGCTCCTTCCCATAATGGGTAAGGTGCTCGAAGTGCTTGTGCGCGAACGGCTGGAGAGGACTCTGTCTCCCCAGAACGAGCGTCAGTTTGGCTTTACCCGAGGGAAAAGCACGGAGGACGCCATACTGTTTGCGAAGAACTGGGTCCGCAACTACGACGGCCGCTACGTGGTAGGCGTATTTTTGGATATCTCCGGTGCATTCGACAACGCGTGGTGGCCGATGCTTATATGCAAGCTTCGCGCCCGCCTGTGCCCGAACAATTTGTTGAAAGTAGTGAGGAGCTACTTTTCAGACAGATCTGTCACTCTGAGGTACGGCCCGACCAGCGTCACCAAAACCCCGACTATGGGCTGTCCACAGGGGTCAGTGTTGGGTCCTAGCCTTTGGAACATTCTCTTTGATGATTTCCTTGGTCTACCTTACCCGGAGGGGTGCACCGTCAGCGCTTATGCAGACGACGCTCTCCTCCTGGTGGGCGGCAGAAGTCGCGCAGAGGTCGAAAGAAGGGTGGCTGACTCGCTGGACCTGATCCTCGGTTGGGGTCAGCGAAACAGACTCACCTTCTCTCCGACGAAAACTCAGGCGCTTCTTTTGAAGGGACAGCTTAAGCGGAACCCTGTCATCGGGATGAACGGTCGCCCGGTATCCTTCCCGGCCACCGTTCGATACCTGGGGGTGACGCTTAGGGCTTACCTTTCCTTTCTTTCTCACGCAAAGATTACAGTCGAAAAATCCCGGGATCTATTCTTTGCGCTCCGCGGAGTGAGTCGGGCTGACTGGGGAATTCGTTTCCCGGCGGTCATGACTATCTATAAGGGCGTCTTCGTCCCGCGTGCGACTTATGCCGCACGCGCTTGGACGGAGTCTGCTGTTCCTGAGGCGACGCGAGTCGCACTGCTGCGCGGACAGCGCATCCCTCTCGTGGCCCTGTCCGGGGCGTACAGAACGACGTCCACTCTTGCGTTACCCGTCATCGCTGGCGTTCTGCCGATTGACCTGGAGATTCTGGAGCGTACAGCGTTGTCACGGTACCGCCGGGGCGAGCCGGTAGTCCTTCATGGCCTATCGATCGACCCGGTGGCGCACCGAGCTGGGGAGTTTGCCCGCCTGATTCGGGTGGAGTCCTTGCGTGTCTGGCAGGCTAGATGGGACGCCGGGGGTACGGGCCGCCTCACCCATTGCTTTTCCCGTCCGTCGCAGTGCGAATGGCAAATTCGTTTCTGCGGTTCGACCACCATACCACGCAGCTGGTTGGGGGCCACGGAGAGTTCAGAGCCAAACTATTTGACTTTGGACTTGCCGATGACCCCCAGTGCGCCTGTGGGTATGGTCGCCAAACTGCGGAACACGTAATTTGGTTTTGCCCAATTCTAGCGGCTGTACGGGAGAAATTGATGGATGCAGTGGGCGCGTGCGTTGGGCGTTCTCCGATTTGGTACCCGGATTTGGTAAGTTGTAGGAGCTGCTTCCAGTCGTTTGGCGAGTTTGTGGAGCACTGGGTGGCTTCTTGGGAAAGCATGAGGCTTCGGGAAACCCCCCAGGGTGTACCCTCTTCCTTGGTGGCGTGATTCGGCGGCTACTTCCAGCCCGAAGTGCCCGTCTTTGTGTCCGTCTCTTTACCGCCCCGATGGGGCGTTTCGTTCTTTGCAGGATCCAGGGATTCCTCCCCCCCCCCCGTGGCTGCTCCGAGACCTGCCCACGGACAGTGCGCCTTCACCTTCATTGTTCTAGAGCGTCCTCTACCCCGCTTACCGGCTCCTAAATTTACGCTTTTGTAGTTTTTCTTTTTTCTTCGGTAAATTTTGTATTATTTTGTAAATTTTTATTTTGTTTTGTAAATAACTTTTATTTTTCGAATAAATGGGTTCTCGGGGCGGTACGGGGGGGGTGGTTTACCCTATTTCACCCCCTGCACGTTTTACCCTTCTGGTACGCGCAGGGTTGTCGTAGCACGACATCCTGGGCAGACAAGACGACCCTCGTCGTTATAACTGCCCGGGCGGTGGGCGGGGTTTGCTGCCCTCACCTATCGCCTTGAAACTCTTAACTGTTAGTCAGAGTCGGTCTACCTTACCCGGAGGGGTGCACCGTCAGCGCTTATGCAGACGACGCTCTTCTCCTGGTGGGCGGCAGGAGTCGCGCAGAGGTCGAGAGAAGGGTGGCTGACTCGCTGGACCTGATCCTCGGATGGGGTCAGCGAAACAGACTCACCTTATCTCCGACGAAAACTCAGGCGCTTCTCCTGAAGGGACATCTTAAGCGGAACCCTGTCATCAGGATGAACGGTCGCCCGGTATCCTTCCCGGCCACCGTTCGATACCTGGGGGTGACGCTTACGGCTTCCCTTTCCTTTCTTTCGCACGCAAAGATTACAGCCGAAAAATCCCGGGATCTATTCTTTACGCTCCGCGGAGTGAGTCGGGCCGACTGGGGAATTCGTTTCCCGGCGGTCATGACTATCTATAAGGGCGTCTTCGTCCCGCGTGCGACTTATGCCGCACGCGCTTGGACAGAGTCTGCTGTTCCTGAGGCGACGCGGGTCGCGCTGCTGCGCGGACAGCGCATCCCTCTCGTGGCCCTGACCGGGGCGTACAGAACGACGTCCACTCTTGCGTTACCCGTCATCGCTGGCGTTCTGCCGATTGACCTGGAGATTCTGGAGCGTGCAGCGTTGTCGCGGTACCGCCGGGGCGAGCCGGTAGTCCTTCATGGCCTGTCGATCGACCCGGTGGCGCACCGAGCTGGGGAGTTTGCCTGCCTGATTCGGGTGGAGTCCTTGCGTGTCTGGTAGGCTAGATGGGACGCCGAGGGTACGGGCCGCCTCACCCATTGCTTTTTCCCGTCCGTCGCAGTGCGGATGGCAAATTCGTTTCTGCGGTTCGACCACCATACCACGCAGCTGGTTGGGGGCCACGGAGAGTTCAGAGCCAAACTATTTGACTTTGGACTTGCCGATGACCCCCGGTGCGCCTGTGGGTATGGTCGCCAAACTGCGGAACACGTAATTTGGTCTTGCCCAATTCTAGCGGCTGCACGGGAGAAGTTGATGGATGCAGTGGCCGCGTGCGTTGGGCGCTCTCCGATTTGGTACCCGGATCTGGTCAGTTGTAGGAGCTGCTTCCAGTCGTTTGGCGAGTTTGTGGAGCACTGGGTGGCTTCTTGGGAAAGCATGAGGCCTCGGGATACCCCCCAGGGGGTACCCTCTTCCTTGGTGGCGTGATTCGGCGGCTACTTCCAGCCCGAAGTGCCCGTCTTTGTGTCCGTCTCTTTACCGCCCCGAGGGGCGTTTCGTTCTTTGCAGGATTCAGGGATTCCTCCCCCCGTGGCTGCTCCGAGACCTGCCCACGGACCGTGCGCCTCCACCATCATCGTTTCCGGAGCGTCCTCTACCCCGCTCACCGGCCCTAAATTTGTGATATTTGTTGTTTTTTTTTCTTTTCTATTGTGAATATGGTAAATTTAGTATTATTTGTGTAAATTTTTACTTTGTAAATATCTTTTATTTTAAATAAATGGGTTCTCGGGGCGGTACGGGGGGGGTGGTTTACCCTATTTCACCCCCTGCGCGTTCTACCCTTCTGGTACGCGCAGGGTTGTCGTAGCACGACATCCCGGGCAGACAAGACGACCCACGTCGTTATAACTGCCCGGGCGGTGGGCGGGGTTTGCTGCCCTCACCTATCGCCTTGAAACTCTTAACTGTTAGTCAGAGTGCCCTAATGGGCCTTTGCTGAGTTGGCCACGAAGACCCATTCTGTTTCAGGGTCGGTCACACTCACGGGTCAACACCCATCCGATGGCCTCCACGCATGGGGGGCGAGCCTGGGTAGGACACTGGGTCAACCAGTCTCCCCTGGGAACAATCCTCTGGCGCTCCTGGACGGTCTGCGCACCGAGCGGCGCAAGCCAATCGATTGTGCTCTCCGACTAACAATCGGGGGAGTCTGGAAACTGTATTGTTTCCTATAGAGCGGGGGCAGTTGTCTACCTTACGGCGACTGCTCTTGAAATGACCATTGGCCATCCGATCCCGGTTCAGAGTCGGGCAAAGGACGCCTTGGTCCGCGACAGATTCGGTGCACTCCGTTTCACCGCTTCGTAAGGGAGAGGACCGCGCAAGCGACCTCGAACTCGGAACCAATCGAGAGACCGGAGAAATCTGGTCACAATTGGTAGTGAGGGCGCGAGTATCTCGAGCCCGCTGGGTTTATTCCTAGCTCACTCGCGGTAAGGCGTTGGACTCTCACGGGTTGTGGCGTAGCTAGACGTCGGATTTGTTATGTCCCAAGTCTTCTACGCTCACTGCACGGTCGATAGAACGAACAATCGTTAAAACGTCCTGCGGTGACGGGTTCGCCCGTTGTGGTTGACAACTCAATATGTTAGTCAGAGTCCTACCCAGGTTCGCACCTCATGCGTGGAGGCCGTCGGATAGGTGTTGACCCGTGAGTGTGACCGACCCTGAACACATGGGTCTTCGTGGCCAACCCAGCATGGGCCCATTAACTCCCAAAGTGTGAGTTAGCCCATTAACTCTCAAGCGAGCAGTGTGATTAATAGAAAGGGGTGGGGGTATTAATATTGCAATCGAATTGCGATCGAATTTGTTTTAAATAAAGGGTGAACTAAGCCGATTGAATTGAAATTTGAAACATAGACTTCTGGTAGCTCACGTAAACAAATTTATTCATAGATAGGGAGCATTGCGATCCGGTGGCCAACGGACCGTTTTTAAACGATGGTGACCTTCAGTGATTAAAATTTGAAACGTAGACACTTAAGTGGTCAAGTTAGCGGGGTGATTCATAGAAAGGGATTATTGCAACCGAGTGCCAAAAGGGCTGTTTTTAAACGATGGGCGATCGACTTAAAATTTGAAAGGTAGACTCCTGAAGGGTCAAGTAAGCGGTGTAATTCGTACAAAGTGATGATATTAATCAGTTGACCAACGGACCGTGTTTAAGCGGTGTTACTTGGGAAATTGACTTGAAATTTAAAACGTAGACCCCTTGGGGGTTGGGGGGGGGATAGTGATTGGGCATGGGGAGCGGGTAGGGCATAGCATCCCTGCTTGCCGGGAAAGTCTTTGAGTGACACAACTGATTTTCTTTAATACCGATTTAATAGTTTTCCGTCAAATTTCTCAGTATTAATCATGAAACTATGTAGTCCTAATTAGCTTGTCCAATTTTTACACATTTATATAAAGCATATTTTTCCCATAAAGGATGTTTATTTTAACTCCTCGAGCCTCAGAGGGACCGATCGGACTCAAAGGCAAAAGCACAGTTGTGCCTCGTTGGTACCGATCGGACTCTAAAGTTAGTATTCTAAAGTTCTAATATGAAACAATTTTAAAGTGCAATAACGGTTTGGGAGACATTAATATTTTGGTCGGCCGCCATAATAAATCTAAAATTTCCATAATTATACATAGTCTTTCAAAGACATGCGCTCGCAAAATCTCGCGGCTCGAGGGGTTGAGAAACATGGGGCGGGGCCTTCACTAACCAGAAAAATCGCTTTTCAGTCCCTATTTAGGATTGGTAGGAAGTGTTTAGGTACGATTATCGTGCGCTCGAAAACAACAGATGATGTATGGTCCGGTCAGAGCATGAAGTGCTGTGGGCGGTATCATACATAAATAGTCAACTGTTTTAAATTATCGATCATTCTCTCAAGGTTTAAACGTGACCTGAGGATGATATTCCGCAAAATAACTCGCTAGAGAGATTGTACGTTTGTAAAAATAGTCGTCGGTTACGGTTATGGCTACATTTACAAGGTTAGCCCGGTAAAAACGTTCGGTTTCTTGCTTCGCCTGTTGTCGAACCCTCTCGGCTCGCCTTCAAACTCTCTCGACGTAATTAGATTGTTTACTGGGCAGCCGTTACGGTGCAATAATTTCTGCGCAATTCAGAGCAAAACCTTCGGGCTTTGGGAGTCCCTTTCTGTGGCCAATTACAGCGTAGCTACTTACCGGTACATAATTCAAATAGGCATATTGTATGTAGGTATTCGTTCTTTTTAGCAGGATTTCTTATCATACAGTATACAAGCAATCCTCTTTCTCGGAGTTTTCATCCGTGAAGAAATATTGAAATTCCGGTATGTGGAAGTCTATTGGAGTAAGATGTGGCGAGTGCGGTACGCAACGAAGAGTCTACATTCACAAGTACTGCAAATTTAGTATTGTTTTGCTGAGAATTATGGGGTCGTGCGTTGTATTGCAGAAGCAGATGTGATGCGCAATTGACCAGGCTCGGTTCTCCGTCGTTGAAAACATGTTAGCAATAAATAACTGTTGTGCCAGACCGAATTAAACTGTAATGTACAACGCCAGTACAGGACCTTATATTCGACAATAGGGCAGTTTTTTTAATGATTAGAGCGATAACAAACGATAGAAATATATTTTTATATTATAATTAAGCCTGCGTATGTTTGTGTTTGCCAAACTTAAAAAGTAGTCGGTCGATTGAGTTGAAATTTTGACACAATGTTAGATTCAAATACGAGCGACCGGCAAAATCTTTGGTGCGCTTGGACATCGGTGGGTTTCCTATTCATATCATATTAGACTAAGCCACAGCCAAGCGTGGCCGGGTTAGGCTAGTAATGAATAACTGAGTTAGGAAAGAAATACCATTTCGAATTGAGACTTCAACATAAACCAAAGTTATCCATTTGTAAAGCGGCCATTGTGGAAAAACGCCAATTACATAAGTAAGGACCAAATACGACATAATTTACAAATAGTTACTCAATAAGATTTGATATAATATTTCTTTAATTAATAACAGAAATACAAATATTAATAAACTGGGTATTTATTTAATGGATTACTTAAATTTTAAAATGGCTTGTTTTATTAATGGCCTTTACAGTTAAATAAATAAACAAGCATTTAAATATAATAAGAGCAAAAAAATAAAAATAAATACACGCATACTTAACCGTATAAAATATAAAATAATCCGTTTTAGAAGATTTTAAAATGGAAGCAGCTAGATCATTCGAAATGCTACTCCCAGCAGTATAAAATAACGGTCGATCAGTATGAAAAAATCCCTTATAACTACATTTAACGTGGTTAGGAACAATTGCATACGCACAAGTAGAATACGAGTACAAATCTGAAGAACTTGAAATTTTAGAAAAGAAATAATCCGGCTCTTTGAAACCATTAATCTGCAACACAAATGATGCTAAACGAAGATGCGCTATTAGCTTCAAATTGAGTAAAAAACCCCTTGTGAGTTATAGAGATACATGTTGTCGAGGAGGAATGGCAAAGAAAAACCTAGCTTAAAATATCCCACACAGACAGTCGCCATAGACAATGATCGAGATTTTTATTATATTTACCAGTAAAATTTTGACTTTAGGGCGGAGATGCTCCCGTATCCTGGACCAAGTCCATCAAGACCGAATCACCTCTTTTGCTGGCGTGATCATCTAATCGTAGAATTGAGTCAAAAAATAGTCTAAGGTTTCTGTCCTTGGATACTGATGGAATATATATCATTATTCACTCAAATAATTAGGAGACCCCATTGAATAATAGCCGATCCTGTCTTAGTTCCAATAATTAGGAAGCGAAATTTCAGAGGGTTATTTTTTGGCCCCAAATAGGGCCACTTTAAACCTAGATTAAAGTAGCTACTCTAAACCTAGATTAAAGTAGAATCTAACGGCTGAATCGCGAGTTTTCATATAACTATCGAATACCAAATAGTTTAATATGAAATATCAGAGTATTCATTGCTATATTGCTCCGAATTATAATGTTGTCACACTTTCTAATATCCTCAAAGCTCTTGACTAGAATTACAAACTCTTTATTAAGGGAGTGCTTTTAATGCTTAATTGCTCTTTAACTAGTAAACAAACTACTAGTCTACTAAATGACATCCATTAGCTCCAATCAATACACTCTAATAAGCTTTCACTCGTAGCTAAAGTTAAATACAGCCTAATAGATATTTATTTTATGGGGATAGTATGCAAATATATACTGCAGTAGAACTGGAGAGACCGATTGTATGCGACGTTTCGACTGATTCACTGAATACTGATTAGCGACCTGGATGAATACTGATCTCCTCTGAATATAGACAAAAACAACTACGTTTACGTTGAATTAAATAGTTGTGTAGTTAATTTATTATTGATTTCAATAAATAAGAAATCAAATTAAATGAACATAAAACAGAGATGAGAATCTTAAAATAGTGTACCTACTCCTTGAAATAGGCTCATTTCTTATAAAATCGTATTTATTCGGATTTTCCCGTTATCGCATTTATACTTACCCTACCTCATTCCCAACAGCAGTTGAGGAAGCCATTTTCTTCTGATCCTATTCTGCAGAACCTTCTTCACTTTCTCCGGGTGACATGTCTGCTTCGGCTGGTGACATACGCTAGCTATCATGATTCGCTATAATAACTGTGTTACTCGAAAGAAGGATAAGGTAAATTTTCCGTAGATTACGGAGTAAAGATATAGTTCTTCCTTCTGGTTATATTGTATGAAAATAATAGATGCATAATGTTATAGCTTTCGGGATCAGGCTTTCTTATCTTTCAGATCATGGGTGATATACTCGAGTTTGCGGAACTGATATATCTTTGATGTAGTCCTCGATATCTCTATGTTGCTCAAACTCTTTAAGACATCACCATTCCTGACTATATTAATCCAGTTTATACATCGTATTCTCCGATAGGCCCAGTTTTCCAAGGGTTTAAACGTTAATATAAAGTGTCTCTAAATGTCTAATAAATATTGAGAATAGATATACTCTTAGAAGTCTGATTTCAGGTGTAGAATAATGTCTCTTCCGCTAAGTACCTTTTCATCTTAATGAATGCACTTCTAGGTTTTTCAATGTGAAATTTTACCTCTTTGCTCATAAATCATTTGTCATTCAAAACTAAGCCCAAGTAAATAATGTTATCAGTCTTCTCCAGACGACTTTCGTAAAACGGAACTGTATGTGTATTTACAAGTATTTCTAGTTTTAGAAGAAAGAATTTTCTGTTTTCTCAATACATACACTCTTAATTTACTAACTAGCCTTGGTACAGGCATAACTTAGGTTTGTATATTGATTAATGAATATGCACTTGCCGAATTGTATATTAGCTGAACAATAAATTATATACAGTAAATTACTAGTTACATACCTACAATGGCCAGAGCCCGAGCTCTAAAAATATATAGAATATATAAGTCAATATTATACATATTTATTACATATAAGAAAATCAAATTTTCTCGTGGGGAATTCTCATTCATCAGGGATTAATTCTTTTAACTCCGGTCCCTCCCCCTAATTAGTATACTTTTCATAAGGTAACGTGTTTTCCGTGTTCTTAAAAGAAGCGGGAGCGGGCAAAAATCCCTAGGAGAAATATAAATCTCGCTATGTCGAGAGGCAATCTATCTTGACGGAAATACTGCCCGCCCTGAGAGCTCTTTAAAGCTCCAGCTATTACAGTTTGCAATCGGCGCAAGTGATTTCTTCCTTATTTACCAAGGTTCAATCCACTCTAGAGTTTGTTTTCTGAAAGCAAATTACAGCCCTTAGTATGGAAGAAAATGTCCGGTGTCTGCTTTTCTTCCACTTCTATTTTAGGTATTTTCTCATATTCATAGTTCACCCTAATCTTTCAACACATTTATTTGACTTTAGATGTAGCTGTACCTAACAAGAAATTTATATTTTTTCCAAACATTGTATAATTATGGATTGTGTCACTAAGTACATCTTGAGCAAACGTGAATCCACCTGCCTATATATTCAGTGAAATAATTAGGCACCTACATTTTTGTGCAAATTAATGAAATAAATAGTAATTTACCCAGACTTTTTTATTTGAAATTAGATGTGTTGCCCGTCGCCGACGAGTTCCCAAACCCCTTCCCCTCTTTTTTTCCCTTCCCTCTTCCTTTTCCTCTTCCCCTCCCTATAATCCATACCCCACCCCCACCTTACCTCTGCACGTCTAAATTTTGTTTCAAGTACTGATAAAAACTGTGGAATCTGCTTAAGGGTATGAAAATGATAGTATTTTTTTTAATACATTCGTAAAAGAGTATTTTTCTACTGTCTTACAGAATACGTGAGCAAGGTTTTATTGAGATTGAATAAAACTTTGAATGTGTATCGATAAAATACAAACAAACAAATATACACACATCTATATGTAGTTATAACTAGTTTTTTATTTTTCATTTAAGTAATTATTAAACCTTTGAGTATTTTTATTCAATAAGAAATATGTGCAATAAAATAAATTATGAGAAGGGTCTAGAATGGTCCTAATACTAATTGGAGCCTGTGTATGTACACAAAAGGACTGGAAGTGAAGATGATGCTCTTTAGAAGGCGGTGTCTTAAACGCAGATACCGATGTTTTTTCTTTCAGGTATCCGATATATAATATCACATGGTGGACCGATATACCTTATCCGATATGTAATTTTAGCGCGGCTACTGACCTTCCTCTTGCTATTAATTATGCCATTGATTACGCCGGCGCGCTGCTGTGGACGGTATTAATATTATTGCTTGATTTAATATGATAGCATTGACAAAATTATGTTGCAGTATCACTTAAATGATAATGTTTAAATTTTCTTCCTAAAGACTTTTATAGCGACATAATAAAAGCCTCCTTAAACCTACTTAGGCCCAGTATTACTGTTAATCCATTATTTTTAACAAACCTGACGGTGCTGTTTATCAATGATATTCATAAAGACAGATCGAGGATATAAAATCGAAGACTATCGCGGTTGTTTGACAATATAAATAGGATAGAAAACGCCGTTGTCTAGGGTAGACCAACCCTAGACAACGGCGACTGCAACGTCATCGAAATTTCGGGTGCTACAAATTTCACGCGGTAAATTCGTTTTCTATCCTATTTATAACAGATCTAGGATGTTTGTGTTTACTTAAGCGAGTTGCTATTGTATTTGATGGATTCAAATTAAAGATTTTGCAACACATATCAATTTGAGTACCATCCCTTGTGGTCGAAACAGAAAGATCCAAATGCAGGCCTTTTGTCTCAAAATACTTGGTGAAGGTATATCCTGGATCTGGTAAAAATCAAATTGAAATCGCCATATGTGATCGATCGTCCTTAGTAACTTTTATTAACCGCATTCTCGGTGCAAGTTATGGCTATTTAGATGATACATTTCGACGATCTGTATACCGCCATTAGATGGAGGTTCGAAAAGGTCGTCGCATTTTCCTTCTTTAGGACGCAAATGACAATACAATTACAGGGTCATCCGGTCGGTACTGAATTGGAGACATCGTGTTATTTCCGGTTGAAGCTACTGTATTTCTGCCACCATGGGCGCCACCGCACGTCGACCGCAAAGCCGATTGATTCGCACCCCGAACTGTAAAACGGTGCAACGAAGCTGATCTCGCCCTGGGCTGAGTATTAACAAGGTTTCGTCTAGATTATTTAAGAGCGTTTCGTCTAGAATATTCTAGAGCATATCGTCTAGGTGGCCAACCCGCGGCCCGCGGGCAGCATGCGGCCCGCCGAGTGACAACTTGCGGCCCGCCGACCCTGAGTCACGAATGCGCGGGGTGTGAATTCATTACTTGAGGAACATTACAAATGGAAAGTTGTGAAATACGCTGTGATGCACAGTCAAAGGAGAAATTTCGCCAGGTTGGCTTATAAAAGTTCTACAAAACTTATTTGGACAAGGAAAAATATCCGGATATTTAGAAACATGCTCTGGCTATGATTTCTCTATTCGAAAATACTTACGAGTGTGAACAGCTTTTTAGTCGTATGAAGCACATCAAATCCAAAGAGAGAACCCGAATTACCGATGAGCATTTGGAAAACTGTTTACGCCTAGCTACGACCTCAGTTGAGATGAACAAAGTTCTGCCAAACAAAGTCAGACGACACACTAACATTATAAAATTTAATTTTCTTATGCGTAATAAATAAATAAATATGTGTTTCTTTCCGTTTTCTTCCTTTTTTCTAATATATATATATATATATATATATATATATATATATATATATATATATATATATATATATATATATATATATATATATATATATATATATATATATATATATATATATATATATATATATATATATATATATATATATATATATATATATATATATATATATATATATATATATATATATATATATATATATATATATATATATATATATATATATATATATATATATATATATATATATATATATATATATATATATATATATATATATATATATATATATATATATATATATATATATATATATATATATATATATATATATATATATATATATATATATATATATATATATATATATATATATATATATATTTATTTTCAATAATATATAAAATTAGATTCATGAAAAGTTACTTATCTGGGGTCCTGGTGGACCAGAAACATTTAAACGATAGTTAATGTCCTCTTTAAATACTTAGGGCAGCGGCACCTGTTTCCGCAATTGATAACTTACGATGTTCTTAGTTATTGCAGCCGAATTACTGTATGCCCTTGGATGTAATAAGTATAGGAGGATGGTTTCTGTAACAGAAATGGATGTTAGTAACTTATTTTAGAAGAAATTATATGACTGAGAATATTTCGACACTAGTCGTATTCATCTCTATGACATTTCTCATAGAAATGTCATAGAGATGAATACTAATTTTATATTTGATAAGGTTTTGTAAATAATCCGTTCATA